>JACDJE010000327.1:0-114558 GCA_016647715.1 Pavo muticus | reverse complement strand
ATATTAAAAATTATATATAAAGTGATAAATATTTTAAATAAAGAATTAAAAGCATTTAAAATAGTTTAATAGTATTTAATTTTCACTGTTAAATACTCTTAAACAGAACACTAGAGGAAGAGAATGTTAGGAGTCACATAGTGCCTTCCTAGATATCAGAGGTCTTCTAAAAGTGTTGTTACTGAAGCGTTGTAGATCTTGAGCTGGCAGTTTGCCAGCTGTTTCTTAGACATCTTAGGGTGTGTGAAATAATACTTCAGTCCTGTGTTTAGACACCTGAATTTCTTCCCTTGGCATTACTACTGCAATAGTAGGTTCCATCTATGAGTTTCTTCTGATGGACTGGTGGAGTAACTCTCTGCATCACCTGAGAGAAAGGCTCCAGACAGTGGTGGACCCTCTACCCCGCCATCATTGGGCAGAGGGAGGGACATGAGAGATGAGAGGTGGAAACAGGTCCCAACTTAGTGTTACTGGCAGACCCTGTCCCTACCTTTGTCAATTCCCCAGGTGAGGTAATTGAGTGCACTTTCAGTAAGACAGTAAGATGACACCAAGTTGGAAGGATGTGTTGACCTGCCTCAGGGTAAGAAGGCCCTTCAGAGGGATTTAAACAGACTGGATAGCTGGGCTGAGGCTAGTGGGATGAAGTTCAACAAAACCAAGTGCTGCACGTTGGCCATAACAACCCCAGGCAACCCTACAGGCTTGGGGCAGAGTGGCTGGAAGACTGTGTGGAAGCAATGGATCTGAAGGTGTCAGTCAGCACTTGACTAAACATGAGCTAGGAGTGTGCCCAGGTGACCAAGAAGGCCAATGGTATACTGGCTTGTATCAGAAATAGTGTTGCCAGCAGGAGCAGGGAAGTGGTCATCCTTCTGTACTCAGCACTGTTGAGGCCGCACCTTGAATATTGTGTTCAGTTTTGGGCCCCTCACTCCGAGAAAGACATTGAGGCCCTAGAGTGCATTCAGAGAAGGGCAATGAAGCTGGTGAGGGGTCTGGAGCACAAGTCTTACGAGGAGAGGCTAAGGGAGCTGGAGTTGTTTAGGCTGGAGGAGGCTCAGGGAAGATCTTATCGCTCTCTACAGCTGCCTAAAGGGAGGTTGTGGAGAGATGGGCCTCTTCTCTCATGTCAGTAGTAATAGGGCTAAAGGGAATGGCATCAAGTTGTGACACGGAAGATTCAGGTGGGATATCAGGAAAAATTCCTTCTCTGAAAGAGGTCAGGCAGTGGAAGCTGCCCAGAGAAGTGGTGGAGTCCCTGTCTCTAGAGGTTTTTAAGGAATGCTTAGATGTTGTGCTGAGGGATATGACTTAGTGGGAAATATTGGTGGTAGGTGGACAGTTGGACTGGATGAGCTTGAAGGCCTTTTCCAACTTGGTGATTCCGTGATGCTCCTTATCTTTCTATTTCTCTTATCTTGGCAATAGAGTATTCACATATGTTGTGTAAAGAAATCTTTATCACTGAGGAAAGGAAGGAAAAACATCCAGCATGTTTTTCTGTTTCTTGAAATCATAGAATCGGTGTACCAGAACACAGGGCAGAGATTCATGTGGAAATATATCTGACATATATTTAAAATGTTGTATTTACTTTTTTGGGAAAAACAAAGCTTAACTAAAAGTGTGAGATCTTGATATCTCTTTTTTCCTTTCCTCCCCATTTTACATATTTTGCTTGACAATAGATTTCTGTGATGCCATAATTTCCTCTTTAATTTTTGTCCTAATTTCATTTTTTTTTTTAAAGCTAAAAACACATCTGATGGAGATGTCTATCTCAGTTTTTTTTTCCAGGCAAGCTGAAATAACAATAACTTAGGGTTGGTTGTGTAGGTTACACTGGACTGTAAATTGAAAACTATTGAAAAAATACAGTAGTTTGAAAATGAAAGAGGGTAAGACTTAAATTATTAAGAGTATTTAAAAGAAAATTGTAATCATGCAATGTATTTTTCTCACAAGCCAAATTGAACTCAGACGGCGTATTCATATAATTCTCTCTGTGGGGACTGATTGTGCTAAGAGCATGTACTTGAAGAAAACTTCGTAAACACATTTCAAAGTTCTGTAACAATTATTTAACTGTCTCTATTTTATTCCTGGTATTTGTGAAGACTGGGGTATTTAGGATTATTTTTTTCTTATTTTAGGGTAATTTTGGTGAGGTATATAAGGGAACGTTAAAGGATAAGACGCCTGTTGCTGTAAAAACTTGCAAAGAAGATCTTCCTCAGGAACTGAAAATCAAATTTCTGTCCGAAGCCAGGTAAGTACTCTAAGTTTGTTTGTTTTTTTCCCCCAAGTTTTCTTACTATGTAGGTTTACAAAATGGGACCTTTGCAAGAATTCAAAGAAGTAGTAGTCAGACTTCTTCCTTTTTTTTTCTCCCTCAGTGCTTGCACTGTGTTGCCCTGATGACTATACATACGCGTTTTTAATGTGTATGAACAGCAAGCACCTGCACTTGTTGAAACCACCTTGGCAAGCTGTGCCTATAATTCTTAGTTTTGATATTGTAAGTGCATCCATTTAGAATTTCTTTGATAGTGCCACAAGGATTACAGTAAGAAGCCTGGAAGATATTATTAATTTAAATTAGGTTATACCAGTCACAAATTCTAACTTATGTTAGAATTTATGCATTTGGTCACATGTGGCCAGATTATGGTACAGATTTAGTAACTTCCTCGTTCAGTCCAACTGCTGTATTGGGCAATAAGTGGCATTCATGTCACAGCACACTAAATATTCTGAATACAGACAGATTATGTTGCTATCTGCATAGATAGTTCCTAAACTCAGGCTCAGGATAGAAGGATCTATTGAGATAATCTCATAATTGTTTAAACTAAAATTAGCTGTTCTGGCTGTGAAGCCCCAAGCTAGTATAATCAATATATGTATGCCACTGTATCTGCTGAGTGTTTTTAAACAGCTCTTAACTTGGCAACCACAGAGATTTTTTTATTTGCTTAGCAGCCTGCCACTAAAGGAACAGTGTCGTATGGAATATTATATGAAAAAAAAAACACCTAAATTGGTTGTTTTTCATTAAATCTGTATGTCCCAAGTTTCACTCTCATTTCTAGAAAAATTAGGAAAAAGATGAGGTAGTTTAAGTTATCAAATAGTAGAAGAAACATTTTAAAGTTAAAAGGTCTCTCTGGAATTCTTCCTAGACCTTCAGTTTGCTTATAAATCATAGCACGCTGGTTTAGACTGTGAATGTTCTTATTAAAGTATCATGTAAGAAGATGTAAGTGTTTTTGCTTAATTCCAGAAATTAAAATTGCAGTATTTGTATTCTTTTAAAACTTACTGGATCAATTAATCTTGTGAATTAAAACTGAAGTGAGTGTGTGTTTGAAAAGCGCAGCAGAAAAATGTAGAGGCATGCATTTTCAATAAAGCTTCTCTTCTGATACACCATTGAAATGCTGTTTAATTACAAGGGTTCCTGAGAAACTACAAACCTGTCAGAATATTTTTCAGTTACGCAGATAAAATGTTATGTAGACAAATGTTAAAACTACAGTGAGAATGAACTACTAGCATTCAGTCTTGATCTTTGAGTAAAAATACCCTCAACCAGAAGAATGATTGACCTATGACATTGATTTTTTAATTGATAGCAGTAATTCTATTGAAAATTCTATTAAAATAATATAGAGTGTAAGATATTGTTCTGTTTAATTGGCTTGTACAATAAAGTTTATTAATATAATGAACTTACTGTATGTTTTTCAGAATACTCAAACAGTATGATCATCCTAATATTGTAAAGCTCATAGGAGTTTGCACACAAAGGCAACCTATTTATATTGTTATGGAACTTGTTCCAGGTAATTTTTTCCCTTTTTTTTTTGATGAAAATACATTGTTTTCTGTCTGTATTTGCATTCTTATGGTGAACCTCAAAAGTTCCTTCACTGCGCATTTCTAGAGATTTTCTTCTATCATGTACCAGCTTAGGAGTAGAGTAAGCTCCTTGAACCTGCTGCAGATTTTTCTGTAGGCGTTCAAAGAAATAGAATTTGCTACACAGGATCTCAGCCATATCTTCACTTTTCTCCTGTTAAGATATTACATGTTATTTCCTTTAGTAATAATTTTGTGTAGTGACTGTTAAGATGCTTGTATTTAAGAGACATCATTACTGAGTAGTGTATAAATTTAATAAATCAGATTTGGATAATTGTTAAATAAGAGATTTTTCTTTATCAAAATATATGCTTAGTTCATAGGTTGCTCTTGATTTATTTTTGGAATCTTGTGTTCATGTTTCTCACCAATGGCTGAAGAGAATCTCAAATTATTGGGATGAGTTGGGATGAGGCTTTTCAACAATTCTACCTCTCCGTTGATTCTCTTATCTGTAAATTGTGTCATTTTGGTGGTTTGTAGTACTATTTAGTACTGCAACACTGATCTATCACTGAATTTGTGCTAAAAACTGTACGGTAGTGTGTTTTAAGAACCATTTCCTTCATGAAGATTGCTTATAATTCTTGAGGACTGACTTTATTACAAGAGCAAAAATGCAGTCATTGACCTATTAGATTCTTCTGCTTTTACTCAGTTAGGTTATCACAGAATCATAGAATGGCCTGGGTTGATAAGAACTATATTGATCATCTCGTTTCAACCCCCCTGCTGTGTGCAGGGTCGCCAACCACTAGGCCAGGCTGCCCAGAGCTGCATCCAGCCCGGCCTTGAATGCTTCCAGGAAGGGGCATCCACAATCTCCTTGGGCAATCTCCTTGTGACACCCTTCCAGTGTGTCACAACCCTCTGTGTGAAAAACTTCCTCCTAATATCTAACCTAAATCTCCCCTGCCTTAGTTTAAAACCATTCCCCTTTGTCCTGTCACTGTCTACCCTCGTAAACAGCCATTCCCCCTCCTGTTTATACACTCCCTTCAAGTACTGGAAGGCCACAATGAGATCTCCCCGGAGCCTTCTCTTCTCCAAGCTAAACAAGCCCAGTTCCCTCAACCTTTCCTCATAGGAGAGGTGCTCCAGCCCTCTGATCATTTTAGTGGCCCTCCTCTGGACACGTTCTAAGAGCTCCGCATCTTTCTTGTACTGGGGGCCCGAGGCCTGGACGCAGTGCTCCAGATGGTACGTCACAAGAGCTGAATACAGGAGGACAAAAGCTGAGAAGAGGGGGGAGGGGGGAAGGGTTTATATTAGATCAATATATTTATACTTCTGATTAACTTTATTAAAATGGAGACTAATAGCAGTGTTCTAGGTTTTAAGGTCTCCTTTGGTAATCAACTTCTCCAGACTTCTATGCTGATTAATATAAATCCTGATCTTCTAACACCTTTATCATTCTATTTCAGGCTTATCAAGGTATAGAACAAGTTGTTGAAACATATTAATGCCATTTAAAGGCATTATTGCCATTTAAAAGCAATATTTAAAGGAAATTTTGAAGGTCTTTCTATGCTTCCCATATGTACTTTGCAGTCCATATCTATGCAGAAATTCTTCTTCCTCCTGACTTTTAAACTGCAGTAAGCTTTTAAATTCCTATCCTTTTTTGCTGTTCTGCAAGTCCTCTGGCTAGTGTCTGTGCTTCCTACCCTCAGAAACGCCATGCTGTGTCAGGTCATCACACTTTCCCATATTCTTCTGAGAAATAAAATTTGGCTACCACACTGAGACTGACCAAATTGTCTGGAAAAGATAAGGTTGCCAACTCTGAAGAATTTAGCAGATGAAAGACAAAACATTTAAATTAGTTCAGGAAAGTTTTTCTGACTTTAGTTTCCTGTTTTCTAATGACAAGTTTGGTTGAGATCACCTAAAATAGTTATTATTAGTGCTTAGATTTGATATTCAACACTTTGAATGGTGGTAGGTTTTGTCTGTGCTTTGTCTTGAACATACTTTAAGGTATTCAGGGCGTTTAACTCTGGAATTCTTTCTAATAACTTAAAAATGGCGTGGTTAGAATTCTATTCTGTGTCTGTCTGAGAAGGGTTATAATTTATAAGTATCTGACTATTTTCTCCATGGGGAAAAAAATTAGCAACAGCGCCATTAAACATGGAATTTCCCCTGTGTTAATTTTCTTGTGTTCTTTTTAATGTTTGCACTTTTTCTGTTTTTATATTCCTAATACATATTTCCTGTGTATTTACTGTGCCTTTTGAGGCTGCTGTGATGTGATTGCTTTTCACTGCAGATTCAGATTGCAGTTCAGGGATTCTGTTGTTAACTATTTTAGCAGAGGAATCCTTTTTTCTTTTTTTTTTCCCCCTGCACTGTCCCAGACCTGGATAGAATTTCTAACTATGCATCTGGATACGTAGTTGCATTTATGTAACTGTGCATCAGTGGAAACAACAGAGAATATGCAAATTCATATTTAAGCATCTGTGCATCCTCTGTTTCATGCAGAAATAGCTCAGATGATCTCCCTTCCTCTGGCTGGCACCTTTGGAGCCAAGTCTCTTCTCAGCCTTGTCCTGCATGCATTCCTGCAGGAACCTTCACAGATGGAAAGGGGAGGAATACTTTGTTAGCGGACAGTGGTGATTTTTTCAAGAGTGTGCCGGTGTGAGGTCAGTCTAGTCCTAGCTTCTGAGACATGTAATGGGAAGAGCAATCTTTTAAATTGACTGAGATAGAAGGCCTAGAAAGAAGAAACTTTTTTTTTTTATTACTTTAACCATGTTTTTACAATGATACTACTGATGATAATCCAGGCTTAGAAGGTTTTATAAATCAGATTGAAAACATAGGTGTAGGAGACTTAATTTTTTTTTTTTTTAATTAAGTTTTATGTGTTACTTTTAGTAATTTGACAAAATCCAGTAAACTGGTAAAAGACAGTTTCATCGAAGGACTCAGAGATCATAGCAAGTATTTTAAGAAGTAAATGCTTTAAAATGCTAATAAAATATGCCCACTGACCTACACAAGATACAATCCTTTTTACGTTTTAGAAAACCTTTATTGAGTGATATGCATTTTAATGTAAGAAAAAAATAATAGAATATATTTGTAAAAGGCTGTGTTTTCACGTTTTCTGGATAAGCAGCTGGCATCACTGTACAAGTAAAGAGGCATAAGAAACAGAATCTCTGAAAACAAAAGACGATGTTCTGCCAATGGTTTTGTATTCTTTTTGACAAACATAGCACAGGTGAAAATTTCAGTAGGTTCTGTTGGTTACCTACTGACAAGAAACCTCTGGTCACTATTCTAAGGAGCTTTATTTTGCAGATATTTGCTTCAAATTTGTTTAGGAATGTGTGTATTGTATAATTATGTTTATTATTGCTTTCTATATGCTGGTCTTTTAATTGATTAGAAAAACACCTTTTATTTAAATTGAGTCACTGTGACCTTTCCATTTTTATGTATAAACGATTTATGTCTTTGTACATTAACAGAGGCCTACAGAAAAAACCTTAATTTACAGGCCTAAGTTATGGTAAACAGCTGCTGTGAAAAAGCAGTTTAGCAAAGCATTTAGTTTTAAAAAGTTGATTTCTGATTGCATAATGGATAAATCTGTAATAACATTTAAAGCACACTTGCAAATAATAAATTTATACTTTTTTACTTAAATGACATTGAGTTATTAATTGAAAAAACCTACTACCTAGATCCTTTCAAAGGTGCAATATTGAAGTTGCTGCTTGCTTTCTAGACTGTAATGTAATAAAAACAAGTGTACATTTTACAGTAATGTTTTTTTTTCCATAATTTGTATTTTTTATTTTTATTTTTTAGTGAACAACTAAAAACTCATGTCCTGTTAGGATATGATGTTTGTGTAACAGTATCGTGTTAATTAACTCCTCATAGAAATTTTTTGTTCTTGTTTGGTAGTTACAACTCTTTCTCTGTGGCTTGAGTTATCAGTTTGAAAATGTTAAGACTCCTACAAAGAAGGAAAATCTGAGGATAATATTCCCCATGCATTTATATGTCCATTGTTTTTCATCACTGTGTTCCTGATAGAAGCTGGACTTCTATTTCTCTTTTGTTGTAAGCTTACCCTTCTTCACATTTTCTAATTTCATTTTCATGTCTTCCTACTCTTCTCATTCCTTTATGTCTCTGACTTTAGAATGGTGCTTGGACAACATACATGTGCATGCCCAGCAAATCCTCCAAGTCAGATGTGCAGGCTTCTAGACAAAGTCTCAGCCTTAGGCTCCCAGGCATGTGTTGTGATGTCATGAGTCAGGGAGCATGTGAAATGGGATCCAGAATCAGCGTAATTACTTGCAGAGTTCACTGCACATTAAGGCACACCAGTCTAATTTGTTGAATGTTTGCTGATCATCTGCACTGCACATGCGTAGTAAGTGAGATGCGTGCAGTGGAGGACTGCATTTTAAAAGCAGTTGGATATTCACATAAGCAGCCTGTAAACTTGGTTTACGACATAAAACTTTACCTCGAGACAGTAGTGCCCCAAGTCTGTCCCAACTGATTCTGAATGTATTGAAGCTACAGAATAGGAAAAAAAAAAAAAAAAAAAAAAAAAGTATTTTGATTGCTAGTTTTTTCTTCTAGGACTCCACTGACCAAAGGTGGGTTTCAAGTGCTGTTTGAACTTAGGTAGTCAGAACTCCGTGCCAAAAAGTCATATATTATTTTACTATGTAGTAAAATAAGTCTTAATTGAGTATCAGGCAATTGATTTTATATTTTGCATTGGAAGAGGGGAAATGATTCAGATCAGCTCCAGGAAGAGTAGCGTGCAACTCTAAAGTGGCTGTATGCCGCCCAATATTTTCATGCTTTTCACTACTGGAACATGTTAGTGTTATGAGAAACTCTTGATAATTACATAAGTCGCTGTAAGTTATTTTATTTGCATTGTTCTTACACTTCTTCTTATAATTCTGTAATGCAGTATCAGATAAGCAGATTTGTTAAGATTTACTGCTAAGAAGGTGCAGGTTTTTCTAATGCCTTCTGACGTGAAAGTACAAATATTGAAACAATACATAATTTAGTATAGTAACGTTTCAGTAGTCTTTCAAGATGTATTTTAAGTGTTCGGTTTATCCTAAGAAAAAGTTGAAGTTAAATGAGAATTGTTAATGAATTTTGAGAGAAGAAGCTGTTGAGATGTGCCAAATGTGTGATGTTAGCATACAGCCTTGAATTTGTATTGTCACGTATACTTGACTACAGATTTAATATAACTGAACAGTAATGTTGTAAAGGTGGGATTCTGGTTTTACAATTGTTTGGGGTGTGCTGCTGCGTATTTGAGATTCTAGTCTTCACTGCAAAAATGTTGTAATGTAGATAAGGCTTTCTCAGGAACAGTTTCCATTATGAGGAGCAGAACATGATTTATGTTATTTTTCTGTGATGCCACATCAGTCTACAAAATTGAGTGTTATGCCCATATTTTCTAGGTTAGTTATAGAAAGAGCAGTAATAATGAAGAGCTGCTTTGATATTCAGCAAAGGAAAAGAACTATTTGCCAGAGTCTCTTAAATGCCACACAGGCCATATGGAGTTTTCATAGCAGCTCGTTTTTAGCAAGTTTAGCTAATGATCAGAGAAACTGCCTGGAATGCTGCTAGTATTGTATATAAACAGGCTAGAATCTATACTGAGAGCCTGAGAAAAGAGATATAGAATTTTGCTAGGATGCAGGAATAACCTGGAACATGATGAAGGAGTTGAAAAACTTGCTTCCTGTTGATTCCTTCTTTGCAAGTGAACCCTGCATCTTTTCCTGGGAAAGAGAGGAATGAGAGAAAGTAGGACACCTTTCTTTTATCCTTCTTAAGTAGCATTATCCTGGTCCCAACTTCTCTCTTAACAGATCGTGGGTCTTTTTATGGTACTTTTGGTTTGGGAATAAATGATTTTAATTCACGTAAGTCACTGAAATACTCAGGGTCACTTAATTCTATTTTCTTTTGCTCTTAATCATACAATCTCCCATGCAATCAGGAAAAAAGAAAAAAAAAAAACTTAGAAGACTCTTTTCTTTCTCTTCCTAGGTCTAGGAAGAAAAAAAGAAAACCAAAATACTATGTGGTCTATAAATGCATAGAACAATCCCAAGTCACGGAATTCTTTCTTCTTCTACTTAATGTTCGTTCCAATTGACTTAGGTTTTAAGTTGCCCTAATTTGTTTTACAGCTAGGAACTTTGCATATTTGTGAACTGTGTGTTATAAGAGTGAGGGATTTAAAAAATAGCTGCATAATCTTGTGGTACAGGTACCGCTTCATACCAGTCTTTCAACAGTTTAACCTTCAGAGGTTCCTTCTGAGTTGGCACAGGCTTTCAAGCTAAGCACCATTATCACACCTCCACTGTCTCACCCTGGAAGGATTTTCTCAGTTGACTGCAGATGCAAGCATCATTGTAAGTTCCAGCTGTTGAATCATGACAATAGAGGGAAGCTTGCAGGGAGATTTTTCATGATCTATTCCTTTCAGCTTTTGGACTGGTTAGTCACCAGCATGTATCTTTCGTTTTATTTCTTGTTTCTACAAGTTGAACACTTTTGTAATTAATAGCTAAAATTATATCCCAAAATACTTTAAAACTTTTTTTTTCAAAAAATTCCAAAAAAGGAGTTCCAAAAAAGTCATTTCAAAATGCAGCTTATCTGTTGAGTGCTAATTTAACTTCCTCTATCTTATGATATAGACTTTAATAACTAAATTTTCTCTCTGTATTATATCTTTACCTCATTTAGTTCTGAACAATTTTTGTAGGAGTTGTTTATCTTCTCTAAATTTATTCTGTAGCCATCGTCTGATCTGTTGTATCAGTGATCTGCTCTCAGTGTGCATTTTTTGTTCCCCGATGGGCATTTCTGGGTATCTTTCACTGTAGTGCTAAGTGCTTTGTACTGAGACACTTGCCTGCATTCCCAGTTGATCCACAGAATTCCTATTTGATAGCAGATACGTGTTTTCAAAAAAAAAACCCCAATCCCCCTATTTAATTGCATGCTGTGTTTGTGTTCCTTGTTTTGTTTAGACTGTTGCTGCCTTACATTGGAGTAGATCTCTTGAACACTTGCAGCTGGAAGCAAGTTGAGAGGTGAACATGTTCAGTAATCTGATCGTTTGATAAGTTTGTCTGAATTTGTCATTAACTCTGGGTTTCAACTATTTATGTTCAGCTTTTATCTAGACATGCCCAACTTGTTTTCAAGGTGAAGTTCAGCAAGGTCATTAACATCTATCTTTGCAACTGAACAAGGGAACCTGTTCAGATTTGAACTGAATTATTTGGGGTGCAAATTAAGCATGCCATTAACAAAGAAACAATTCAGAGGTGACAAGTTTTATTAGCTCAGGTGCGGCTCTGCATGATTTCTGCTATGCTGGCTCCTACATACATTTGGAAAGGACAGAGCCATTTCTGTTATACCTATAACAGAATCTGATACAGCCATTACTAGCCCAGGCTTTGGAGTTCTCTCTGTACATTGTTCATGCTGTTCTGACTGTATTTGGCTTTGTTCCATCGTGTTTTACTCTTCTGAAATTGTGGTGACTCCTTTGCTATTTTCTGTATGTTACAACACTTTGACCTCCAGAGGACATGTTCGTTTGGAGGCATCTGCAAATAAAGACAAGCATTCTTCCTCACCTATTAGGTCCTCTTTCTGGTTTGTGGTAGAAATGACTACAACACAGCATATAACAAAGGAATGCCAGCAGATTCAGTATAGCTGGTCCTAAGGTGAAGCTGATGCAGCCTTCTAAATATAACCTGACTTTTGTGGAATTACTCATATTTTTTGTATGCAGTAATGTTTTAGGGCATAGCACCAAATCACAGCTGACTTCATATATTTCTGCTGTTAGCTGTGCTGAAGCTAAGCCCATTTGGGACCAAAGTCTTGGTGCTGAGACTGAGGTGTGTGCCATTTATTTGCTAATATGATGAATAATATCCACATAATCTGAGATTTACTGCTAGTTGGAATGTCTAAATAAAATACCTTGAATGAACGAGACCTGACTGTACCTAAGAGTAATGTGTACACTACGGCTTTCCTCAGCCTCAAGTTTAAGTCTGCTGTCTCTGACAGCAGCTGATTACATTTAATTGGCTTGGAATTCTGATTGATGCTAATTTTTTTTCCCGTGTTCTGTGACTCAGCTGCTGTGTTGTTTTCTGCTTTGTATGTTTTATCTATTCTGTGCTTCTAGAGGCAGTGAGATCCGAATAGAGATTATTCTTTTTTCTCCATTACTTTTTCTTTAGGAATTCCTTAACTCTTTAATCTCTGGCTCCTGGTTGTATTGCAGATCAGTTGCTGACTTTTGCCAGAAGATTTCAGACCTGTGTCATGTCTCACAATCCCATACAGAATTACTGCACAGTGCGTCAAAAATCAATACAGAAGAAAAAGCAGTTGATTGAACACTATGCAGATTCAGATAAGGTGCAGATGTTTAACAGTGATAGTGACTGTGACTTTTTCATTCAAGGTTTTTTTTTTTTTTTTCCTCTGGAAGATAGGTTTTAGTCAAATAAACTATTTGACTCAATACCTAACTTCTGCTAAAACCATTTTCTGTCTGCCCTGCAGCTGCCCTTCATGCAAATATGACCTCTTTTTCTTGTTTTCCCTCTATTACTTTATGCTTTTATCTTGCTTTCTGTTAGGCTTCCAGCTTCTTTTTGTTTGCCTCAACTCTTCTGCAAACAGCCTTGCTGCTCATTCTGCCACCTTCTCTTTCATTAGTAATGTCATGCTATGAACCAAACACCTGTCCATGGCTTCCTTCTGTCTTCCAACTTCACCCTCTCCCATCCAGCCCTCTTGCAAAACACACATGTGCATTTAGACCTCATTTCTTCTTCATCCCTTCTGCTTTTTTTTAGCATTTTGCTCTCCTATGAGACTCTGCCTTTCTCTTACTTTCTGCATGGTTTCCAGCTATAAAGGTATTAAGAAAGTAGGGGGAACAGTCAGATTTCTTTGCTGTGTAATAGGTAGTGGTCATTAAGGATTCCTTTTACCTCAGATCTTCTGATAGAATAAGATCAAGTTGATAAAATAAGACCAAAATCCCACTTAACAGTCTTCTTTTCTTGTAATATTTGAGACTAGTTTTAGATTTTTATCTTTTAAAATATTTTAGGTTTTGATGATATACAGTTTGTTTCAAGGCTATAGAAAAATAATTGAAAATTTCATCCATTATCAAGTAGACAAAAGATACACAGAAATCTCAAATCAACTAAATATAAAAATTCAGTTTTTCTGTAGCTGCAGGAAATTCTCTGCTATTGATTTTTTTAGTTTTATTTGTTGGGATTCATTCATATTGTCACTTTTTGTTTTACATAATATATTTATTAATATATATTCATTTAGAAATAAGTGTTCATTGTTTTTCTTTAGGTTAAAAAAAGGATTGTTCTTCGTGTATATTCTCTTGGAGAGTCTATCTCTGCTTTCTAATCTGCTGTCCCTTTAATAGATATTGACTCGTTTTTTGAACATAGCCCAGTTACTAAATGAAAGACTTTCTGGGGGAAGATGATTTTCCTTTTAGTTAGTTTTTGAAGTAGTTTACTTTTACCCACACATAGATCTGTATCCTCATCACCACAAAATGTCCAAACAGTCTTTGCAGAATTATTTTGTGTGGCATGAAGGACAAAATGTTGTCTGTTGATGCCTTGCTGTAATTTCTGGGTTCCTCTCAGCTGGTGATGGCAGGCTAATTTTGGGGATCAGTAATTACTGCAGCACAGTCATTGGCTTCATGCTCCAGTTTAAGGCAAGGTTGCTGGTCATTGTTAATATTTTCCTCGTTTGTAGTATATTAGTGCAATAGTCCATTATCCTGTTAAATTAAAGCAAAATGGCATGTAAAATGAGTTCAACCCTTTTTGTTTGCTTCATTTTGAGTGCACTTTGTACTAATGAATCATCTGCACTGTCTTGTCATAGAATCATAGAATCCTTAGAGTTGGAAGGGACCTATAAAGGTCATCTAGTCCAGCTCTCTTGCAGTGAACAGGGACATCCACAGCTAGATCAAGTTGCCCAGAGACTGATCCAGCTTCACTTTGAAAGTCCTCAGGGTCAGGGCTTCCACCACATCTTGGGACAACCGGTTTTAATGCCCCACTACCCTTTTTGTAAAATTATTTTTCCTATATCTAATCTAAATCTACAGTCTTTAAGCTTGAAACCATTTCCCCTTGCTCTATCACAACAGACTCTGCTAACAGAGTCTGCCCCCTTCTTTCCTGTAGCTCCCCTTTAGATATTAAAATGGTGATCTTGGAGCCTTCTCTTGTCCAGTCTGAAGAGCCCCAGCTCTCTCAGGCTGTCCTCCTAAGAGGCATTCCATCCCTTGGATCGTTTCTGTGGCCCTACTCTGGACACACTCCAATAGGCCCATGTCTCCTGTACTGAGAACTCCACATCTGGACTCAATATTCTAGGTGAGGTCTTACCGCTTGTCACTGATCTCCATCTAAACACTGGGCCACTGACCATCACTCATAGTCTGTTCATCAAATCCGTGTCTTTCCAATTTGGAGGGAAGTATGTTGTGGAGTGCCATGTCAAAGACCTTAGTGAAATACAGATAGATGACATCTTGTTCATTGATGCAGTGACACCATCATAAAAGGCCATTATGTTGGTCAGGTGGGATTTGACCAACCTAGTGAAGCCAGGTGTAGCTTCACTAGGTTGTGAAGCTTCCTAGTTAAGCCATGCTGATTCTTCCATGTCACCTCCTGGTCTTCCATGTACCTTAGCATAGCTTCCAGGAGGATCTGATCCATGATCTTTCCAGGCACAGAGGTGAGACTCATGTCAGTAGTTCCCAGAGTCATCCTTTCTACCTTTAAAAGTGGGTATGATGTTGCCTTTTTTCCAGTCACCAGGGACTTCACATGATTGACACAACTTTTCAAATATCTTTGAGAGTGTCATCGTAAATCTTCTGCTCACAAGGCGTTTGCAAGTTCTGGTGCAAACAACATTTTCTCCATGTTTATCTCTTCGTTGCTGCTTTTCTTGTCCTTGGCTCTCAGTGCATGTTATTTTTTCAAATCTTGTTCTCTCCTTTCATCTTTTGCTTTCATCTATATGCATCTCCACTCATACTTTGTTTCCATCAGCGTTAACAGTGCTATTACAAAACTTTGCATGAGAGAGACTTTTATTTGGTTTGCTTAACAGGAAAAATGAAGTTTTAACTGGATTTTGCAACACTACTTCGCAGGTAGTTGAAAAACCTCTGGTTTACAATTTCTGTTACTTCTTAGTTACAGTGAGAAAAAACAGGGGGAGAATTTGGAAATACCGCCTTATGCACAAATGATCTATAAGTAGAAAAGTGAAATCACAATGCTTTAATGAAAGTTAAAGCATTTTTAAATGAACGTTAAGCATATTTAAAGCCATTTTTAACAGTTTCTCAAACAGCTGTTTAATTAAAAAACTGTTCTTGAATTGCTACCAATGTATGTTTAATACTTAAAATTTGTAGTTGTAAGCAGCAGTGCTTATTTGTCTTTAGTTGAAGATACATATGAGCAGCAAAGGAAATATGCATTTGTTGACTTGAGAGAATCAAAAGACTGATGATATGAACCCTGAAATTTACAAATACAGGTGCAGATAAGACATTTCAATAATATTATTATAGCTTATAGAGCACTTACGAATATTGAGTCATGGATCTCCTCTGGATCTCCTTCTAATTAAGTGACAATATGTTGAGAGTTACAGACAGAACCACTTTGTGATCGTGGACTGTTTAAAGAAACTGCTGCTTAATAAGGCTATTTAGTAAAGGAAACTCTCCCACTTCATTAAAACTTACAAGTAAATAATAATTTTTGCTATGTTACTATATGTATCAATATTGTTATAATTATTGTTTTAAACATTGTTTAATCTATGTTTTTATGTAATCTAGGTGTAGTATATACGCTATCTGGATATTGATATAAGAAGCTAAAGTGGAAGATTACTTGTCAGAATTTCAGAAGTTTATTTTACGTATGTTCAGTATCAGTACTGATTATTACAAAAATACCACGAGTGCCTAAAACAAGTAGGATGGTACCATTTGTAGCACCAGCTAAAGAGAGCACTGAAACACGGAATGCTCCTAGTCATAAATGCCATTAAAGTCAGAGATTGCTAAAATTGAATAACTTGTAAACAGATACTATTCTTTTCTTTGCTGTTTCTTGGCTTTTGGCTTCTTCTCATAGGTCACAGGTTTGTTTTTTTTCTCTTGCAGAACTTCAGCTTGGTTTTGCATGCTCTATTAATTGTACTGTTACATAGTCGTAAAATACCACATAAAGTACAGTATAAAGTTTATGTTATGAAGCATGGCCAGTTGTAGGAGATGTTGATAAGTGGCATTTTCTCTCTGTTAAAATGTCTGTGTATAATGAGAAGTATTTTATATTCTCACATGAAAGTCTTCTTTTAAGGAATCCAATTATTGCAGGGAGCCGTAATATAATCATAATGCTTTCTGCTTATGTACTACATATTGTCATTTACTTAATAAAATAAATCAATCATACTAGGCAGACACTCCAGTTCTGTTATTTATTTCCCTATAAACCCCAAACTGGTAGTTGATTTCTGCTTGGTAGTAATTCTGTAATGGTCTGATTATTCCTGTAGCACTTACAGTGGCAGATCTCATTTCGTAGTAGTGTTGTGTGCCATTAACTGGAATATCAGCCAGCCATGTAGCACACAGTGGAAATTCTGCATCTAGGAGAAAACATTGCTTACTATTTTGTTGCCATCTAGTTGTTTCATAGTCTAGTTGGTTTGTTTATTTCATTTTTATCAACAGTTATTACATTAGAGATTATGTTCTGACACTTTGCTGCAAGTAATGAATTGAGAAGCTATATTAAAACTAGTTTTCAGAAGAGCATAAAGATACTACATAGCTAGAGTTCTACACTGAAGAGTTTGTATTGATATTCTCAGCTCTGAAAGTATTCATGTGGATGCTTTCCTGGCAACATAAATAGCTGCAGCAGCCTATAAAGAACAGCCAGTTTTGTAACAATAACGAGGATAATCAGGTTTAGCCTAAAATGGCATGTATCCTGTATGGAATGAATTCTGTGTATTGTTGCTATTTTTATTTTGACAATAGCTGAGAGCACTTTCTAATCAGTATTCAACAGAGTATTTAAAAGGCGTTTTCATTACCTCTGCTGAAGGGAAGATAACAGAAAACAGAAAAACTAACAAAAACATGCTGCCTTTTTTTTCACTTTTGCGACAGTGAGACAGATAAGGATAATTTTATTGAAAGTGTGTTTTGATAATAGGCATAAAAAATACTATATACAGCTTGAGGTATACTATGCTATTTTTGCTCATAACTCTAAAAATTTGTACAATACATGCCGAACAATTGGCATGAAAATCAATCACATCCTGATGGTACAAATATGGATTAATACCATGGGAAACGGAAGGCTCACGCTCTGCCAATTTGACACATCCTGACAAAATTGAGCAGCTTTCAGTGCTGGTCAGGAGTGAGCCGATGAAAATAGATATCTTACTCTGATTGCCTAGATGTATTAGAAACAAATTTATAATCTGTGTTATTTCTAAATTTTGGAATGGAGATGGTTAACTTTTCTTTTGATACCTCATTGCCACTTGTTATTTGAGAACAGAGCCCTTACTGTTGATTGTGGAGAGCAGTAATTCATTTTTACAGGGAATTTCTCTGCATTTGGAGGAAAACTCATCTTTTAAATAATTATTTCACTTATTTAATTTTTCATATTCAGTTCAGAATTCTCTTTTACTGCTTACATAATTCAGAAAGATTTTTTTAATGTTTAAATTATGTTTTTACCACTGATCTTTTTTCTTCTGTGACCATTTTATCTGAAACCTCAGTGAAGATGAGTTTACGTTCTTGTTAGATAGAGTTTTGATTTAAGTAGCCTCTGTTTTCTGTGTGTTAAATGAAGAAAGATAAATTATTTCTTAACAATATTCTTCTGGAGAGACAAAATTTCATACACAAGTGTCTGGGAGAAAATATTATGGTAATATGAAAGACAGAACCTCTGTCTGTGGCAGAGTTGCTGCTTTATCCTGAGTGTTTCATGGAAGCTTGGAGTTGTTTAATAAAGGGAATTCTGTGTTTAAACTAGATTCTCACCTTAAGAAAGTGAGGTAGAGCAGCACATGGCTTGTTAGCTGGATTCACCCGAGCATGGTTAGTTACAAGGCTCATCTATGCTACTGTACTCCTTAGAGTTCCTCCTTAGAGGTCCCTCAGCATGAGGTGAGGGGTTCCAAGGCAGTTAGCACTTCAGTGGCCTGGAGCCTGGACCTTACATGTCCCTGAAGTCTCTCTGTCTCCTGTGACCAAAATTTGGACATCCTCCAAGATATGATTATGCACTTAATGATAGGAAGGCAAAGAAGATTGGAAATACTGCATGTACTGTAATTTCGTGTAATGTTTTTGCATGGTTGGACACACAGCTGACAAAGCAAACTGAACTTTGACACTTGATTTGTTGCACATACACTCTTCTATCACACAAGAAGAATTTTGAATATTTTTGAAGTATCAGGAATAATTTGCTGAATGTACAATCCAGTGGAAAAAACAGAAACAGCACTGCAGTTTTCACCTTAATATATCTGGATGTATTGTTCATCTGAGTTATTATACATGTCCCTGACTTTTTTGTTTTCTTCTTTCTTTATTCCTGCTTCATTAATTTTCCATTGTAATTGACCATCAGCAGTAGTAATGGAAGAGTAAGTTGTTATAAGTTTTGGCAGTTTGTAGGTATTGTTTTGAAGAGGTTAGTATGCTTCTCGTGGCGCAGATATTCCAGTATGGAAACGCTGGACATGTAAGATAACGTATAGATTAAAAATTGCAGATTTACATAAATAGTAAAAAAAAGTGATTTGTCTCCCATCTTCTTCACGATGCTCTGTTTTTAAGCTACTAGTGTCTTTAAGGTACCTAATGAGAGAAAATTTGGAGCTGCTATGCAAAATACAGACAGTTGTATTGCTTTTATTTCGTCTCTAATCAGTGTCCACGGGTAGTCATGACCCTCCGAAAAGCAAAGTTTAGGGCCTTTCTGTAGGAATTTGAAGTCTTAATTTTAGAGACTCAAGCATTTTGAGAATTCATAACAGGAATCAGTAAGAAAAAAAAAAAGAGTAAAAATCACTATAAATTAAGTAATTACTAATCTGAAAAGAACACTTAAGACCAGAATCACTAGTAGTTTTCAATACAAACTTTAGTCATTTTTCATACTGAATGCTCTGTTAATTATTATGCAGCATATATACATATTATCAATTTGATAAATTCGATTGGAGAGTTCTGTTCTGGAGGATGGAACTTTCAGAAATGACTTTATTGCTTTGGTTGATTACAACTTGTGCTGAGAGTGGAAGAATGCTTCTTTTCCTTGCCACAATGTTATTTCCAAGGAAGAGAGTTTATCAGTGACTGTTTTGCTTTAAAAAAAGAATTCTACTTTTGCTGTAAGGATTTTAACCTTACTTCTGTGATTGTACCTACAGTTTATCTGATTTTGTTATAGAACTTTGTATAAATAGACCTTTGTCATTCAGGGCTTGTTTCTTAATTTTTAATACAACTTTTTGGGCCCGGCCAACCAGCGGAGCATATGCCCATCCAAACTGTGGGCAGGCAGCTTCTGCATGAGGATGCTGTGGGGGACAGTGTCAAAGGCTTTACTGAAGTCCAGGTAGACCACATCCACAGCCTTACCTTCATCCACTCAGCGGGTCACCTTGTCATAGGATGAAATCAGGTTTGTCAGACAGGATCTACCATTTGTAAACCCATGCTGACTGGGTCTGATCCCCTGGCTGACCTTTAACTGGTCCATGATGGCTCCTGAGATTATCCGTTCCATAACCTTCCCGGGCACCGAGGTGAGACTGATAGGTCTGTAGCTACCAGGATCATCGTTCTGGCCCTTGTTGAAGATGGGCGTCACATTTGCCAGTCTCCAGTCTGCCGGAACATCCCCAGTTTGCCAGGGCTGCTGAAGAATGATGGAGAGTGGTTTGGCAACCACATCCGCCATCTTCCTCAGCACTCTAGGGTGCAATCCATCCGGCCCCATGGACTTGTGAGCATCCAGCTTTCAGAGCAGGTCCAAAACCATCTCATCGTGGATCATGCAGGGCCTATTCTGTTCCCCATCCCTATCTACCAGCGCAGAGGGCTGTGTTCCCAGGGAGTAACAAGCCTTACTATTAAAGACTGAGGCAAAAAAGTCATGAAGTACTTCAGCCTTATCCTGATCCTTGGTCACCAAGTTGCCCTTGGCATCCAACAAGGGATGGAGACTCTCCCTAGCCCTCCCCTTGCTGATGATGTATTTATAGAAATATTTATTGTTGTTCTTTACCTTAATGGCCAAGTTCAGTTCTAGCTGGGCTTTGGCTTTTCTAATTTTCTCCCTGCGTAGCTTCACTACGTACCTGCAATCATCGTAAGTAGCTTGCCCACTCTTCCAGAGACCATAGACTTTCCTTTTGTTCTTGAGTTCCAGCCAAAGGTCTCCGTTCAGACAGTCCGGCCTCCTTGCCCTTCGGCTTGTCTTTTGTGATTTGGGGATGGTCAGCTCCTGCAAATAGCTCCTGGACAGACTGGATCAATGGGCTAAGGTTAACTGTATGAGTTTCAATAGGGCCAAGTGTCGGGTCCTGCATTTTGGTCACAACAACCCCAGGCTTGAGGAGGAGCGGCTGGAAAGCTGCCTGACAGAAAGGGACCTTGGTGTACTGATGGGCAGTCAGCTGAATATGAGCCAGCAGCGTGCCCAGGTGGCCAAGATGGCATCCTGGCTTGGATCAGGAATGGTGTGGTGAGCAGGACTAGGGAAATCATCCTGCCCCTGTACTCGGCATTGGTGAGGCCTCACCTCGAGTACTGTGTTCAGTTTTGGGCACCTCAGTACAGAAAGGACACTGAGGTGCTGGAGGAGGTCCAAAGAAGGGCAACAAGGCTTGTGAAGGGCTTGGAGAATATGCCCTACTAGGAGTGATTTAAGGAACTGGTGCTGTTTAGTCTGGGGAAAAGGAGGCTGAGGGGAGACCTTATTGCTCTCTTCCAATATCTGAAAGGTGATTGCAGAGAGAGCGGAGTTGGTCTCTTCTCACTGGTCACAGGTGACAGGACGAGGGGAAATGGCCTCAAGTTGCACCAGGGTAAGTTTAGGTTGGATATGAGGAAACACTTCTTTACAGAAAGGGTTGTTAAGCACTGGAATAGGCTCCCTGGGGAGGTGGTTGAGTCACCATCCCTGGATGTGTTTAAAAACCGTTTGGATGTGGTGCTCAGGGACATGATTTAGCGGAGGGTTGTTAGAGTTAGGGTAGTATGGTTAGGTTGTGGTTGGACTCGATGATCTTTAAGGTCTTTTCCAACCTGAGCAATTCTATGATTCTATGATTCTATGAATACGACTGTATGCAAAGGCATCTTTTCTTTTTTATCAAACTGCTCTTATCTTTCTTTCAGCTCTTTCTGAATTAAGTTGTTGGAAATCTCAATATTCAAAATAGGAATATTGATTGATTGAGGATAATTTTTTGTTTTTTTTTAGAATGTTGTAGCATCATAGAACAGCTTGGGTTCGAAGGGACCTTAAAGATCATCTGGTTCCAACCTCCCTGCCCTGTGTGAGAGCACCTTCCAGTAGATGAGGCAGCCAAGGGCATAATCCAGTCTGGCCTTGAGTGACTCTGTGTGTCCTTACATGCTTTTTCTATAAGGTTCTTTGATGTACTCTTCCATGACTGTGATTCAGTTGGTTGAGATTGGAAGAATTTCACATTCATAAAGGCTTACTAGTCATACTTCCTAATTAAAAGATGATTCCTATGTACAGAGCAGTAAATGCACGATGTATAAACAATGATTTTCATCAGCTCTGAATGCAATATTGCTGGTTTGTATGTGTTCAAGGAGTAAGGGGGGATTGCTTAAAAATGATTTTAACTGTCTCCTATAACCAGAATGTTTCTGTTTATACATGCAATAAATTACACATACTTCAATGGAGTTTTTATCTTTCTTCTCTCTGGCAATACCTATGAGTCAGCTACGAGACTGTCAGTAACCTCTCAGATTAAAAGAAGGATGATTGTTGCTCAGTTGAGTTTGCAATAGTATTCTGTTCTTTTAAGATTTCATGAGAATTTAAAATTAAATATTCCAAGATAGAACCTGTCAGACTTTGAAGGTGTAATGCATGTAAGTATCTTTTGGAAGATAAAATAGAAGTCATTTGAAATTGGCTTTAGTTTCAAGGGCATCCAGTCAGGCCTTCATTTTCCATCTGTGGATTATCCAGCTTTTGAGTGAAGGGCATTGTAGGCTCCATTGCACCAGCAGTGCTGTTGGTGCACTCTGGATGCAATACTTGCCTGCTCACATGCCTGCCCAGCATAAGCTGTGTTTAAAAAATAAAATAAAATAAAATTGCTCTTACAAATTACTTTAAGCAGATTGTGTTTAGCTGTTATGTATATTCGTTCCTTTTTGAAAATTGCCAGAGATCTGTGACTGAAGAAAGAATTTATCAGATAGTATTAATCACATGTTTAGTTGGAATCTGGGTAATAAGAAAACTGAATGCCAACAACTAGAGGTGTGCCCTAGGGGCCAGTACTGGGCCCACTTCTGTTTAACATCTTCATTAGTGATCTGCTTTATGGGGCAGAGTGTGCCCTCAGCAAGTTTGCATGTGACACAAAACTGTCCAGCAAAGGGCTGCAGAAGTAATTGAGTGGCTGGAGCACCTCTCCTGTGAGGAGAGTCTGAGAGAGCTGAGACTGCTCAGTCTGCAGGAGAGGAGGCTCAGGGGTGGTCATATCAATGTCTATGAATACCTTAAGGGAGAGTGTGAAAAGGATGGAGTTAGGCTCTTTTCTCTGGTGCCCAGTGCCAGAACTGTGGATAGTGGACACACACTGGAGCAGAGGAGGTTCTTTCTGAACGCTGGGAAGCACTGCTGTGCTGTGCAGGTGGTAGAGCTCTGGCACAGGTTGACCAGAGAAGTTGTGGGGTTTAGTCCTTGGAGAGCTCCAAAAACCACCTGGACATGATCATGGGTACCCTGCCCTGGGTGTTCCTGTTGGAGCAAGGGTTGGGCCGGATGGACCATGCCAACCTCAGCCATGCAGTCACTCTGTGATAATATTTTTTGGCTTTCCCATAGTACTACTGTATGAAAAAAGCGTACTGTACGTAGAAAAAGCAAAATGGAAGAAATGTTTTCTATGTATTATTTTTTCAGAGTTTTCACTAAGAGACAACATATCTAGCCATCATCTTCAAATCATTGTACTAAAATAAATTTGATCTCTGGAAAAAATGAGTAAATGAAGGGTGCAGTAATTGGTAGTTAAGATACTTATTCACTTTTCTGTTGCTCCATGATAATATTTGAAGGGCCTTAGAGTTACGCTTTGTACAAATATTCAATCTGAACATGATGTTGCAGTGTGTCTTTGTTCTAAGTCAGGTTTTCAGAAACCTTTGTTTGCAAAAACAGATTGCCTTTCAGGAATCCTTTCTTCTGGCAGCTTCTCCTCCTCAGATAGGACAGCAACAAATTAGTTACTGCAAAACAATAAACTGTGAAGCCACAGTAATATTTGTTCGCTTTTAATTGCTAGCTTCAAATAGCTGGTTAACATTGCCCAATAAGTAAAACACTTTGTTACCCCTCCAGTGGCTTCAATGTACTTTGAGAAACACCACTGCAAATGGGTTAAAAAATCATTAGAACATGAGGAAAAATTTCTTTACCATGAGTGCAGTCTGGCACTGGAGCAGCCTTCCTGGAAAGGAGGAATGATGCCACATGCCTGTCAGTGTTCAGTAGGCACTTGGATAATGCCCTCAATAACACGCTTAAACTTCTGGCTAGCCCTGGAGTGATCAGGCCACTCAACTCTAAGATCTCTGAAAGTTTCTTCCAACCATTCTGTTCTACTCTATTTCACTCTAAAATCAATTGTTTTCATGTACCCAATAGGAAGTAATCATTTTATTCGCAATTATTTTAAACTTCTACGACAGTCATTCTGTGATTAGGGAACTGTATTTATCACAAAGTGCAAGTTGTTTTTGTCAGCAATTTTCATGAATGTCAGTACTTAATGTTGCACTGCTAAAGATTTTGTTTGTAACAAAATGCAGCTTTTATTCACCATGCAGTGTACAGTTTTCATCCTGGCAATTAATTCTTTCCTTCCTTCTCTTAGGCTAACTTCAAACTGATGGGTTGAGAATCACATTGAATGGCTTCATTCTGTTTCGTCTCTTGACCCTCAAGAAAAATAAATATGAATGTCCTGTCTGTCGTGTCTCATTGTCCACCTTTGTCTTTTCTCTAGGAGGTGATTTCCTGTCCTTTTTAAGAAAAAAGAAGGATGAGCTGAAAACCAAACAGTTAGTGAAATTTTCATTAGATGCTGCTTCCGGTATGGCATACCTCGAATCGAAAAATTGTATACACAGGTAAGGAAAATACTTCTTTTTCTCAATATTGTAATTTTGATTATTTGGAATGCTAGCAGATTAAATGTTTATGGTGCTTAATATCAACACAAAGGATCTCTACAATTTTTTTTAAGAGCTACATTTTTTCTGAAAGCAGGTCATTATTGCTTGTCTAATACAAAGGTGTTCTGTTCATTTGGGTCAGAATAAATACTACAGTATTTGGTTTGAATACTTCATTAGTATACATTGACAATGATTTTTTCACCATAAGAATTTGTTTTATGGAGAGCATAACTCTCATACAGTGTCAATGAATCATGGCAAAAAAAGATATCTGTGAAGCTTATATCTTCATTTACAGGTACCTGCATAGCCAAAACAGAAGATAAGGTATATGCGCAGTGTGTTTCAGGAAAATCCACTGATATCTCAGATGATAAAAGTTGTATTATCTGGACTTCTTTATATTAAAATATTAGGAATTGCCTAATTGACTACATTCTCCAAAATATGGAAAAGGGTCAGGCTTTATGCTCTCTGGATACACTGTTTCTGGTTTTTTGTTTGTTTTTCAGTTTGGCTGTGCCCTGGAGCTACTTATTCTCAGTTTCTATCAAAGTGAATATGCAAAAGTACATAATTTCCACCTACTTTCTCTCAAAATATCACAGTGTAAACAGTGATAGGTCTGGAATATGACTAACAAATGATGTTAGTCCACTTTTCAGGGAAACTGTAAAGAACAAGTTGTCATTTTTAATACTGATATTTTTCACTTTTCTTTATGTAATGTTTGTAGATAAACTCTGCATCACTGAATGTACATCATTTGCCCGCTTCATATTTAGCACAGTTCTAATGAATGCTGTTCTTGGAGATCTGAATTGTGTTTCTCTCTTTCTTTTTTTTTATCAAAAATGAATTGTTCTAAAAGCTGCAGGTAAAAAGGTAGATTTATCTTTGAAAATATTCCTCTAACCACAGTAAGCTCAATACCTTTTTACGAAGTCTTACAGTATTATTGTGTCATTTATATATTTTTTTGAGTTCTTTTTTGGGCTTAACTTATCTTAAGAAAGCTTAAACAGAATAGCAATCTTCTTAATTGCTATTTTTCCCTATCATCTATCTTCTATTTTTGTTGCAGCTTTTTTGGGGTGGAGGGTAGAGAGGGGAGGTGCATGTTTACAGAGGCAGTAATTAGAGATTCAAAAAATACACTTCAGAGAGAGTATTCATGTAGAACTGTCTTACTTAGTGTGAAAAGATTAGGAAGCTTAGCACAGTCTTACTATGTGGATCTAAAATCAGGAAACAGAGCTGTAATTTAATCTCCTGTTTTTCTAATGTGATAGATTTACCGATGCACCTAGTACGAGTTAAACATAAAAGTCAGGAAAAGGTACCTTCCTTTTTAACTTTCAAAATCTTCACAGATGTTATTTATTATTACCTTGAAATATCACAGAAGATTATTGTTGAGAACAACCAATTCCTTTAAAGGCAGAAGCAAAATTTTTAGTAAACCTGTCCTGAAGAAAATTACAGTTTCAAAATGCAACCAAGCAGGCAAATGAGCTTTTCAGGAGCACTGTTAGTTTTATGAAATGCATAAGTTAATAAATCTAAATGTGAATTTCCAGTATTATTTTATCATTCTTATTTTCTGACAGATTCAAAATTTATTCAGTTTTATGCCGCTGGGCATATCATATGCTTATTATACTTATGTTCTGAATTTGATACCTAAATATAATGAAAAACTCTGAATCAGACAGCAAACAACCAAGGTCAGTAATGCTAGTAGTAGTAGTAGTAGTTCTGGTTTTCTTCTTCCTTTTTTTTTTTTTCATGTCTGTTTTCCTGTGTAAGGATTTTGAATGCTTGTCCAAGATTTCTGTGTGCCATTAAGGCTGGTTGGATTGACACAGGTCACTCTGAAAGTAGTGCCTCCTATTCATTTCCATGGAAGGTACAACAAAGGGCGCAATAACACTGTTTGATAGAGCAAATTCTCAAGCTACATAACACTATTGTTCAGCAGAGTTACTATGCATTTTCACCAGCAATAAACAAGAGTCTGCATACCACACTTGTAAAAATCTGAACCAGCAGAGGTGACTCACTGTCCCTGTTACCATTCCTGAAATGCTGCACTGTGTTTCCATCCGCTGTTTGATCTCCATATAAATTCAGCAATCATCAGTGAATGTCCATAGGTGCCATATTTTATACATGACACACATTTATTTCATCTGTACTTCCATGTCACACACCATTTTGTCAGTGCCCCTCTGCTGCCATCTGTCAGACAGCAAGAAAATGTAACAGGATATTGGTGTGAAAGCTCAACCTCTGCTGTACCACCACCATTTGCCTCTGGTGTCACATGGCAACATAAAAAAAATAGGAGGCATTACTTTTGGAGCAGGCCTTGTCCGTTTATCAAGAAATCCCATCTGCTATAGAGGCACAGAACATCTGTTACTTGCTGGATATTCTGAGCCTGCTGCATGCTAGTGAACACTCTGGTGCTATGCAGCAGATATGTTAAATTAGGGATTGAGAGGCTAGCGCGTTAAAGTCCCACTGTGTAGTGCTTTGTCAGCAAGTTCTTAGTTGCACAAGGCTCAGAACTCCATTGGAGTTTAAGTCCCTCCTTACCTGACCACTGAAGATGCAATTATGTGACAGCGTGATCTCTTCAAGGAGCCTTTGTTCCCTCCTTGTTGGGTCAAGGTAAGAAAAATTATTCATGGGTAAATTTTATGTTGAGATTAGAATGGAATAACTATTAAGTATAAGTATATTAAGTATAAGTATATTAAGTATAGCAGGAAGAAGATTTAGTATAAAAAGAACGTGAATTGTTTTGAAATAACAGTAAATTTGTTCTCTTTTTGTCAAAATCTCCATCAAGTAAAAGTTTTTCTTAGATTAAAAGGAAAAAAGAAAATTAGCTATAGACAAAATGGAATGCACAGCGGAATATTTTTTTAATTTTGATTAAAAGTCAGAAGGATGTAATTACTGTTACTAAAGAAGAATCTTAAATAATATATCATTAGATGTATTTGCAGTAAAATGAAAATTTTTTTCGTTTCCATGTTATTGATTTTCCACAGCATTCTATTTGTTGTCTTAAGTATTTGTTCAGAACCTTGCTTACTTTGTTTTCTTTGTAGTGTAGGTGACCATTATTTAGTGCCATGTGCGTTTGACTAGCTGTTAAGGATTTGCAGCTTATTAAATGATTTTTAGTGCCACTTTTTAGTTGTAGCTGCACTAGCTATACCTAGCCAGTATATTTTAAATTTAAATCTGTTCTAGCTTTCTGATATTGCTATCCAAGTCACACCTTGGCTTAGTCTTCCAGTAATTGGGCCAGTGCAACAACTAATCTGCCCTTTTGATTTTTATTTCTGTGCGTGGTGTGGTGTTTCAACGAGTGCAGGTATAAAGTTCGAATTTGTCAGGCTTAGAATTCTTAATGCCTGTGTGGGATTATTTGATCTGCATTTCCATCTCCTCTAGAGTCCAGAAATCACTTCTTCTTTGTTCTCTCTTTGTTCTGTTTAAAAAGCAGAAATGAGTGGGCTTAAATAAATAAAATAATAAAAACCCTGCTGCATGAAAAAATGCTTTTAAAAGAACATTTACAGAGCTATGCATTTATTTCATCTGCATATGATTAAAATGAGTTTAAAGAATTGTTCCCTGCTTTTCATTTTTACCCTTTGCTATTGTTTAGGTAGTTCCATTTCTTTCTGTTAATTAGAAATAGAAGATTAGGGTGGAGATGTGATAACTTCAGTTGGTTCAATAAGCATTCATGAATGATTGAGTGATCTTTAGCAGTATTTGATTTGCATGTGTTGAATGTCCATAATTCATTTTTAGTTTCCAGACCTACCCAGCACAACTGTGTTGCTCAGAAAATTTGAACATTCCCCCCACCCCCCTTACTAGTATCATGTTTTAAAGAAAATAGCTGAAATTATGGTAGTACTCAATTGGAAAAGTGTTTTAGTACTGAGAAAAGCAATTATGTTTCGTGTTTCTTCTGTTTCTGTCATTTGGTAGTCAGTACAGCCTTAAGTCAGTTTTGTCTAGAAAGTATTATTTCTGTGTGGAAAATTGTGTTGTAGCTTTATCTACAGGTCATACATGCATGATTCTAATTCAAACTAGCAGAATTTTTTTTTTTCCAGTTAATTGTTTTGTTCAATTGCGATTTCAATGCCTTACTTGAAAATTAATTTGCTTTTCTCCTTCCTGAAGAGCTTTCATGAACAAGGAGTAGTTTGATTTTAAAAATAACAGTTTAAACAAATTTCAAGATGCAGTATTAGAGAACCATATCAAAAGTTAGAATCCTAAAAGTGGTCAGTTAGTAAACATTTTCACTAGACTTCAGCAGCCTTCATTTATTCATCTGCCAAATGTAGCGTAAAGTCGGTATCAGACTCAAATGATTTATTTTCAATGTGTGAGCAGATGTGAAAAAACAGAATTCAAGGAGTATCCCATTAGTCAAGCTTTCCTTTCAGTCTGTGCTGCTACTATTCTAGAAATCTGCCATACTTTGAATTAAAGATGTATTCAATGGTAAGACAGTCATGTTGTGTATTCCAATTTCTCCATTTTTATTCATGATACTACATCTTTTTTTTTTTTCCTTAGTGCAAATACAATATTATTTAATGTTGTTTTCTAGGTACTACGAACTCCTCTTTAAGTTAAAAGTGGTTGGCTCAGCTTCATACTATGAAACTTGGGCTCTCTGCATGTTAATTTGGGATTTCTATAGTTCTGATTAAATATGGGCAGTTAATTAAATTATAAATGACTAGGAAAATACCTCTTTAATCTAGTTTACATGCTATTTTTTGTTCCCAGATTTTTTTTTCCCTTTCAGTGTATTGACTGTTAATGTAAAGAATCTTGGAAAGAGGTATCAACTCTTTCCCAACCAGGAATTGGAACTACATTGAGTAATTTAATTTGTCTTTTCTTTCCTGTGAGTCTTCTGTTTCTTTCTGTCGCAGTAGCTCAGCTGCCACAGAAAAGAGGAAAAGTGATCCTTTCAGCTTAGTGTAGGTGCTGATCTGTTTACTGTATCAGTAGTAATTTAATTATCCTGGGGATCAAGAGAGTAGTGGTTTAAATCCAGAGCTGAGCAGGTCTCCTTTCTAAGAGCATGGAATAGAATAATAGAATGGTTGGGATTGGAAGAGACCTTTAAGATCATCTAGTTCCAACTCCCCTGCTATAGGCAGGGACACCTCCCTCTAGACCAGGTTGCTCAAAGCCCCATCCAGCCTGACCTTGAATGCTTCCAGGGAGAGGGCATCCACAACCTCACAGGGCAACCTGTTCCAGTGTCTCACCACCTTCACAGTAAAGAATTTCTTCCTAATATCTAGTCTAAATCTACCCTCTTCCCGTTAAAAACCATTTCTCCCTGTCCTGTCTCTACATGCCCTTCTAATAAGTCCCTCCCCAGCTTTTCTGTAGGCCCTCTTCAGGTACTGGAAGGCCGGAAAGTCTCCTTCTCTTCTCCAGACTGAAGAGCCCCAGCTCTCACAGCTGAGATCTCACAGAGAGATCATCTCACAGAGCTGATCATCTCACAGAGAGATGATCCAGACATGCAGCAGGTATTCATAGGGGAGGTGCTCCAGCCCTCTGATCATCTTTGTGGCCCTCCTCTGGACCTGCTCCAACAACTCCATGTCCTTCTTGTGCTGGGGGCTCCAGAACTGGACACAGGAGAAGTATAGAGGTTGGAACCAGATGATCTTTAAGGTCCCTTCGAACCCAAGCTGTTCTATGATGCTACAACATTCTAAAAAAAAAAAAAATTATCCTCAATCAATCAATATTCCTATTTTGAATATTGAGATTTCCAACAACTTAATTCAGAAAGAGTTGAAAGAAAGATAAGAGCAGTTTGATAAAAAAGAAAAGATGCCTTTGCATACAGTCGTATTCATAGAATCATAGAATCATAGAATTGCTCAGGTTGGAAAAGACCTTAAAGATCATCGAGTCCAACCACAACCTAACCATACTACCCTAACTCTAACAACCCTCCGCTAAATCATGTCCCTGAGCACCACATCCAAACGGTTTTTAAACACATCCAGGGATGGTGACTCAACCACCTCCCCAGGGAGCCTATTCCAGTGCTTAACAACCCTTTCTGTAAAGAAGTGTTTCCTCATATCCAACCTAAACTTACCCTGGTGCAACTTGAGGCCATTTCCCCTCGTCCTGTCACCTGTGACCAGTGAGAAGAGACCAACTCCGCTCTCTCTGCAATCACCTTTCAGATATTGGAAGAGAGCAATAAGGTCTCCCCTCAGCCTCCTTTTCCCCAGACTAAACAGCCCCAGTTCCTTTAATCACTCCTAGTAGGGCATATTCTCCAAGCCCTTCACAAGCCTTGTTGCCCTTCTTTGGACCTCCTCCAGCACCTCAGTGTCCTTTCTGTACTGAGGTGCCCAAAACTGAACACAGTACTCGAGGTGAGGCCTCACCAATGCCGAGTACAGGGGCAGGATGATTTCCCTAGTCCTGCTCACCACACCATTCCTGATCCAAGCCAGGATGCCATCTTGGCCACCTGGGCACGCTGCTGGCTCATATTCAGCTGACTGCCCATCAGTACACCAAGGTCCCTTTCTGTCAGGCAGCTTTCCAGCCGCTCCTCCTCAAGCCTGGGGTTGTTGTGACCAAAATGCAGGACCCGACACTTGGCCCTATTGAAACTCATACAATTAACCTTGGCCCATCGATTCCCTCAGAAGCAGAGTAGAGGGGCAGAACAGCTTCCCTCAACCTGCTCACGCTTTTCTTGATGCAGCCCAGAATATGGTTGGCCGCCTGGGCTGCAGGCGCACATTGCCTACTCATGTTGAATCTTTCATCATTTGACACTCTCAAGTCCTTCTTTTCAGGGCTTCTCTCAAGCCATTCTCTGTCCAACCCGTATCTGTACCTTTCACTTGGCCTTGTTGAGCTTCATGAGGTTGGCATAGGCCCGCCTCTCAAGCCTGTCCAGGTCCCTCTGGATAGCATCCCTTCCCTCTAGTGTATCAGCTGTACTTTTCAGCTTTTTATCATCTCCAAACTTGTTGAGGGTGCACTCAATCCCACTGTTCATGTCGCCTACAAAGATGTTAAATAACACCGATCCCAACACCGATCCCTGAGGTACCCCACTCATCACCACTCATCACCAGTCTCCACTCATTGAGCTATTGACCGCAACTCTGTGAGTGCAACCATCCAGCCAATTCCTTATCCAGGGAGTGATCCATCCATCAAATCAATTTTTCTCCAATTTGGTGACCAGGAGGTCATGCAAGACATTGATAAATGCTTTGCACAAGTCCAGGTAAATGACGTCAGTTGCTCTTCCTTTATCCACTGACACTGTAACTCCATCATAAAAGGCCACCGAGCTTGTCAGGCATGACTTGGTGAAGCTGTGTTGGTTACCACCAATCACCTTGTCTTTATTTTCCATGTGCCTTAGATGGGCCCTCAGGAGGATCCACTCCATGATCTTGCCAGGCACAGAGGTGAGACTGATTAGCCTGTAGTTCCCTGGATCTTGTTTTTTTCCCTTCTTGAAAATGGCGGTTATGTTTCCCCTTTTCCAATCAGGGGGAACTTCATCAGGCTGCCATGACCTTTCAAATCTGATGGATAGCGGCTTGGCAGCTTCATCTGCCAGTTCCCTCAGATCTTGCTTACTTGATTTCTGTACCTACATCCTGTGAAAGACAGGAGCTAAATACATATCACTGCCTCCTTTTGGCAATTCAGTGCTCAGTAGAATGGCTTTTTTCATTCTGAAATATCTCATTCTCCTTGAGCATGTTTCTTTGTATACCACATTCCTCCTATAGCACAAAGAGCTTAGAAGTTGGTATTGCAGTGCGTTTGTTGTAATTTCTGTGCTGGTGATGTCTTAGGAAGAAAGACTATGTTTCTGTGGAATGAATTTGCCTTTCTGTCATCTAGATAGGCTCATAAAAGTTTATTGTGCAAGCAGTAATTTCTTATAAGATGATATCCACTTCAATAATTCGTGAATTTCCCTGAGGAAGTATTAAAGACTTCATAAAGGAAAATATTAGTGAAATAAATATTATATTTTTGACTTTATTTATATATTTTTTTTTCCTTGGGAGGGGTATCACACAAACTTTAGTTAATGATCTTCAGAAAACTTATTAGTCTTGTGTCTGTATGCTTCCATATACACTCATTGTCATTACTAATTAGCTTTTTATGATTCATTCAGAACAGCATGTATAAAATTAAGCGATGGTGCAAAATTCAGTTTCTATACCTTTCATATTTGTTTATTTCTTTATTACTATATCAAAAATCTTTATTACTATATCAAAAGACGTTGATGGTTAATTATAGCTGATTGTGCTTCTACAAGTAAGTCTTTCAGAGATTTATTATCAGTGGTACAGTTGAAACAGCACATCACTGAATAACTATGATTTTAAACGTTATTTGTATGATGTCTCTGTTTCATATAAAATTGTATTTTTTTACAGTATTAGAAGTCATATCCTATTTAAAGCTATAGCCACAAATGTAAACACTGATAAAGAGTTGAAGTGTGTCTTGGCTACTTACTTAATACAATATGTTGTTATTGTTGGGGAAAAAAAGAAACTTCATTCTGCTATACTATAAAACATTTGTCAAATTTTAAATTTCAATGCCACATTATAGGACTTATTTTTTATTTCTTCCTTTGCATGTGTTTTATGAAACCTTCCATTTTGCCTCTTCTCTAGTGAGCTTTTTTCACTAAATCCTGTGTCTCCAGTGACTTTATCAAATTATACTGTGCAGTTACAACACCATGGATTTTTACACAGGTTATTATTTTTTATTTGGTTTATTAGTCATAATACCATATGTATGTACCATAGGAAGTGGAAGAACCGTTACAAATACATCATATTTATGTGGAGAGATGATCCAGACTTGCAGCAGGTATTCAGGAAGACTGAATACCTTTCTCTCCTACATGTTTTGTTCATAACTGATGATCTATCTGCTCTTTTTGAAAAGAGTAGGTTTAAAAGACAGCTCTTTGGAGTCTTAGTTGTTGCTAAACAATTAAAGGAGGTGTTGATTATTGCCTACACAGTGGCACTGCTCCGTACCCACTTGACACTACTTCTCATGCAGGGATGCTGCAGTCCTCTACAGGCAGCAGTGAATATGAACTCTGCTAGTGTTGCACTAGCAAGGCCCTTGGAGTCTTCAGCCTGTCTCTGTTCTCAAAAGGCATGGTACTGTTGAGGTACTCTTGTCTGTGCAGAGTACCTTTATTCATAATTGGCTATTAAAACTGTATTTCAGACCATAACATTTATCAGTATAAATGTGTCAGTGCTTTGCAGTGCTCCAAGAAATTATTTTTCACATTAGTTTTCACATTACCACATTTGCTTCCAACCCTAGCATAACCAATATAGTGTTCTTCAGCTGTTATCATCTAGGAAAAGAGGAGAGGTGAACACTTCTACATTTTACTGTGCTTGCTGTTTAGGAATAGATTGGAATATCATAGACTGGGTTTCAACTTGTAAAAATAAATGTGCTTACATTACATAGCCAGAAATTACTGATTTTGCACAGATGATTCAATATGATATTCTTGATGAACTTTTGCTCAGGGGTGAGCTTGGAAGACTGACATTCTATTTGATTCCTTTTCCCTCAGGAGATCTTCAATTTTCTATGTCATTTACGTAATTAAAATAGAAAAAGTTGGTGTTGTTCCTATTTGCTTTCTTCCTTTCCATTTAAACTACTGAGTTGGTTAATTCCTAGTCATTCACTAATTCTTTTCCTTCTCAATCAACCTATTTCCTTTAATACTATTGTGAAAGTAACATGAGGAACATTTGATTTTGTATTTGCTATTTGAAGCGTTTTAAACTTTGGCAATGTGCTGCATTACAGTCTGTGTCTAAGCAAAAGCATGAATGGCAACTTAATATATCATATTGAAGTTCATGTTCTACTTGGTGACAAGAGTCTGCAAAACAGAGTAAGTCTCTCATGAATCTAGAAAATGCAAAATTCAGGCAGGCAATCTTTTTTCATATTTTAGCTTTAAATTTCAGTTTTATAAATATATGAAGTCTAGCTAGCTAGAATGCAGAAAGGTAAGTGTTAGCTTAAATTACTTATTTGTGATATGTCCACTTTTTATATGTCATTTTGTACTGCATGCTTCTACCCTTTTTCATGGACTCTTCTCACAAGAGTCTGTTGCAGCAGAAAATTCAGGTGTTTCTTGTAGAACCTTGGAGTTTGTATCATTATGCTTTAGGAAAAAAAATGACAGGAAGCATTTTCTAGGTAGAACTTGAAGACTTATTATTTCATTTCAGAAATTGTAATTTCTTTATTTAAAGTTTAAGTTGGTGTCTTTGTTAGAGATTATTCAATTGTAGTGGGACATTGGTTCATATTTTTTAGCCTGCAAAAGAGATTTTTGCAGATTGACCTGTTCTTGACAACAAAAGGATCTTTAGTTCACAGAACAATACAACCTTCATCAGCATTGCTTTTTGTACATTCCATGGCATTGAGGACCTTCATAAAAATACTTACAGTATTGTAGGAATCTGAAAGTGAGTATTCAGAAACTCAATTCCTGTGGCTATATCTAGAATTAATAGATCCAAGTATTCCTTTCTTAGAATTGTTTTCATGCCTAACATAAATAATTATACATTCAAATGTATATGCTGATTAAAAAAAAAAAAAAAAAAAAGAATGGGGCATAAGGCCACATGCATCTACATGATTTCTTATGGCAAGCTTTCTTTAAAAGGCTTTAGACTCTTGTTCTCCTGATCTGATGACTGAGAGTCTGCTACACTGGTTTCTGATCCATATCCCTGGGCTGTTGATTAATTCTTAATAATTTTTGCTTAGCACTGTCATTTTGTCATCAAAACATTGTCTCAAATAGCAATCTCAGGTATTGCTCTTATGACTCAGAAAACTGAGTCACCAAGAAAGCAGGTGCAAGTTAATAGCATTTCAGAGTTCTGACAGCTCTAACAAACAGTTCAGAGCTTCTCAGTCTTTCCTTTTGCTCTTCTTGAGGCAGCAGATTCAGATAATCAGAGGTAGCATTGTCTTTTTTTAACAAAAGGTAGGGAAGTGAAAGTTTTAATCTCATCTTTCAGAATTGTGCCTTTCCAAACATTAATGTCAAAGACAAACAGAAGTCCTTGAAGTTCTGTTCTAACTGGACTGGACTCTTGGATCACCATCACTTGATTCCATAGTTTGATAGTCCATAGCCTTCTTCATTCTGTAGTTTGTAGCACTGTCACTGGAAGGTACATTAGGATGCTTTTCACCCAGTTCTCTCCACTAACAAGGCAGGACCAAGGATCAAGTAACTTCCCTGGATATGACTCACATTTTTTTTGTTTGTTTGCAACTTTCAAAGTATATAATCTCAATTCATTTCTTACAGTTGGGTGCTATGAATATTTATCACTCAACTACTTAATATCTATGGGATTTCCACTTCAGATTCTAGTCATGCTTCCATTAAGGAGTTTACTGAGGTTTGTAGAAGTTGTTGTGTTTGGAAACATCACTCTTTAGTCTTCATCAGACAGGGAATCTGTGAGTTTTCCACAAGGTTCTGTGTCATGTAGAATACCACTGGGAAACACTTGTATTCTGACTGTACATACAGACAAGTACTCAAGGCTACATTATTTCCGAGTTCTCTGTTGAGTTGCAGACACAATCAAAGCTAATTCTGGTACTCTTCAGAGTGCTGTCCAATCCTGGGAGTCTTTGGTTGAAGCCTACATGAAGGAAAAAACATTGTTCTTTTATTGTTGCATGGACTGTCTATTCAGCACACAGCAAGGCTCAACATTGGATACTGGTAGGATTAAAAAAAAACTGTACAGAGCATGAAGATTTGTGTCAAAAATATATCTCAAAGCGTGGCTCCATTTTTTACTAATATAGTTGATTCCTGATTTCCAAACTTTTCTATACAAACAGTAGTCATGAGCTTGGAATATGGAAGTCTCCTGAAATACTGTACTGAAGCGTCAGGTATAGTCCTGGACAGAGTTTTAAAACTCGAAACTGTTACCAGATTATTGAATTCTAAATATGCTGTAATGTCTCTGGATTTGACCTTTGATGAAGAAATGCTTCTGAAAAAAGATGTGAGCTTCCTTCTACTGTATTTCCCTAAACTATTGGATCTTGACATAGCTGAATGACAAAAGATTTCAAAAAGGAGAATAATACATTTTTTCCATGCAGACCGTATGTATTTATTATAGAGACTGATGCTGCTTTTCATTGTGTGCTTTATTTGAAATTCATTCCAACCTTCAATAAAAGCAAATTAGTTATGTCCTGCATCTCCGTTTTAGCTTTCCACAGCTGCAGAAATAGTTCTGAAGGTTTCTGATTAGAGTAACAGATGCATGGATTTGGATGATCAGTGCGTGATATAAAAATGTCAGGCTGCATTTTTGTTGACTCTAAAACTCAATATATATTGACTATCTCAGTAAGGTCATGCTATGTTACATATATATTCCTGAATTATATTTGATGCACTCCTGATACCAGAGAATTCTATAATCACAGTGTGCAGAAAATGCATATTTGAATGGTAGCCTTTTGGTGTTGTGGTGTTCGGTTTAAATAAATAAGCAGTAGAGTGCACAGGTGAATATATTAAGTTGTGAGTTAAACTTGGCTGGTCACCAAGTGCTCACCAGGATGGGGGAGAACCATCTTGTGTGATTCAATAAGGATAGGCCAATTACCAACATGGGCAAAACAGACTTAACTTGAGGAAGAATAATTTGTTGCCAATTAGTACCAGAGTAGTATAGTGAGAAGTAAAAGCAAACTTAAAACACTTTCCCTCCCCTCTTCTTCCCAGGCTCACTTTCACCCTCTACCTTTCCCATTGGAAATAAGGGCTGTGCTCATTCCCTTACAGCTCCCTCTGTTGCTCTTTCCTCCTCACACTCTTCCCCTTTTCCATTGTGAGCCTTTCCCATGGGATGCAGTCCATCACAGGCTGCAGCAGCATGAGTTATTTAAGAACTTCTCCAACATGGGTCATTTCAGCGGGCTGCGGACCTTCAGGAACAGGTTACTCCACTGTTTGCCACCACCATCTTCAGTTCCCACCAGCCCTCCTGCCCCACCACAGGCTGCTTCCCACAGGCTGCAGCTCCAGCCCAAGCTGCTCCTGTGGGGGTGTCATGGGCTGTGCCTCCTCCAGGTGTCATCCACTGCTGCACTGTGGACTCCTCTGTGGCTGCATGGGGAGATCTGCTCCACACAGTGCCCACAGGCTGCAGGGGGACAGCCTGCTCCCCCGTGGGCCTCTCCTGTAACTCCTCCTGCCCTCCTTCTGCACTGACCTGGCCGCTTCTTTCCCATTTCTCACTCCTATCTCCCAGATGCTGTTGTGCAGAAGTTTTCCCTCTCTTAAATCGGCTCTCCCAGAGCACAGTCAGCATCACCCATGACTCAGCTCTGGCAGTAGCAGATCTGACATGGGGCAGTGCTGAGCTCTGCGCACAGAGGCCACACCTACAGCCCCTCTCTACCAAGACCTTGTCATGTAAGCCAATGCATTATGTAATGATTAACACATTAGTGATGTAACTTGAAGTGCTATTGTCTTCTTTTTCTTTTGTTTTTCTTTTTTAAAATTTTTATTTTGTTTTTAATCCATGCCACATTGCTTGCTTCAGCTGCTGTTAGGGCAGATTTTGTTTGCTGTTGGTAATTTCTAGCACAAATTATCATTGCCGTTTGCTAATTTTCTCATCAAATATCTCATTACTGTGGCATCTATTAATAGAAGTGCAAAACAAAGTTGTTGTTTAACTATCGTTGTTCTGAGGCTAACATTAATAATGAAAAATTACCAGAGGCGAGTTCTGTATAAGACATAATAAATTCTGCTGTTACTCAGTTTGTAATGGCAAACTGGAGTTTCTTCATAGAAAATAAGCAAACAGAAATCTATTTTTTCTTTCTGTGGAGGGCTTTTCTTTTCAAAAGACAGTTATAACATTTCATCTCTATTATTTGAAATCTTTTGGTTTCATCTTGTTTCTCATAATTGCACAGTCTGTCAGCTGAACAGTATCCTGGGAATTCAGTCTGATAGTCCTTTATATTCATCTTTAAGATATCTGTTAAATGTCTTGATGGAGTTGATATTTTCATTCTGTGATAAACTTTCCCTGTTAATGATTGTGCTTGAATATCATCTTTGCTGTATTCCCTGCAAAATGGGGAATATATCCTTTGAGATTTCAGTATGTCACTTTTTGGAGAATGATGATTAGAAATATCACAAAGGGAGAAATTGTTTGGGCATGTTATTGCCTAAGAGTACATAAACTATATAGATTATCTAAATTTTACTTTGTCTAAATTACATAAGCTAAAGATAGTTATAGATTGTTTAGCTTGTTATTGCAGAATTACTGTTTAGACTTATCTATTTTTAAAAATAATGTTCATATTGACAATTAAGTATTGTAATAAAAATATGTATGATAGAATTCACCAGTAACTAATATTATATAGGGAAAACTAAGAAGTCAATTATTTTTCACAATAGCTAGAAACATGTAGCATTTCACTTCTGCTTTTTGTGTTGGTACATCTCATTCCTCAGCAACTGGAGTTTAAGTTTTCCATTAGGATGTACCTTTTTTCTAATGACGTTACTGTCTGCGTTTAAGGAAACGTGAGTGTATATGCAGCCTACACATGACTTGAAACCTTAATTTAACACCTGTGAATTAGTTTCTTCAGAAAGAAACTAATATGGAGGCCTTCAGGGATGAAATCCTGTGGCTGGGGATGAGACCAGAACAGGGATCCTGTTCAAACTGCCTCTGGCAGTCCATCCCAACTATTAACTGCCACAGCATTCCTCAGGTTTTAGAGATTACATGACCATTCCTGTTTCTTGACTTCTCAACTCTGCCTTTTCACTTGAAGAAAGCATAAGATGTTGTTGCCGTGCAAGAAGTGGAAATGACGCTGAAATTATATCAGACAGAAGTTACTGTGTAACTCTTAACTGGGAGCGTTCGCTCTTTCTGTACTGACGGCACTGAAATGAATGACCATCCAGAGCAGTCAAAAACATCCGTGTTTTTCATTAAGTTCATGTACTGACTCGCATTGGGTGGTTTGAAGGTAGGGAAAACATGGTGCTTATGGTATGTGTGCAATACACAACTTAAGTTGCTATCAGCTAGAATATCTAGGCATTTCTACTTCACATCGGTTTAGTTCCATAGTTCCATGTGGTCTTATCTTCCTTTGCCCTCAACAAAGAAATTTTAGCTTCTGTGCTTGCTATTGAACTTTAAAGAGGTAGAATGTGATATTCCAGTATCAGATGTGTTTTGTCCATGTTTTGCTAGCTGATGCAGTCTAGTTTCTTGGAGAAAGGAAAGGGAATATCTGCAAGTAACTTTGAAATTTTCTAATATCTTCCATAGAGGAAAATGTACCCTTATTTTGAGCAATTTAAACATTTACGTACTGTTTCAAGAATAGCCCTGTTACCTACTTTCTTATTCATTATACTCCTATTTTTAAAACATCATTTTTTAAAATTGATTTAAAAGTGAAGTTTGGAGAGTATTTTAGCTTTAATAATACTTAGGAGGAAATGGTAACGTGTGAATCTGAAAATATCAAGATATCAGGGGAAATCAGTATTCAACAAAGGGTCCTAACCTCCCACTGAAATTGAATAATAAATGAAAGGCTTAGATTTTTTACATCCATGAATTAGAATTAGCACTGTCTGTTAAAACTGGCTGTCTGGCTATTTAAAATAAAATACTGGTTTGCTTGCCATCTTTGTGGCAAAGAATTTTACTACTAAATTGTACTGAAAAATTAACTGAGTCCAGAGAGCGAAGGTTATTTGCAAAAGATACTGCAAAGCCAGTGTTGTGTGTTTACCTGAGCACACTAAATACAGCTTTGGAGTTAACAGAAAAACTATCATTAAACTCAACTGTAAACAATGTCCTTAAGATGACAACAACTTTTTCTGTATACTTCAATATATGTTATTCAAAAAGTTGTAATCAACATGAAGCTGCAGTGGTAATTCTTCTCTATTTACTGTATTTTAGAGTTCAAATATTCATATTAAAACTACTGAGAAAAATGAGGCACCTTCTGGTCCAAAACCATCAGATACTAAATATAACCTGGAGATGCAAGCCATATATATGACTGAGTATACCACTCTGATGGTGTTTTTACTGAGTGTTTTAAAACAATTTTTTTTTAGTATTTGTTCCAGAAAGAAAAATGTACTGCAGATTATAGTATTTACAGTGGGTAAATGATGTGTTAGGGCTAGATGGTGAACAACCAATTAGATCATAGGATAGGACAAAAGCAGAAATAGATGGATTAGGAAGAGGAGGAAGAACGTGTTCAGCTGTATGCCAGTCACCTCGGAAATGAGATACAGGATTCTTCTTTGATCATGCATCATTGACCAGAAGGTAAGTTTGTGTAGCAAAGCCAAAGCGTGGTATAATGTACACTGTGCTGGTTTTTATTTGTTTGTGTGTTTTTTCTTAAAACAGAACATTCTAGTTAGTATTTTTAGAAGACTAAATACGTCTAAAGACTAAAGACTTAATACATTACGTATTGGTTTCTCATTCTGATTCTTGACAGTACAAAAATGAGTGTGCCCCAGTTCTCTCAGACAGGAAGATACTTCAGATCTAATCAAAAACTCGTAGGCTATTTGTCAGTGGTAATAAAAAACAAATTTCCAGATGGCTTTTTTGAGGGAAATATTCCCATTTTCTACTTTTTAAATAGAGATACACATACAAATGAATGCATACAAGGTCATAGCTGTTTCATAGATTTAAAAAAAAGTTTAGCTGCTCATTCTTCTGTTAGTGCCAATAATTATATCCCTCACTGTAGTACAGTTGTACACTTACTTTAGAAAGTTTTTCTGGACTTCCTCAGAGCTTTACATTGCTGCAATTTTATCACTGAATTACTAGATTCACTGTAGGCATATGTCTGCATGTGTAATGAAAAATAGATGGAGGAAGAATATAAAATGAATTTTAATGTGCTTTCTTGAAAAAAAGTTAAGTTTATGCGACTGAAAAACAGTGTTTTAGAGAGGATAATATTCTGCAAGATTCTTAGATGGTGTATAGTTTTGCATATCAAATTACTAAGAAAATTCTTTCCAACTTACTGTTGGTCTCCTTTTGAGAATCAAGGCATTCTTCTTATAAAACTGAGAGAAACTTAGGTGAGGTTTCTCTCTTAGGTGCATATTCACCTCAGTTCAAGGGAAAATTCAGTTCTACAGGGTATTTCTCATAAAAAGGTTCTGAACAAATCTAATGTATCTTAAATCACAGTTGCTAACAATGAGTAAAGTAGAACAGATAGTGAGCTAAGTGCATGTCATGTTTTCTTTCCTTTTGTCATTTGTAGTTTTCAGCCTCTTTCTATGTTGTTTGGCAGAACTGTAGTGTGAAGATACAGTTTATGAAAAATTTTTATATCACTGTGAGTATTGATTGAAATAGGGTCTTACTGTTTGTCAGGGGATATTTCAGAATCCCTTATGCAAGGCCGTAGGCAGTGAAGAAAGCTTTATTGGCATGTTAGCTGATTCGGAAGATTGAGAGAGATCATCAAGGTATATGGAGCTGTAAGAACTGGTGAATCAATGCTACAGTATTTTGTTGTTCACAGATAGAAGCTGAGTCACTCAAGCCTGATAGAAAAAGTTTCTGGCAAAGCTGGATGTCAGATACTTCATCAAGTCTCATGGGTTCTGGGAAATATAAATAGATCAGTGAAATAAGGGCCAAGTCTTAGTTTTGACAAACTGTATATCGGAATTATGATGGCAGAAAAAGTGAAAATCCTTGATTAGAAAGGCTTTCTGCTTTTGGATTAATTTCTGGCCAGGATTTTTGAGATCAGTATGATGAGTAAGCTTGTAACTGCTTATACAAGTAGTTTTTTTCTGGCTATGAGCATCCCTTCTTAATAGTTATCTGCTTATAAACAGCTCTAAAATGAACAAATTGGTTGTCCTACACATTTGGTATCATAAACTTTCCCGACCTCTCTTTCACTGCCAGGAAGCCACCCTTTCTTCCCATTATTGCTTATACAGTCTTTTCCTGAATGCCATTATTCAGACTAGTTTCTTCTCCTCCGAAGGGCACAAGTGGAATCCTGAACCTATTCCATTGTCATTTTTTATTTACAGGGACCACCTCTGCCTCCCTTTCAAATTTAGTGTGATTCTTACTAGAGTTAACATAACTGCTGACATGAAAACTAGCCTTAAATAGAAGCTTAGTATCATTCTAGCTTGATACAGTCAGGGATTATCATGTTCCTGAGCAGAAATTCTCAGTACTGTGAACATGGATGGCAAAACTGAAATGACAGAATCTCCCATGCTGCTGTTGTCTTATTCCAGCTGAAGTCAAGTGTGTAATAGTATTACTCTGGTAACAGACATTTATTTATCCTGTTTATTTTTTACTGTGTTTTAATTTGCAAGGGTTTGTTTGGCTTCTCAGAGTAAATTATTCTTCTTCTATAACACAGCTGGACTTCAATTATAAATTGCAATTAATGATTATAAGTAAATAGCCATCTTTCCTACCACAAGAGAGCGTTGTAAGCTTCAGAGAGACTAAGGCAAAGAGAACTCTCAGAAAAAAAACTAAAAGTTAGGGAAGATTTTTGTATGTAAAATATAAAGATATATTTTTTCTCTCATGTAGCTGTTGCACTTTTTAACTGCTAAGTAGCTACTAAACTAAAGTCCTTTGACTTCTTTTGATTGGTAGTTTATATCAACTGATATAGAGCTTGATAATTTTTTAGATTTGACAACCAGACAAATTCATTTAATATGCAGCGTATTGTATCAGATCTTCTTTTGTAGAGATACTTAAAGAGTTGCAGCAGGTATCCACATACAGGAAATAGGTTGACTAGTTGGTCAGAGAGAATTTCTGTAACTTTATCTATTCATGACTATTCTGTTTCAGTAGGTAAGGGTCTGCAGTCTTGTACAAATGTATGCCTTGCATATTATGTTTGACTGCAGTGCTAGCTGACATATTGATAAGAAAGAAGAGAGAAACATTTAAAATTCATACATGAATTACCTAACGCCTCTTCCAAATAACCTGTCTTTCCCGTTTGAATAATGTGCATACCTCTGCGAACGTGATTTTGTTCTACATAGTTATAAGAAACAGTAGTACATTTTATTTATTAATCTCTGATTCCACAGTATAATTAACATATTTTAAAACCTGTGGAGAAAAAACAAAAATATATATTGCCATTTCTACTCTATTGTTGTACTCTTTGTTATTGTTCTGAATCATTTAATTTGTTATTTATTTTGTTTCTTGGCTCATAAATACTGGCTTGGCAACAATAATAATTTGGACTTCCTGCTTTTAAGCTGTTCTTATTTCCCTGGCTTTTACTGTTGGTTCTGTCCTTCATATTATCTGCTGTAATATTGGTATTTTTTTTTTTTTCCATTTCTGTATATTTTAGCTTTTCTTACTTTAGAAAGTATAACACCTTTTCTGTTTATGCATACAATTGTAGATAGTAGTGTTAATGAGCAGAAGAAAGTTACATTCCCAAGTCAAAGCTATAAATAATTATGATTACCTTTGATGATACTGTGTTATGACTATTAATTTGTCATAGTTGAGACTGCAGAAAAGCTTAATTACAACAGTAGGGCAAAATATTTCTTGCCTCCTTCTGCAACTCATCAGGCTATGAACACATTAACTCTTTGCAGTGGAAATGAAACCAGCAGAGCTAAACTATCCAAGGGAAAGGAAGATTTGCTACCAGTAAGAACTGGAAAAGTTACAGCTTTTTTGATGAGAGGAGCAGTAGCTATGAGGAACCTGTATCTCAGAAACATCCTCCTTGTATTGTAAGAACACAGTGACTCATAAGCAGAGAAGAACTGAAGGCAAATGTAATCCTGCAGGAGTTGTAAATTGGGCATTTATTTAATAGTGGATCAGAAATAAAAACCAAAACAGTACAAAGATACTGTCAGCCCCAGTAAATTAATCTAAGAGTATAAGGGTCACTTACAGTTACAAGTTTTTGCAGATTATGTCCAAATGTTAAGGACTAGGAGATCAGGAAAGAAGAGTGAGTTGCATGCTTTTTTAATGGAAGCTTTTTTCTGTAAGACTGAAAAGTAAATATTTCTAACCCAGCACTTAGAGAATCACAGAGTAGTTGATGCTGGAAGGCACCCCTGGAGGTCATCTGGTCCAATGGGGCCACCCAGACAGAGTGCCCAGGATCACGTCCAGGCAGCTTTTAGAGATAGAATCACAGAATATGATGGATCTAGTCCATCTTGAGACTTCACACAGGACCACCCAAAATTCAAGCCCTATGTCTGAGAGCATTGCCCAAACACTTCTTGAGCTGTGCCCAGTGCCCTGGAGAGCCTGTTCCAGTGTCCGACCACCCTCTGGTGAGAAACCTTTCCCTAACACCCCTGTGAGATCCCCATGACACATCTCCATGCCATTCCCTCCAGCCCCATCGCTGTCACAGAGAGCAGAGCTCAGCGCTGCCTTCCTCTCCCTGTGAGGAGCTGCAGCCACCATGAGGCCTCCCCTCAGCTCCTCTGCTCTAGGCTGGGCACACCCAGGGACCTCAGCTGCTCCTCCTCCAGTCTCCTCATCACCCTCTTAGCAATGTGTATCAGTGCTCCGTTGCCCACACAGCACAGAATTGCTTCCTGGTGTTCAGAGGGAACCTCCTGTATTCCAGTTGTGCCCACTGCCTCCTGTCCTTGCATTGGGTGCCCTCTGTCCTATCTGTGCCCTCCTTTCAGCTATTTGTATGCATTGTTAAGATTTCTCTCTGAGCCTTCTTTTTTCCAGGCAAAAAAAAAGTCCCAGAAAATGCCCGGTTTTTATATTAATAATATAATTTAATGTCTTCATTTTTGTTTTACAGATTGTCTTATTTTCCTGTTTCCAACAGACATTTCTCTATTCTTTATTTCTCTCACTGTTTTTATTTCTTTGCCCTTACTGGTGTTTGCAGCAGCTTTTAATTTGTTCTCATTTGAAAATTCAATTAAATTGCTATTTGACTTTTCCTTCAGATCATTAACAAAGCTGATAAATGAAAATAGGCAACTTCAGTATGTTGCTATGTGTTCTGTGTTCTTAGATATTTGCTAATCTTATAGGAAATGTCCAGAATACGTCACAATACCTATAATCTCTTTATGCAGGATGATTTTAAGAGTTTGGTAAATGCTTAGGTGAACTTTGGTTATTCATTGTAAAGCTTTTGCCAACAGCAAATGCTAAAGTGAAGGTAAAATGTTTAACAGCAAAGAGGATCCTGTGTATCTAAAAGGTAATGGCAGAATTTTGTGTGTGGAGAGATTTCAGAATAATAGCAAGATACAGCAAATCTAAAGCTTTCTTAATACTTGATTCTGTTCCCATTTTTAGATTAAGCACAGGACTGTTTTTCCAGCACTTCTAACAAACTTCTGAGTTTCCAGAGAACATGAGAACCTAATCCATTGGCAGTCGACTCTATACATGAGCGAGCATGTTTCAACAGAGAGAGAACGGCTAGATGGTTGATGGCTTCTTCCACACAGAGAAGTCTGGATGTTCCAGGATAAGAACAGAATTGTAGCAGAAGACTTCATGAAATAGAGCAAAGGTTTAATAAGGGAAGAAGGATGGAATTCAGTAGGTGATGTACTTAGAGCCTGTGTGGGTCAGCACAGGCAGACGGCAGGAACAACCACAGACTCACAGTTAAAGAGTGAAGACTAAATTTACTGTCATTACCTCACCAGCCAGAGGATCCCTGAAGCAGTACCTGGGCTTGGTCCATGCTAGAGGTTCACTGTTTATCAAGTTCACATAGGCATAGATTACCATGCTGTGATCTTCAGTTTGCTTTGATCTTCTCTCTGTACCAAGGTGGAGAGCTCAGGCATGTCTCATGAGGCACCTCCAAGACTACCAAATGCCTGTGTTATCTGTTGAGAATCTGACATTAATAGAGGGCATATAATAAGAGGAGAAGTTGGGATACACAGAACCATACTGCATATTCAGGGTGTATTATATGAATTTTCCTATCTCAATTAATAGATCATAATCCTACCACACATTCAGTCAGCATAAAGTAACGTGCCTTCTCTTCTAGGGAGACAAGGGATGCTCAGTCAGTTCTGTTCACTGACTTAGATGTCCGTACGCTTTTTTGCCATAGTGTAATTCTTGGAACTGGAACATATGCAGCTGCTCTCTGTTGTCTTTGTCCAGTTGCCATGCATATTGCATTTACATTGGTAAACCAGGCATCATCTTGTGCTAGTCACAAAGAGTCGCTTCCTCTACAGGAGATGTGAGGCGATCTCAGAGAGGGAGGGAGGTGCTTCCCCTAGCATGGATACATGGTTAAATGATTCCTAGAAGAGTGGCATATGGAATGGTTACAGATAATTTTTCTGATGGAAATTGTTGCTGTAAATAATGCTTCTGTTCCCATCATATGGATGCCTGGGCTACCCCTCTGTGGGCGCTAACAGAGTTATCAGAAACAGAAGCAACCATTTAGTGTCTCAACTGTCTGTCCTGCCAAGACATCAGTACCCAATACATATTCTTTGATTGGGGCAATTAGCACCATCATGGCAAATGGGGTAGTATTTCCTGTTGTTAAAGTAACCTCAGGTAAGGAGGCAGGGTGAGATTTCCCCAGAGCTACAGGTAGGTTTCTGCTCATTTGGCACTTGCTTTGCCAAATGTGAGGCAGCAGGCAACATGGACAGGATCAGTCTTTTAAGTGGGTGCTAACTTTTGCTGTTGTTTAAACAATGCTGATGTTTTGGTTCAAATCTGTTTCCGATGGTTGGACAGCAGCTCACACAAGATCTCTCCACATTTGTTTCTCTGTCACCTGTAAGTTAACTATTCTTGGTTTTGCTGGCTTTTCTTTATTCACCATCCCCACAGATGGTTCTGGAAATACAGCCTCAATTTCCCTAAAGGCGTTTGCAAGGGCATCTGTGTTCCCAGTAGTACTTGCGATTGTTGGTATGATTGAAGGTTTCACTGAAGCAGATGCCCCTCTCAGAAGCTGCATTTTGATGCTTTTCGTTACTGATGCCCTTTCCAGACTGAAACCAGTAATTACCAGGTGTGCCACCCCCATCTGCCACACTAGACTAATATCTCCTTCTGTTGTACACCATTTTCCCAGGGATGACACTACTTCAGCTGGATCTGTATAAGGTTTTAAAAGTGCTACACACAACCACTGGTACAGCATAGGTGCAAAAACACCCTGCCTGTGGGGTTTCCAGATATTTTCTAACTGAGCATAGAATCATAACATACCCCCACAGTATCTGATCAACACTGGCAATAGGGCTTAATGGATCCCACTAATAAGAAGATGGATGCAGTGTCACTATTCCAGGCTCACAAAACCATGCTGATACACCTTCCCCACTCTTCTGCTGATAGATCACTAAAAAGTGGCTTAACTCTTTTGGGATGTGAGCGTGCATGATCTCTGCCCTCCTTCCTGTTGCTCCCTCACTCATACACCCTCAGAGTCTGAGGACTCCAGATACTCTCATCCTAATTTTTGGCATCCCGTGAATTTTTCATGGTAAGAGCATGAACTGGAGAAGTCCAGACTTCACTTTTCCCATATCTGCAACTTCATTTGTTAGCAGTACGTGCTACCAGCTGTTTTACAGTGCATTGCAGCTCATAGCACTGCTCTGTCTATGCAGTAATTACTTCTTGTGCGATCACCTTTGCATCTTATAACTCTCTCACTCTACTGCATAGAGCTGTAACTTCACAGTCAAGAGCTCTAAGACTGTCAAGAGCTAACAGCCAACCAAATCTCCCCATTAACTGGCAAGAAGACTCCGATGCCATTCTCCAGGGCAATTTGCACACAGCCTCTTCATCCAATCACCTTGGAGTTAATAACTGCTTCATCATTGACTTCAGATCCCACTTCCAGTGGAGGCACGGTAGTCAGGGAAGCAGCCAGGCAGAACCAGCATTCAGTGCTGGGCTGTTCTGCAACACAGAGAGTCCCCAGTGCCACCTCCCCAGTCCCCTGCTCTTTTGCCAGCCACTATGTGGCAGTTCCTGAATCCTCCCTTCTGCACCACAATTGTGAGCCAGTTCAGAAAGGAAGAAGGAACCAGCCTAGACCCGTGGCTGAAGTGGAAAGAGTGAATTTATTGTCGTTACATTGCCAGTTGGGTCATCCCTGAAGGAACAAGCATGGGCTCACAAGCGCAGGGGATGCAGGCACAGTCCATGCTAGAGGTTTGCTGGTCTGCTGTTCACACCTGTTTATCAGTGGTTCACTCAAGTGTAGTTTACCACCATGCTGTATTCCCAGCTGCAAGGTCACTTGAGCTCATTTACATTCCCCCCTTCCGTTCTTTTCTCACAACATCCTTGTTGCCAGTTTTCTGCTTTTAACTCATTCCTCCTAACAGAAACTTCAGGCTTATTAATGTGAATTCCTTGGCTCATCCCTGTTGTAAAAGCTTCCTGTATGTACATCTGAATTTTTGTGGTTCCAAAAGCTACAGCAATCTCATTACTTCTGCTGTGATCCTGACACTTAAACAGCACACTGTAACCTCATGTTTCTTCCATATTGTCTATTTCAGGTTCTACACACAAATTTTTCAAAATCCCATTGCTCTCTTCCTTTTCTTGTGGCCAGAAGAGCGCTAAACCTTTTATTCCACCTTCGTATTTTTATTTGTGGACAGGAAACCTTTTGCAGAACACAAGTAACTTAGAAAGGAAGGGAGGATCAAATTATTCAGTAAGAGGACAGAGGATCAAATTATTTGGTAACTTGTGAATCTACATGAAATGAATAGATGTGACCATCCTATTCCTTTCCATTTTTACTTATTACAACGTCTACAACTTATTAGACATAAAGTTTCTTACATATTTCTGTTGGAATATTTCTTATATATTGCTAACTGCAAATCTTGCTTAGCTGTCTAGAGCAATTAGTAAACTAATATTCATCTTAGCTTTAGATTTTTTCTAATTCACATAATAGACTATTTTTAGAATGCTAAAATAGCTTACATGTTAGTAATCATTTGTTTTTAATCTTTGATTAAATGTAGAGAGATACACTGCAATGTACAAACTACAAAATGTTTTTTTGCTCTGATGAGAAAATAATGTTAGCAAACAGTCATCATGTATCTGTGTCAATTTCGTTTCCATTGCTAAATTACTACGTTACCTGCACCATCTACTTGAATTTTCCCTCACTAAATAAGAAAAATCTACAGTGTGATGATGGCTTTGAATTGTAATTGAGTTTTCTAACTCTCTTTGGTATTGGTTTTCTCTCTTTCTCTTAAAAGAAACCTTGTCTTAAAAGAAACACTCGCCTAGCAGTCTCTCATCCTCCTCCTCAGCAGAACAGGGAGGAAATACAAGGAAAAGCTCATGGGTCAAGATAAGGATGCTTGTTACTGTCATGGGCGAATCAACTTGGGGAAGAGTAATTTAATTTACTGCCAATTAACGACAGAGAAAAGGGTAAAAAAAAAAAATTAAAGCAGACTTGCCCCCACTTCCCTGCCAACACTGTTTTCACAACCCACTCTTCTACTCCCTTCCTGACAAACAGCACAGGAGATGGGGAATGGGACTTGTGGTCAGTTCGTGCAGCTCCGCCTCTGCCGTTCCTTCTCGTCGCGCTCTTCCCTGCTCCAGCGCGGCTCCGTGCCGCCAGGCCCAACCCTTCAGGCGCTGCTCCAGTACCGCTCCCCGTGGGCTGCAGCTCCGGCCCGGGGCCGCTCCCGCGGGTGTCTGTGGGCCGCGCCTCCTCCGGGCCCCATCCGCCGCCGCACCGCGGGCTCCTCTGTGCTCCGCGCAGTGCCCGCGGGCTGCAGGAGGAAGGCCTGCTCCTCCGCGGGCCTCTCCTGGGCCGCAGGGAGCTGCCGCTCCGCGCCCGGCATGCCTCCCGCCCTCCTCCTGCGCTGCGCCGGGTGCCCGCAGGGCCGCCGCTCTCCCAGGTCTCACTCCTCTCTCTCGGCTGCTGTTTGCAGCAGTTTTCCGTTTTTTAAATCTGCTCTCTCGGAACACACCCAGCATCTCCCACGGCTCAGCTCCGGCAGCAGCGGGTCCCTGTTGGAGCTGCTGGTCTGATACGAAGCACTGCTGGGTTCTGCTCACTGGGGCCGCTCCTGTAGCCCCTGCTAACAAAATCTTGCTGCATAAACCCAGAACACCTCTCATCCAGCACACCTGCCTCAGCTCAAGTACAAAGCTTTGCTGTACTCTTAAGTACTGAGCTCCAACCCGAGAAGAAAGATTTTAAAATATTTTGTTCTTAACTGAGACATGAAAAGCGCTGCAAATTTATCTTTTTCTATAGAAAAAGGTATAAGAGACAGAATGCTGACCTGTATTAGAATTATGCCCTTGAATGTCTTGGTTCCTTGAGTGCTTGTGATGTCACATGTCAAATTTTCATGCTCTACTTTTCATTATAAGCGTTGAACTGTTTTTAAACTACATACAAAGCATAATAATATTAACACTACTTTTATTTTTTTAAAACGAGATACTTCTTTGCTAAAAAGCTTAATCATAAAATCAGTGCTAAATACTATAGTGCTTTTGACATTTTCTTTAAATGCATCCTGCAAACTTTTCTGTCTGTGTTGTATAATTGTTTCTCTCTTCACATATTACTAGGTTTTTAGACAAGTTAAACCAACATTTAATGCCTCTGTACAGAGAAATGAATGATATTTTGACATGTGCTAAGGAACAGAATAAGCAAAAGATTCAGAACAATTTTGGCAAGGACAGTTACTGTAGCAAGTTTTGTGTCGTCACATAGAGTGAATAAGTCCATGATGTTATCACATAAAGAATGTATGAGTTAATAGTCATATGCTCTAGTGTTGTGTTTTATCTTAATGGCTTCTGTGAATGCAGTACTTGTTGAAATTATTACTTGAAAATGTTATTTGACTTGTTATGAATAAACTATCTTCTTGTATATCTGCTTTTGAAAATGAAAGATGTCTGTGACTGTAAAAGTCCAATGCAACTTTTTCAAGTACAAAATGTAAACTTCTGTTCTGGACCCATCTTGGGTGATTATTCATCTTGGTTAATTACTTTTTGGACACCCAATTTCCTCTGTAATTCCACTGAATATCAAATATATTTTGAAGGGATGTTAATTTTTTTTTTTTTTAGTATCATCAACATATCCATATTTTCTCTTAATAAGTAAGGATGAGGAGAAAGCGGAGGCATTTAATGCCTTTTTTGCCTCATTTTTTAGTAGTAACGATAAATTTTGAGTTGCCCAGTCCTCAGAGTTGGGGTACCTATGTTTGGAGGAGCAGTAACTTTCTACCTAGAGTCTCTGGAAATGTAAGGGAACATTTCTAGCAACCCAACATTCATAAGCCCATGGGATCTGACAGGATTCACCGCCAGAATGCTGAAGTAGTTAGTGGATGTTATAGCTGGACTCAACAATTTGCCAAAGATCTTGGAGTCTGGTGGCTGAAGGACAGGTAATGTCAGTGGTTTACAAAAAATATCAGTTTCACATGTAAGACCTGCTAACAACCCTTCTCTTTTAATCAGATAATAGTCTATTTTGGTTGAATTAAATATGCAGAGGGAATAAACTGATCCTGTTCACTAATTAATTACTTGCTTTTATCACTTAGGAGCATTTTAACTGCATGATCCAGGGAGGAGATATAAAATGGCTAATTAGTTCAGAGAGACAATCTGTCCTGCTGCTTTAGTAATGAGGAGTTTACTCTTTTGATTTTCTTTAGTTGATGGAATTCTATTCGAATACTAGATATCAATTTCTGTGTAGTTCTTTAGAGGTGGAGTCCTTTGAGAAAAGTTTGAGGTTTATGTCTTCACTGATGGATATGAATCCAGATGGTAACAATTCTCAGCACAGAGGAATTGCTTCTACTTCCACTTTGACTTGCTATTGAATTCTTAGCAAAAGCCTTACATGAGTTCTCTCTAGCAGCTTCAGCATATTCAACCTGTGTTAGTGACTTGTAGTCACTGCCATGTTTGCATTTAAAGGAACTGCTTAAAACTCAGATCTCTGATTTACATATTAATTTTTATTCTTTAGTAGTTGGGGAAAAACATTTGTTTCCAATAGCACTATGAACTTGCGTAATCATGATATTAAATAGTGATAGTCATAGCTTCTCTTTTAGTAAGGAACTTGTTCTGTAGCAGCTCCGTGTAGTTTGTGCCTAATTTGTACAGCTTTCACAATGTGAAGTAAGGAATATTTGTTAATTTTCTATGTTAAAGATGCATGCTGATTTTATGCAATTACTGCAGCAACTAGCAAATGCTGCATGAGAAGAAAAACAATGCCCCACATGCAGAGAGAGGCACCTAATTCCATGCAATTATATCTGCACTTTTTCGGGATGTTTGCTTTAGGGACCATTAAGGAGAAGAAAGTGAAAACAAATAGAACATTGATTTCTCTTTGTATGTTTTTTACAGCCTGTCTAGAAAGTATGAAGAGTTACTACAGATATCTAACTGAAATTATCTGTAATAGTGACTCTTCATAGCTGTTTCTGTCACAGGCATTATATGTATACATGTCCTGTACACTCATGTCACTCATATCATACACCATACATAATGACTCTCGAATGAAACCCCATTGTGTGTACTCTGTATGGAAGGTTACAATGCAAAGGGTTTTCTTTAAACTCTGTGTCAGTGTTGTACTGGAGCTTTTTCCTTATATCAGTATCAAATTGAATGAATTAGAATCCTGGAATCTGAAAGAAAATTAAAGCTGTAGCTTATTAATTTATATTACTTTTTTAAAATATCCTTTCATTTTTTTTTCAGATTCTCACTATAAGTTCTGTAATAAATCATAGTGGTTATTTGTCTCATATTGAGACAGAAAAATATGAATATCATCTTAAAGGAGACTGTCAGACATGAGGAGAAGCAGTGCAGCAGCTGCTTGGAATATGTTGGAAAAATCATAGCAACCTCTCAGAATAAAAAAGAAAAGCATGAGGTAGCCAATGTAATATTTTTTAATATGCTCTTAAGTGTGCAAATACAAATAAGGAGCTCTGGATGATTCAGTAGACGAAGCAGATGTAAAATGAGAACAGAAGTGCTAACAAGATACCCTAACTTACAGGGCAATTGTAAGACGTAGGAATGTAATAAAATACATAAATAGACGCTGTTTAGAAATTACGAGAGAAAAGGAAGAAAAGAACCTGAAAAATACATTTTCAGTGGATGTAATTTCAGAACCTGAGGCGGCTGGAGCTGGACCACTGAGAATAATACTGTACTCATGCTGTTTTATCCCACTGAATGGCAAGGTATTAGAGGTGCAGAGGAGTAGAATTTTTGCTGGGATTGTCACATCCCAACTGTGTGGAGGGAGGAATGACTGAGATATGCAAATCTCCATGGTTAGATTAAGGTAAAATAACGCTAAAGGTGTGTACATGAACATCAGCTTTAGTGGGAGATTTCTGTAGATCAGCTACCCTCTCACAAGTACATCTAACTAACCTGTGCAGATTTATGAAAAATCAAAGTAAGCCTTGCATTACTTAGCAACTTTGAGAGGAAAAACACAAAGATTGGGGGATAGAGAGAGCACCCATCTTGGATCCAGCATCGGACCTGCCAATGGGGCTGTTCTGTGTAGAGTCCCTCCTAGACTTGCATGTGTTCCTGTTTATTGGCCCCAGTTCCTGGACTTCTCGAGCCTTTTCTTGCTCCAGTTCCAGGATTGGTTGAGTGACAACAGGCCTCTCCTCATGACTTGGCTGTTGCTCAGCATTTTACTGGACTTTTCTTTCAGCTCAGTTCCAGGAGAGGCTAAGATGAAATCAAGGGAAGGTCAGGTTCATCCCCATGGCTTAACTGTCTTGTCTGGGGCTCATCCCTTACAGATAGCAATAAAAATACTTCTCAGTGTGATAGATGGGTAACTGACAAAAATAAAGCATCAACAATTTGCCCAGAAAGATTGATGGTGAACTTGACAGTTGTGTCCACCCTCACAAGTTGCAGACTATTAGCTATCCACTGGCCCGTGATTCCTCCCTTGGTGCTTGTGTACAGGATGTCAACTTGAATGGTATCATTCTGCAACCCGCTCCTAAGTAACAGCTTCAAAATCACTTGCATGAAGCCAACGCTTCTATATCTGTGGTCTTTTAGAAGATCTGGTGTTAATTTATGTATATCTGGAAGATAGTTGCAAACTTTACCCACTTTCTCATATTCCAGTTCAATTTTCTTGGAAATGTAATAGGAAATTTATAGTAATAATGACAAACACCACTTCTAGATGATTCTAAAAGAAGAAGAAAATTGTCACACACGAAACAGACAAAGACTACGTGAACTGAATGTAAGCCTTGCATACAGGCATTATACTATTTTCTATATATTTTCCCTAATAATCAGAATGGTGAGGAACAAACTTAAGACAGCTCAGCGTTTAGCTTTTTCTAAATCTCGTTCAGAACTGGTTTAAATACTGGTCTGGCTCAGGTAGGAAGATGTGCATGGTTTTAACTAACTCTGTAAATTTTCGTTCACATGTGACCTCTTTGCTTTTTCTACTCCTTATTGGCATCTGTCACAAAATCTAGACTAAATGGAGTAAAATGGTAAAAAAACAACCCTCATAGCTGAAAAATAATGGGAACCTCAGCCATAAATACTAGGAATTTCATGGTGATACATTTTACGTGAATATAAGCAATAACAAATTGATACTGGAACTGAGCAATATCCCATGCTAACATTAAACTGTGTATGATGGTACATGTTGAGCTGTTTTAGATTATTTGTGCATATCTTCAGCTTCAAACTATGATTTCAGATGTGTTTTAAGGAGCACAGTTTCTTTAACTGCAAAAATAACTGAATTTGTATTAATGTAGCATGACGCTCAAGAGGCATAAGTGATCTTACTGACAGCAAAGCTGTGTGAGTCAGCGGCAGTTTAAATGTTCAGATCAAGTTTAATGGTTACCTACAAACAAAGGCTCTGTATGTAGCAAATAATGCAGTGCAAAATCAGTATGCATCAATTGATCAAATTAGTTGTAGACATAGGAACTCTAACACCTGTATGTATGGATCAAGATTTTTACTTAAGATTAAATTTAGTTCAGGCCAATGTCCTGAGTGTCACTGCCATGCAGAGAGCTGAGAGCTGTTTGTCATTGGTTCAGACTTCTCTTCCTGCTGTAGGTATGGACACAAATTTGGTGCACACCTTGGGCAGAGTTCCAGGTTAGTTTCCTTCAAAAATAATCTGGCTTCCGTGCTCCAAAATCACTCTTCAAAACCAACGAATGTTCATTAAGTGCACAGAGGATTCACTTCAAAACTCTGCTACAGCTCCAATCCAAAATGTAAAAGCTAATGTAGTTATTTCCCATGGAATATTAGCTATCTAAGCTAAAAATATCCACTGTAAATTTAGTTTAAGAATACTTTGCCCAGGAATTGTAGCTACTGATACAGTTTAATCCTATTGTTTAACATGTTTTCCCTCCAAAAAATTCTGTATGTGTTTTGTTACATTGACTTGAATAATAGTAGGCATTATTCACTATTTTAATATACTTTGAAATAATTCAATGTAATAAACGTATGCTGCATTAATAATACATTATTTTCGTGTACTTGTATCTCAAACATATGCTGCATAGAAGCTACATTAGGTCTTTTATCAGATATTACTACAGCTCTCTCCTAATCTAAGAAGGTGTATTTGAGATGAGGGAGAGAAAGGAAGGTCGTTGATTTTTTAAGCTTCTCACTTATCACTGAGCCAAAATTCCTTTTCCTGTAATACTGAATAGCTTTATTTTTAATGGAAATTCTAATGATAATATATGTAAGATGTAAGAGCTAGTTCTCTGTTTTTTTTCAGTGTCTTTCATAACTATGGGAAGATGTTTTAGGCATCTACTTTGAATTCTGTTTCATTTCACACAAAATCTGATCTGCTAACATGCAGATTTGCTTCTCCACTCAGCTGCTCCTTCCTCCTCACTGCAACCCTGCCATAGGCTGCAGTCCTTCTGGATAAACCTGCTCCCAGGTGGGCTCCCCCCACACTGCTGTCCCTTCAGGAAATACCCACCTGCTCTCAGGTGGTCTCCCCACAGGCTTCCAAAAGCTTGGTCTGTGTGGTGCCACACTCACTTACACTGGCAAACTGAGCTGTAGTAGAAAAGACCTGGTAAATTGTTTCATGTTTTTCTTCACATTTTCCATGACTCTTAAGTAGTTTTAAGCATGTAAAAATGTGGAGTTAATGTTTCTTGTTCTAACCTAGGGACCTGGCTGCAAGGAACTGCTTGGTGGGTGAAAGCAACATACTGAAAATAAGCGATTTTGGAATGTCTCGTCAAGAGGATGATGGAGTATATTCATCGTCAGGCTTAAAGCAGATTCCTATCAAGTGGACTGCCCCAGAAGCCCTCAACTATGGTAAGGATGTATCCGTAACTTCCCCGCAGGAAGTACCTGCAGTACAAGAAGCAGGAGGGCTATCCCATCCACAATATTTGAGTGTATATACTTTTTCCTGTATTCACTTCAGGTCAAAAAGGTTTAAAAGATTTGTCAACAATTTGACAACAAGATTTGACAAGATTTTAGTGGTTCATCATATTTAAGTGGTATATAAAATACTGTTCTACTTTTGAAAGGAATAAGGCAGCAACTTGCTGCTGTTATGTTATTATCGAGCACCAAAATAATGCTCTGGCTGTGCTGCCAGCTGGTTCTAGTGGACTACTTTGTTCGTCATCTGAATCATTACCAAAATTGCTGGCAGGTTCTGCATGTTTATGGCAGTGATTGCTCTAGCATTTGTTTGGAAATGGTAGAAGATGTTAATATTCTCTGTTTGGTTAATCATTGCACTGAAGAAAAATGAAGACTGCTTTATATTTTTTCAACTGCAGCTTTTTTTTTTTTTTTAACCTGTATTTTTATATAATGCTGTGCTGTTCTCACTGGGGGAAAATCCATTATTTCTGATTAAGGGAAGTGGTCCATACTATGTATTAGATACAAAACAAAAATAGAAACTGTAGCGTTTAGCTTTTTAACTTGTGAGTGAAACTAGAAAATACGATTTTCTAAGTGAGATGAACTGTGAAGAGTCAGCATATTAAATGGATGGTGTCGTATTTTGAATGCAGTTCTCTCAACCAGATCTTTATTTGATCACTTAGAAAAAAATGTTCTAAGTACTTGAATTGAAATGTCTACAAATATTTTGGCCATCTATTAAAGCTTGAGTTTAAAATCCTGCATTGGAAATCATAACATCATGACTTGACTGGAAAATGCTTCATTTAATTAGCACTTTTACAGAAGTTAATTCCATAACACAGTAAAGCAGATCTGTCCTTTGTAAGGCTAAAAATAAATGTAGTTACAAAAATTGATCCCATATTACCTGTTATTATGTGGAGTGCTAGTGTTGCTGGTGGTCGCTGTGGAATACACTTTCTACTCTGGTGTTTGTTGCACTGCAGCAGGTGTTCTGAAAGCTTTATTTTTATTGTTTCGGAAATACATATGGTTTACTTGATATATAATGGAAACCTGTTGCTCATAGCCTGATGCAGTCCAGTGGACTACATAAAGTAGGAAACAGTCTTATTGGCAATGCCTTAATTTTGTACTTTGAGGGTATTTTTCTGCAGATTACAGGAGAAGAAAGTGCAGTTCATTAAAATCTGCTTACATGGTGTTTCCTAAAACGCATCTGTACCCAACCAGCTTCAAGTAGTTTTATGTAGTGTCGGGAAAATCATAGGGTTGTCATCAGCAGCACAAAGTCTAGTTGAAGGCCTGCAACTAGCAGTATTCCCCAGAGGTTAGTACTGGGTCTTTCTTATTCAATTTCCTCATCAGTGACCTGGATGAAGTAATAGAGTGCACCATCAGCAAGCTTGCAGATGATAGAAAGCTGAGAGTAGTGACTGACCCACCAGAAAGATGTGCTGCCATTTAGGGGGGCCTCAGCAGTACAGTAGAAAGTTGGGCAAAGAGAGACCTGATGAGGTTCAACAAGGGCAAAAGTGGAGTCTTACACCTGCGGAGGAGTAACTATATGCATTATTACGGTTTAGGGGCTGATCTGATGGAGAGGAGCTCTGCAGAGAGGGATCTGGGTGTCCTGGTGGGCAGCAGGTTGGTCATGAGCCAGCAGTGTGCCCTTGTGGCCAAGGAGACCAATGACATCCTGAGGTGCATTAAAAAGAGTGTGGCCAGCAGGTCAAGGGATGTGATCTTCCACCTCAGTTCTGCCCTGGTCAGGCCACATCTGGAGTATTGTGTCCAGTTCTGGGATCCTCAGTTCAAAAAAGAACTTCTAGAGAGAGTCCAGTGGAGAGCAACAAAGATGATGAAAGGCCTGGAGTGTCTTGCATACAAGGAAAGGCTGAGTAAACTGGGTCTCTTCAGCCTGGGCAAAAGAATACTGAGAGGGGATATAATAAATGCTTATAAATATCTAAAGTGTGGGGATCAAGTCAGTAGGGATGGACTTTTTTTGGTGGTGTGCAGGAATAGAGCAGGGGACAATGGGCAGAAGCTGGAACACAGAAATTCCATATTAACACAAGGAAGGACTTTGCTGTGAAAGTGGCAGAACACCGGAGCAGGCTGCCCAGAGAGGTTGTAAACTCTCCTTCTCTGGAAATATTCGTGATCTGTCTGGACGCCTACCTGTGCAACCTGCTGTAGAGAACCTGCTTTAGCAGAGTGGTTGAACTGGATGATCGCTGGAGGTCCCTTCCAACCAAAAATTCTGTGATTCTGTGAAAATAAGCCATCTTGAATGTTCTTTTTATGTTCAGCAGTCTAACATAGAATATACAAAAAGTGGTGGTAGGTTTATGGGTATTTTTGAAGGACTATGCTTCCTACTCCCTTGAAAGATACAAGTAAAAATAATGGCTTAGTGTTTTACAATCCTAATAATGTGGTTCTATCTACTGCATTATTTTGCGTGGGTATTAAAGAATACCAGACTGAAACAGAACTAAATCTTCCATGACTCAAAACTAGTTGGAACCACTGTTCATGTTGGTTCTTAGTGGAAAAATTTAAGAGTTGGGAGAAAGTGAAAGGTAGGGAAATTGGGCCGTTACATGAATGATGCAGTGCTAAAGAAAACAAGAAAAAGAGTTTTTTATCACTTTTGGATTCACTGTATATAATAAATGAATCGCAGGTGCACACATGCGAAAAAAAAAAACAAAAAAAAAAACCCAGAAACTGAAGTTGTGATCTTTAAACTGGATTAGGACAAATGGAGTGGTCAGGGAGCTGTGTCTGAAGTCATAACTGAAATTCTGATGCTACTGGAGCTTATGGAAGATGATGCAGCATTTACTTCAGTGGGCACTGTTTAGTGCCATTCCTTACCATTATTCTTGTTTGTGGTTTCATGATTTCCACCACTTCCAGCAAGTGAAAAAAAATGCTTTAAAACCTCTTTATAAAGTTACATACATAGACCAAGTACAAGATATTCTTGCTTTCTGTTCTTTTGAAATTAAGCTATACATTTAATATACACTTATTTCCAGTATAACTTGGTGCTGTTTGTCATGTTAATAAATTACTGCATGGTGTTTTTTTGTGAATGAATAAGCCTTTTTTTTTTTCTCCTGGATAATAGCATAGTTGGAAGGGAAATTAACCGTGCAGAACGTGTATTTTCTTTTTTTAAAAAAAATAAAAGCTCATCACCTATCCTGCATTTACTGAATGATTTCAATGAAAAGTGTTAAAATTACTGGATGCCAAACTGTGAAGGGAGTTGATACACAGACAAGAAAACTAATCTTACTGCAAAGAGCACAATGAATGCCCATAATTACCATCTACAAGGCACACTAGCTAATACAGCACAGCTGGAAGCAATACTTGGTTTAACAGTAAACTGAACTTTCTGACGTCAGAGCAATTGACATATCACCAACTGTCACTATAATTTACATGTATTTTATTTTCCCTTTTTTTTTTCTAGCAGGAGGTAGCTTAGTTTGCTTAATCTAATGGTTGGAGATGAACAAACAATACATTCATAAGCATGCATGTATTTTTAAGACCGAAGATATATATACAATGCAATAATATACTACAGAAATATAAACAGGAAATTGATGAAAGAAGTGTGGGAGGTGGATTTTTAAGGTACCATTTTCGTAGATCCTGCTACAAAGGCCCTGGATCCTTCACTTTTTGATGCAGCACCTTTAATGCGAATACATCAGAGACAATAATAGTATTTTCTCCGAGATCTCTCCTTCTTCCATAAAATCAGGTTTGCATTACACAGAGAGGTTTGGAATTCAGTTATCAAAATTTGCTATCTCAGAAGGAGAGTCGGAGACAATGAAAGAAGCAGGTCCAGTTTTTTTCTTTTTCTTTGACTGATTGGTTGCATCAGTTCTTCAGGGTCAAATTAAACAGCAGTTGAAGACGCTGTACATTAATTTTCAGGACATTAATTAATGTCCCTTTGTATCAAAAGAATATATATATTTTTTTTTACAGTAAGAGGTAAGTAATTCTTAAATTACCAGAAAAATAATTGATATGGTGAGGTTATCTCAACCATGTGCTTTGTGTAGCAAGTCTATTTGTCAAACTTCTTAACGCTTAAAGTTGGCTTGTATTATTCCTAGTTATCGCGCTTAAGATAATGTATCCTTTCAAGTACTGAGGACTATGGTATTTACAGAGTGTTTATTTGTAGCTACAGCTTTGTTCAGCTTAAAGATCCCCAATATAATACTTTATTACAAAAAAAAAGTGTCTGGAATCATTTGAAGAATGAATTTCTCTGTAGACTAAGCTGTGGGTTTTCTCTCCTTTTCTTAGGGAGATACACATCAGAGAGCGATGTCTGGAGCTTTGGAATCCTTCTGTGGGAGACGTTCAGCTTAGGAGTATGCCCATATCCTGGAATGACCAACCAGCAAGCACGAGAACAAGTTGAGAAAGGTAGGGATTGGAAGAAATGCTGTATACATCCATGAGGCTGTAGTAGATAAAGAACGATAGCAAATAAATAATATACTGGTTATCTGGAAATGTTAGCAAAAATATTGTGAAATTATTTACTTGATAATTCTGACAAACATATTAAAAATGAAAAGGAATGTACTGACTACTGACTTAAAGGAGGAAAGACTTCTAGCACATTATGTGTATGCATAATATATAAAACATACATGTATGTTACTAAAAGGTAAGATGAAGAGAGGATGAATGAATCTAGTACTATGCAAAGCAGAGGCTTGACAAGAATGAATTATTTAAGATTATGCTAATGCACCTATAAATATTCTAAACTGCTGGAAGAAAAAATCTGTATCATTCCATCTTCTCTATTAAAGTATTTCAAACAAAGTTTTATCAATTACAGTGGAAAATGGTAAGCTGCTTGAGCCATGAAAGCTGCATTTCTCCCCTACAAAATAATCAAAAAGCCTTTACTAAAGTAGCAAATAAGTATGAGCAGGATTTCAGGACTTTGATTTATTTTCATTATATTTAGTGACATTTCAGAACTCTACATAGTACTACTGTGTAAAACAGGTTCTAAACAAGTAAAACTGCTAATTGATTTTTAAAAAGCCTAGTTTAGTGGGGAGGAGAGGGGGGTTGTTGTTGATTATTATAATCACTGTAGATGACCACCAAAGCTTATCCTTAAAAGGCAAAAGCATAAATTCAGTCTTTGTCAAAGCAGAGGCATATATGTAAAAATAAGTTTTACTACCTAATTACTGTTTGAATCCACTGCAAAGAAATTGGTCAGTTCAAAAATTAAGAAGTATTTTTTTGCCTTTCTAGTTTTTTTGTACTATGGGAAAACAGTCCTGATGGCCCATCAGAAATTCTCTTTCAGTTTTTCTTCTAGAATCATCATTTCTTGTATCATTGTGTTTTTGTGGTTTTCACAAAATTACAGCTTATCTGTTAGGATAGACAGCTAGGATATTCCAGATTTTCTTCCTGATTTATCTGTCTCAATTCCTCAATCAGTACAAGTCATCAGTATGTTTAGTCGCTTGAATGCTTACATTAAACCAGCATAATTTCAATCCCAAATTGAGGATATAGAATCACTTCACTTTAGGGACAAAAAGTAGTTGCTGCCATCGCTGTTTTGAAGAATTAGTTTCTAGGGGCAACTTCGTGAAGGAAAGGATTTTTAAGTGGCTTCATATTATCTATGTGTCCTAGAGCTCATTTGTTCTCCTTTGAAGTTACACACATCAATCATGCATCTAGAGCAGATGCAGGGCAGTATAAAAAAATTCAAAATTAGTTCTTTGATTTACCTGTTGTGTGAGTCTAGTGTCATTTATACTCTTGTTTAGAAAGAGAGAGAGATTTCTGCAGTAAGCCTGAAGTCACAGAGCTGTGTTAGCTGTAGAACCCTGTGTGCCAGCCCACTGTGCTGTTCTCTGCCTGTAATTAACACTGAGAGCTGTATTTGGTAAACAATTCACAGAATGACAGAACAGCTGAGGTGGACAGGGACCTCTGGGTCCCATCTGGTCTCCTGTTCAAGCAAGGACACTCAGAGCAGCGTACTAAGGACCATGTCTAGGCAGCTTTAGGAGATCTCCAGTGAGGAGACTCCACAACCTCTCTGGACAGCCTGTGCCAGTGCTCCATCACCCACACAGCACAGAAATGCTTCCTGATGTTCAGAGAGAATGTCCCATGTTCCAGCTTGTGCCCATTGCATCTTGTCCTGGCACAGCGCGACCCTGAAAAGAGCCTGGATCCATCCTCCCTTCAAGTGTTTGTACTTGATGATGAGATATTCCCTGGAGCCCTTTCTTCACCAGGCTGAACAATCCAAGCATTCTAAGCCTTAACTCAGAGGAGAGATGCTTCAGTCTCCTCAGTTTTCTTTGTGGCCCTCCTCAGGACTCTTTACAGTCTGTTCATGGCTCTCTTGTAGTGGAGGGCGCAGAAATGGACCCAGTTTTCCACGTGTGGCCTCACTCACCCGTGCTTAGAAAAGAGGAAGGATTACATCCCTCCACCTGCTGGCAATACTTTGCCAAACAAGGCAAAGTATCCCAGTAGCCTTCTTTATCACTGAGACACCTGGGGTACATATTCCTGTCTGGCTCACATTCAACTTGGTGTCCACCAAGACCCTCAGGGCCTTTTCTACCAAGCTGCTTTCCAGCTGGGTGGTCCCACCATGTCCTGGTACCTGAGGCTGTTACTCCCAAGGTACAGGTCTCTGCATGTCTCCATGTTGAACTTTATAAGGTACATATTTCCAGCATTTTGAGTTCTCGCTGGATGGCAGCATGACAGTGTTGTATCAGCCATTCCTCCCAGTTTTGTGTTGTCTGCACACCTGCTGAGGGTACACTGTGCCACTTGATCCAAATCATTAATGAAAATGTTAATCAGGCCCCAGAACCGAGCCCCGGGGCGTACTTCTCTAATTACAGCCCTCCTACTAGAGTGTGCTCTCCTCTGGGCCCAACTGTTCAGCAGATTTTCAGTCCACTTCACTGTCTGCACATTCAGACCATATTTCAACTACTCCATTCAGATCTACTGGGATGTATTGTTAAAAGCCTCACTGAATGAGCCAGCAGTGTGTGCTTGCAGCCCAGAAGGCCAACTATGTTCTGGGCTGCATTAAAAGAGGAGTGGCCAGCAGGGAGAGGGAGGTGATTGTTCCCCTCTACTCAGCTCTTGTGAGGCCCCATTTCAAGTTCCGTGTCCAGGCCTGGAGCCCCCAGCGCAAGATGGACCTGCTTTGAGCAGGCCCAGGGGAGGGCCACTAAGATGATCAGAGGGCTGGAGCACCTCTTTTATGGAGAAGGGTTGAGGGAACTGGGCTTGTTTAGCTTGGAGAAGAGAAGGCTCCAGGGAGAACTCATTGTGGCCTTCCAGTACTTGAAGGGAATGTATAAACAGGAGGGGGAACGACTGTTTAAATGGGTTGATAGTGATAGGACAAGGGGGAATGGTTTTAAACTAAGGCAGGGGAGATTTAGGTTAGATATTAGGAGGAAGTTTTTCACACAGAGGGTGGTGACACGCTGGAACAGGTTGACCAGAGAGGCTGTGGATGCCCCATCCCTGTAGGCATTCAATGCCAGGCTCGATGTGGCTCTGGGCAGCCTGGTCTAGTGGTTGGCGACCCTGCACATAGCAGAAGGGTTGAAAGTAGATGATCATTATGGTCCTTTTCAACCCAGGCCATTCTGTGATTCTATGAAATCCCCTGTTCTGTCATCTACAAACGTGACAATTTCATCACGAAGATCTTCAGGTTGGCTAACTACTGCCAATGACTTTGTTATCCTTCATGTGCGTGGAAATGGTTTCCAGGATTAGCTGCTCTAGGATTCATGTGAAGCTGACGTATCTGTAGTCACTGGGTGCTTCCAGCCCTTCTTGAAGATAGGAGTATCATTTGCTTTCCTCCTTATTCTTGGACATTCTTCCCAGTCCTCTTGATCAATCAAGTACTATCAAGAGTGGCCTCTTAGTGACATCTCCGTCAGCACTTGTGGTTGCTTCTTGTCAGGTTCCGTGAACTTACGTATGTCCAGTGTGCTTAAGTATTCCCTGACCTGATCTTCTTCCACCAAAGATGTGTCTTCCTTGCTGCAGACTTTTCCTCTTGTCCTTCGGGCCTGGAATTCCTGAAAGCCACTCTTGCTAGAAAAGACAGAGGCAAAGAAGGCATTCAGTACCTCACAGCCTTTTCCATGTTGTGTCCCAACATCCTCTGCCTTCTTTAGCAGTGAACCTACATTTTCCCTAGCCTTTTTGTCACCCATGTACATATCAAAGCCCTCCTTCTTGCCTTTGATATCCCTGACAGGATTCCATTCTTGCTAGGCTTTTGTTTTCCTAACCTCAGCCTAGCATGCTTGGCCATTGTTTTTGTATTCCATCCAACATACTCGTTCTCTTCGTGCTCCCTTTTTTTGCTTGAGTTTTGCCAGGAGCTCATGGTTTTTGGCTGCAGGCATTCTGGGATTTTTGCTTTACTTCCTTCTTGTTAGGAAGTTGCCTTTATTGCTTTGGGTACATCTCTTTAGTCCGTTCATCTATGGCTTTTGAATTATCAGCTGCAAATAAGTGATTGTTCATTCTCCTGTTCATCTCTAAGTCATTGACCTCCTTCAGTTTTCACAGCAGACTGCCTACAGGAGCAAATCAGAAGAATATGAGTGGGATGATGTGGGAAAATACAAAAATAAGTTAAGAAAATGAGGGGGAAGAAAAAAAACAGATAAACTGTAGGTGGGAAGGGAACTTCTTTAGGATACAAAGAGTGGAAGAGCAATGAACATAAAGGTCTTTACGTTTTAAAAGAGTCAAGAAATCTATCCAGTCTTGGTTATAATTCCCGTGGTTATTAATGGTTTTCCCAGGTGGCTGAAGGTTGGGTGGACAGGGTTGACATGATTAAAGCTTAAGAGGGTACCTAATTCTGGAAAAAAAATTATGCAGGTTGCTGCCCTCAGAGATGAGAAGCATATTTACAATTTACCCTACACAACTTAAATGTCGTTGATACCTGAGCTTGGGTTAGTTTAATATTTATCCATCCTTACAGGGTTATGTATTGAAGAATTTGTTCATATTACAAGTGATCTAAAACTGACCCTCAGTTTATTTTTTGACCCTGAGCTTTGTACATTTCTTTTAAATTTGTCGATATGTATCAGTTTTCAATGCTAAACTTTTTCCCCTTTTCTTGTATACCAGGTTACCGAATGTCAGCGCCGCAAAAATGCCCGGAAGAAATATATAAAATAATGCAGAGGTGCTGGGACTACCATCCAGAGAACAGACCAAAATTCAGTGAGATTCAGAAAGAGCTATCTTCAATCAAAAAGAAAGTGACATAGTGATATACTAGTGCCAAACTCAATGTGTGGGACTTTATTTTCCATTGAAGTATTTTTTCCCCTCAAACACTATGCGTTTATACAACATTATTTGCAATATTCAGTTAGGATTACTTTGAAATTAACTGGTTTTTATATACGTGTACCATCTTGAATTATGTCTACACCTGCATTAAAGACATATACTGCCAAATGCTATATATCCAGTCATAGTAATATTGTCATTTAGGTTACATGTAAATAGGAAAGCACATACTGTAGATTTAAGGAACTGTGGCTTTTATGTGTTTTACAGCAAGTAACTGCTAGTGACATTTTTCAGAGTTTTTCTACTTAACACAGTGTTCTCGCTCTGCTGTCCCTGTCTCAATTGTCAACACCAGCAGCTCTCTAACATGGTGACTGTGTCATGCATGTTGGCCTTAAGACTGAAGACAGTTTTGGCAAGTATTTCAGCTAGAAACTTTTATATTTTTCAAATTCTTTCTGCAACTTATTTTTTTTAATGATAGCTTGTTTCAAGGGTAAAGGTGAGTTAGATTCTGGATGTAAGTCTGCTTACCGAACAGCAAAATCCAGAGATTTCTTTTGTAGAAAATTGAGCTACATGTCCATTTCTTACCATGCTATAGTAAGTTCTTCTGACTTTTGATGTTATTTACCTATGCCTTTTGCCCCTTTTTTTCCTATGAAGCCATCAGAATTCAGTAATGTGTCTCCTTTAATTACCTATGTTTATTTAAGAAACAAACAAACAAACAAAAAAACAGTTACAGAGTACATTTATTGTTAAGAAATACTGCAAATCATCTGTCTTCCAAAGAATACACAAAAGCAATAGGCCAGCAGAAAGAGGTTTGCTAATGGTAGCAGCATTGTAATAGGTGACCAATAGCACTGATCTTAGAGGAATTAAAGAATGTGAATTGCTAGATTTGCTTTTGATCCTGATCTTTTCCCTTAAATTGGTAATAACCCTCAGTGTGCAGTTGGAGCTTTTAAAAAGTTAATAGTAAGAAGAAGCACATTCCATGCATAGGGAAGGGAAAACACTATGTCTAATTGGCATGAGGAATTGTCCAAGAAACCCAAATAAGAGCGTATATTTTAAGTCTGTGACAGGTGGAACAAAGCAGAGTAGAAATGCTAACCTTCTAACTTTTAAAAATCATTACAATCAGGTTTCAAAAGACGGGGGATAGACAAAATAGTAAATGTCACCAAAAATAAAGGAAACTTGTTTAAAAAAAAGTAACATTCCATAGGATAAGATACAGTAGACGGGGAATAGAGGAAAGGTACAGTGTGTTGCTCTGACTTTGTGTTCTTTTTATAGTGGGGATTATTTTCTATGGCGCTACATAGAAACAAAAACAAGTTACAGTGCCCTGGTCTGAGCTCCAGAGTTAAGGTGCTTAAAATTTCTTTATGAATTAAATAAAATTTTTCAGATCAAGGAATGTCTGTTACTGTTAATACAAGTAAACAGAGACTGAAAGTAACACAGCATCTGGAATGTTTATTAGCCCTATGTGGTGAAGTCTGTGGCTACACTGCGTTTTTATTTCCCTTAGGGTGGCTTTTCTATCGTCCACAGAATTTATGCTCTTTAAAGTATATTTGTGGTAGTGCAGGGTGATAATGATTAAGGGCTGTGTGTGACAAAAATATGTATAATCTAAAAGAATTTGTCTGTTATGAGGGCTGCTCCGAAAGTAATGCCTCCTGTTTTACTATGTTGGCCTGCAACATCAGAGGCAGTTGATGGTGGTATGGCAGCAGGGGGGCAGCCTGACAAAATGGCATCTGACCTGGAAGTGCGTGTGAAGCTAAGGTGTGTCACTGAATTCCTCCACGTAGAAAAGATGGCACCCACTGACATTCATCCATGCTTGCTGAGTGTTTATAGAGCCCAGACAGTGAGGTGGTGGGTGGTGCATTTCAGCAGCGGTGCCAGCAGTTCACGTCCACGGGTGCAGGTTTTTGGAAGCGCAGCATGCAGGCTCTTGTTCTTTGCTGGCGAAGATGCATAGCTCATGGTGGTGCCTGTGTTCAGAATTAATGTTTTGTAGTTGAGAATTTGCTCTATCAAATAGTGTTATTGTGCTCTTTGTTGTACTTTCCATGGAAGTCAATAGGAGGCATTACTTTTGGAGCATCCTACATGCATATCCATTAAGGTTTAGTACTTGGCAAACTTGATGGCCTGAATTGAAACTTCCTTATCAGTATACTGGACATATTTTCTTAGTACTGTATTTCCAAGTAGCCCAAAGATATTTTTCAAGAGCAGTGGGAAGAATTCTTGTTCATTTGTGTGCTTTTAAGTATTACACACAGTTTGTGCCTTAATTTGCTTGTATGCTAATGCAAATACAAGTGCACTAAGATTGAGAAATGCACCACAACAATATGGAAAAATCCCTGCCTCAAATCCATTATTAATTCAACTCCTGGTCCTTAGGTATGCACCAAGAAAGTCTGCAAGTAAGGGTAACGGTGTCTTCTCTGTCAGCATTCACTGCTTCTCTGGAGAGTTGATATTCTTCTTCTGTGAAAGAGATGAATTATATTTCTTTGCTATATGCCCTTGACAGCAAAAAAAATTCTTTTTTTCTTTTTAACAAAATACTATTTTTTTTTTGTCCATCTTGATTCTCATATATAGATAAGAAATGCATTCTTATTTATTCTGAAATGGTTAACATTTGTAATTCATATTGCAGTTCTGTTGAAATGTAATGTACTTCTTAAAACATGGGGATAATTCAGCAGCAAGAAGATATATTGTTGCTGCTGAAGTAAGCGTTAAGTTCAGCTAAAAAATAATCATTCTTCGGGAGAATACCAGCTTGAGTTTAAAATAAAANTTTTTTTTTTTTTTTTTTTTTTTTTTTTTTTTTTTTTTTTTTTTTTTTTTTTTTTTTTTTTGCAATTAGTTTTTCAGTGTTTGTGGCAGAATTTGTTTATCTTTTCTCATTTGTAGTTAATGCCATTATACATTAGGAAGTGCAATCCACACCTATGAATACTTAGTTTCTAAGTTTCTATGAATTTCGTGCCGGAGAGTTTACAAACAAAAGTGCCCTATGGTGAGATGTAAAAGACAGACATAGTATTCAGGAGCCAGAGTCACCGTATCTGCTTTCTGTGAACTTTCAATGACTGAAGTCTTGCATTACGCATAGGTTGTGCAGGTACTGGTTGTGTAGCTTGTAGAGATGGTTCGCTCTGGAGAGTTCACAGAAAATGTCAGTCTCTCTTAGACATGCAGTATTTCAAGTAGGTTCTTACACCTGCACTCAGTCTTAGCCAGGTGGAGTCCAAAGGAGTTCTGAACCGTGTGCACTGCTAAATGGGAGGGACTTATTTAGAATACTCTTAAGGGCTGAGCCCAGATGTTAGCTTCAGAATTCAGCTGTCGGTGAAATCATGAGGATTCCTCAGCATTTCAGTTTTACTGGAAGCAAAGTATTGAAAAGCATCGTGTCTGAAAAAAAACTCACTTCAGCAGAGGTGTAATCTTTTAGAAATAGCACTCCACCAAGACCTAATCTTTGAAATGTACATTTTCATCAGTTCTAATAAAACCAATGAGGCAGCTTTTCATGTAGCAACTAAAGTTATTTTGCATTTCTTCTTCAGTTTGTAAAGTCTCATCCTGCTTTTGTGAAACAGAGAACTAGTTAAGGAAATAGTAGCTTGTTGTTTAATCTGTGTCTTTAACCACCTGTTATAATTACCCACACCTGAGGCTTACTATGATGTAATCTATTCATTATCTACTATGACTATTTTAATTACTTTGTTAAGTCTTTTGCACCTATTGTAAAGATACTGTTGATAAAAAGCACATGCAATAAATAAATAAGTAAACAAGTAAGTAAATAAGTACTTCTCCTGAGGTTACATAGAATAACCAGAACCCAGAAGCATTTAAAAATACTTTGCATCCCTTACCAGATGTCCTGCTGCATGGATAGTACCAACTGTCATTAACTGCAAAGCCTGTGTCCTTAGTCTTACTGTCACGTCCTCTAAATAGCAGTGCCACTGATGCATTTTCAACTGTGAATTACTGGAAGAGATGAGTTAGTGTGTAAATAGTGTCATCACAGATGATATTTGAGAGCATTAGTTCTGGAGATGGCTGGTTGCAACAAGCAGTGATAAATCATTCTAAGGATGGAATAAAGAGGCAAATCGGGAAAATCCACTTCTTGTAACAGCTGTCTCATTTGTAGGCAGTACTAATGTTGTTACACCAGTGCACTTGTATTTGTAGTATTTTTATGACTGAGCATAAAATCGTTTGCTATTAAAATAAAGAGTTCATCAATTACTATTTTTTTCTTAAAGCATAAAAGAACTTGCGATATTCTTGCAAGGCTATTTCTTGGATATTGTGGAGGGAAGAATAGGGAGAGGAGGGAGAGATGCCCCTTCTACCAAACAAGGTATTTTCTTCTCCTGTCAGGAATAAAGAGCTTTAAATTAGTAACAAGAAAGCTCAGAGGAAGTCCTGTATTCCTGAAGTTCTAAGCAACCATGGCTTAAGAGTGGTCTGGTAGATCAGCTCAGATCAGTTAAACAGGTTTTCTTCTTATTTCCACCTGCAGAAATGGAGCCCTTAAAAACTCGCAAGTAATAGCTTATAAGAAAAAAATGCATTAAGGGCAACACCTATCAACTTTCTATAAGAATAATGTCAGTAAAGAGTACTATATGTAGTCTTATGCTAGAATTCTCCCAGGAAGGCATTCCTTCCTAAAACGCAAAAAGAAAAAAGAAAAAAAAAAGACAACAAAAACAACAGGAAAATAAACCACATAAAAGTCTCAAGTTGAAAACCCAAAAGTCCGTTCAAATTCTGAATGCTCTTTCTAGTATTGTCACCGATCCTTCACTGAAGCAGATAACGCAGCTGTGTTTGTCAGCTCTGTCCATTCCTCAGCATTGTGTATTTGTGCATTATTAACACTCAGCTTCGCTTGCAGACTTGACTTGGTGGGAGTGTTCCTAAATTGCCACTATTTGGAACTGCCATCTAGTTTTAGGACTACAAAACCTTACAGACCAAGTACAAAGCTGACATTTATGAGTTCTGAAAGAGAGGCGTGTCTTCCTGCATTTAAACCGTTCGAAAAGTTAAGGCATTTCTGCTTTTTAAAATGAAAATACAGAGATTCCTTCTAGATTACATGTGTTGAAAGCATGTGCAAGAACCTTCCACCACTGAGAAAGCACAGATCCACATTATCATCTCTATATATAGTCAGCTCAGTCTTTACCAATATATGAAGAAGAAATCCCTAATTATCAAATGCAGTAGTAATATGAAACATTTATTTTGTAATGTAAACTGATTCACTCAGAACCTGTGCTTAAACTATTCAAGATCCTTCCACTGCTCACAGAGAGGTGTGTCGGGGGGTAGTTCCAGCTGAGCTCTGCTGTAGTGCTCTACGCCCTGCCTCTCTGAACTGTTCCTTAGTTCTGACACTGCCACGTACCACACATGGTGCCCATCACTTAATTCAAGGAGGTTACTCTTGTGACAGAAAAACTTCAAATATATCTCTGGCTTAGTTTGACTCAAAAATATAGTGCCATTATACTCTCCTGTGGCAACAAGTTTGTATGAAGACTGAACTAACTGTGAATTAAGGTGAAGCGCATTGTCCAAACTGTGTTTCCGATCAGGCTACAAACACTGGGTGTATCATGAATCGTACCTACCATAAAAGACACTGAAATTCAAACAGCATTCCTGACTGCCTGGTTTGTGATACAGAGCGTCCTGCTCACGCTGGAAAAATTATGAAGCTAATTGCACTCCTGGAAAAAGGGATGATTTGCTGTCAGAGTGGATTCAAAACGATATCTTTGAAATTAGTAGCAATGACTTAATTCTGACTAAACCTCCTTGTAAATATGCCTTCTAATTGCCAGGAATTTCTTATGAGTGTTCATTTGCGTTATTGTTATCCATTTTGCTTTTAGAAATTTGACTTCCATATGTGATACGTTTACTTACGCTGGTAGTTATACCCACTACCTCCAAATGCTGAGACGTGCAGCTTCAGGAGCTGAGCATTGCTCAGTCTGCAAATTCTGCAGGGAGTCAGTCTTCCAGGAGGTGTCCAAGTTGATACATCTTAAGGCATTTTAAATATCAGCAAAAGTAATTGTTTCAGTTCAAACCTGTTACAGTTTTAACAGCAATCTTCCTTATAGGTAGATTTAGTAGTAGCATTTGCATTTTATTTGAATTCTATGGGAGGGTAGAACTATGCCTTTGCACCTCTCTAGTTCACCATGAAAAGGAACTTCTAGGTTACGTTGGCCAGTTACTATGGCTGGGTGCTCTTGGCCATTCTAGTACGTGGCGTGGATGCAGCCAGGTTGCTGTTGGAAAGGTCTTGCAGTCTGCATGGGACACTTGTGTAAAACACTTAATGCTTGCTGCAGTCTATTATCAAACCTGCAGGTGAGGGGAAGCTTGCTGAATGGCGAGTTGTGTCTGATCGCTGGCATTGCCTGAGGTTGTGCTCAAGGGGAGAGAGCAGCAGCATTATTTCATTGTCACTGTCCAGGCAAGCAGAAGAGGAAATATGCAGCAGGGAGCTGGTATTATTCTCTTTCCTTCCATCTTCTGTTTGGTCACGTTACAGATGCAAGCCTCCAGTAGAGCTATGCACTAGAGAAAATGTTCATGTTTTTGCCCTTGTTGTGTAACTAACCTGTAACTGACAGGTTAACCTGTTGGTTTTTTTGCTAAAAAACACGTAATAGGAAGAAACAGGCTCATTGCACAGGACACGAAAGTCAGGCAGACTCCTAAAAGGAAATGCTGAGGACTGAAACCCCAAACATCTGTCCCTTCTGTAGAAGGACTGCATAGTTACATGCATATTCAAAGGACTCCCAGAGAGTAGTCTGGAGTGAACCGTTGTAGGATGGCTGCTTTTCAGTTGCATGTGTTTGTTTTCCTTTGTGCCATTGCAGCAGCCGGGGATGGTAGAGGGGCACTGAGGGAGGGCCGGGTCATGGAACCACCTGTAAAGGACTCCCGACGCCACTGATCCTGAGTGAGGTACAGCTTGCAAACAAACTTGATTTCTTTTCAAGTTTGTGCCTGAGTTAAGCACCAGCAAGTTTAATATCAGGTAAAGCACCTTTTGTGCTCCTTGTTTAAAAATAATACATTTGTGAAACATTGGTAATATGTAACACTGGAAATGAGTGCATGGATAGTAACACATGTAAAAACAAACAAAAAAAAAAAACACCCAAACAACTTCTCAAGTTCATCTGACTTCTAAGCAAGACTGAAAATGATGACTATGTAATACAGTTGCCAGTTGTCTGTCCTTTATAATTTTAAATAGATCTGCAATCTAACTCCATTTATTTGCCATTTTTTAATATACTTTAAGGTTACACTTTTGAACTTCAGCTAATTTTTTTTTTTTTTTTCCTAGGCTGATACAAAACAGAATTTCAGTATTCTTGTAAACTGCAGGCCATTTTGGAATAATGCTTTGTCTTTTCTCCTGGACCAGTTACCACTAATGAGTCTGACGTCCCCTTTTTACTGTACTGTTCCAATAAATGTAAAATATCTGTATCAAGCTGTCTCATTTTACTTGATATTGGAAGGATGTATTTATTCACTTGCTCTGTAGCCAAGGGAAGACCTAGCAGTGCTCAGAGGGATACTACAGTTCAAAGTAGCCTGTAGTTCTCTAAGAAAGAAAATCAAATATTCAGGTTTGTTTGTTGGATAGTTGTTTTCTTTGGCAACTTCTGGAGTAGCCCATTTGATCCTCATGCCTAGTTTGCCTGTCACTTGTCTTCTCTTGTAATTGGGAAGAGAAGAGACAAAAAAGAGTAATCAAGTGGGCACAAGTGGAAGAAAATTTTGGAAGAGGTTTGAAACCTGGGGCTTTAGCTCTGCAGTGCTGATGATGTAACACCACACTCATTTTAATTCAAGCTAGAATTACACTAAGAAGCAAAGCACTGAAAAGCGAACATGCATATTCTGCAAAATCCTTCCTCTCTCTACACACATTTCCAGTTAAGAGCAATGCAGCAACATAAATGCATATCTGAGTTCTAGACTGTTTATTTTGCATGATTTAGTGCTCTGTTCACTTGATATGAAAAAAATTGTTGTTCACATTACTCATGTTTTAAATATTTTGATTGTTTAGAGCTGTTTTATATTTTACTTTGAATGAAACCAATCTCTGTAATAATTTCCATTTTCACCATGCTTTGATGCAGTTTTTTTTATTTCTATAATCACTTTTTAGTGTTAATAAATATTAAGTCTGCAATACAGAAATTATGGCTGAGGTAGAAAACCAGAACTATTATGCCATAAAAAAAGATTTAAACACCTTTTCAGATCTCATGGTTATAAATAAGTCACTGAAAGCACTTTTCCAGCTTCCTTCTGCTCCCTGCAGCTGCACCTTGCTCAAGCGCCCAGCACCAGCAGAGTGACAGGCTTTGAGTACCCACGCCCTTTTGTGCGCGGTGCTATTAGCACTGAGCTGGCACAGCACTGGGACTTGCTAGAGTTTTTGCCTGACTGAATAAGGAGTTAGCAAAGAGCCAAGTTTCTGTACTGGAGACTAGTATTTTTATAATACATACTTATTTATTTCCTTAAGGAATTAAATATTGCTGTTCCCTCTTACAAACTCTTTGAGGTACTTTTGTGCACCATCTCCCAGTAACCATTCCTGAGAGAGATGTAAATCCAAGGCTCATCCGTTGGATGTGCTGATGGGTATTGAAACAGAAGACGACACAGCATGGGATTGCATGTAGCCGTGGTACCTTTCTGCTGGGTCATTTATTTGCAAGATAATTTTAGTAAAATTTGCTGCAGTTCAGTCTGTTCTGCCCAGCAATGCCCCCCCTCTCAGTTACAAAGACATTGTTTGAAAACCTGCTACTGCCAAATACCGGACAGCACTGGATCATCAAATTTCCTCCTTTGAAGTGTCACAGCAATTCATTAGGAGATCAACCTTCAAGGTTATCAGAGTCTTTGTATAGTCCTTCCTTTTTTTACTATTTAGAAGTAAATTTAAATGAGCTGAAGTATAAAGGATTATGTTCAGATCTCAGAAGATCCCAAAGGACATTGCACACCTAAGTACCACTTTAAATAGCAGGTCACAGCATTTCCATATTCTTAAGAAGCCTGATTTAACCATTCAGACACATCTTCCCCTAACAGATGTAACTAATGGTCTGCAGTGGCAAAATAGTCCTGTGCAGGAACACGTGTGCCACAATTCCAGCGCTACAATAACACCTTGTTTTGTATTTCAATTCAAGCTGAATTTCCCATTTGGCACTGCTGTGCCCATCTGACCTATGAGTCTTGCTCCAGCAGGTACTGTGCAACTGGTGAAGCTCTCCGCAGAAGACATTTGGGCATAACGATGTTGATAACGGATAATAGCATTTGCATTCATCACATTTTATCTAATTGCCCAAAGTTGATATGTCAAAGTGAGGTTATTTAATTCTGTCTGCAAGCAACAGCCATACCTCCCTCCATTTTACATCCAAATAATGCATGTTTAAAGATGTTTTGAAACTCGTGTACAAAACCTTCCCTTAATTTGGAGAAATACTGTTTTTGTTAAATGATAGATACTCATTAATCTTGTCCAGAGACACAGAGAAGGCTCACATCAAAAATATGTGCCTGTCTTCAGCCCATTCTTTAGGGATTTGAGGGATTGGGATGAAGTATGTTTGGTATGGGGAATGGATTTTTCCCCTTACAGTATGTTCAGTTCAGTGGACCACCTGGTTTGCTGACTTCTTGAACTTTGCTTGTGAGTCCCTAACCTGCCGCCACCTCCACACTCAGGGAGCTTAGCTTGGACCAAGGACTAAACGTTGTTCCTATTTTTAACTTCTTTGGTGGATCTACCCAATTACCCACCCCACACACTCACTCCATGCCCCAAACCAGCACAGATGTGAGGAAACTTGCAGTAATTCACACTTAGTCAGGATGGAGCTGATGTACCATGAGTATGATGTTCCAGCAGTGCCATGATTACTTAGTTCCAGTATGAAAATTGTAGTAAGGACAGTGTGATCCCCATCACACACATTCAGTGAGGCAGCTGGATTTTAGTCCTCCTTTGAGTCATGTTCTAGTCATAATATTCTCCAAAAAGAATTGAGAAAAGAGTGAAATCAAACTACTGGCTAACTGTGAATACTCAAAAGAGCAGACTGAGATTTTGTCATGCTGTAATGGAAAGAAGCATGTGTCATCTTCAACACACATTCAAGGCTAATGAAATATTAATTCTCTGACAGTTCAAGGAAACATGACATTGCTTTAAGTAGTAGTATATTGAAAGATTTTTCTACTTCCTCTCTTTAAATCTTGCATTGCTAAGTGTAATTCACGACAGAGACGATAAAGAGAGGGGTAAGGAGGATAAGTTGTTTCTTAAGTTGTTTCTGCAAGCAGTAGCTATGAAAGCCCATCTTGTTTACACTAACACAGGGAATTCAGAGCCACTGTAAAGTTTGACCAACACATTACCCTAAGTCCTTACATCCAAGTCTCCCGCTCATCTGATCCCACAAACTTGTGGGTCCAAAAATCCTTTCCAATATTTTACAACTCTGAGTTTGAAACAAAAAATAAAAATATTATAAAAATATCTAAGTCTGGGACTTAGATCTAGTTTCATAGAATTATTTAGGCTGGAAAATACCTTCAGGATCATTGAATCCAATCAACAGCCTTACCTACCAGGTACCATCACTGAACCATGCCCCGTAGTGCCACAACATCTCTCTTCAGTATCTCCAGAGATGGGGACTCCACCTCTTCCCTGGCAGCTAATTCCAGTGTTTGATCGTCCTTTCCATGAATAAATCCTTCCTAACATCCAGTCCACTGGCACAACTTGGGCCTGTTAACTCACATTCTATCAGTTGTCACCTGAGAAGAACCTGACATTCATCGCGCTGTAGCAATCACAGGGAGTAATGAGGTCTTCCCTCAACCTTCTTTTCTCCAGACTAAACAACCACAGTTCACCCACCTACTCCTCCTAAGTCTGGTTCTTTGGTTTCTGCACCATCTTTTTTGCTCTTCTCTAGGCACATTTAAAGTGAACATCCTTCTCATAGCAAGAAACCCAAAACTGAGCACAAGATTTGTGATATGGTCTCACCAGAACGACACACAAGGAGAAAATCTCTTTCTTGGTCCTTCTTGCCATGCTATTTCTGACATAGGCCAGGATACCATCAGCCTTTTTGGTCACTCGGGTACACTGCTGACTCATGTTCAGATGAATGTCAACCAACACCTCCAGATCCTTTTCTGTTGGACAACTTTCCAGCTGCTCTTCCCCAAGCGTATGGAGCTCCATGGGGTTGTTCAGACCCACATGCAGCATGCAACCCAGGTCTCTGCCCTCAAGAGCAAATACACCATCCAAATGTTCTCCTGTGACACTTGTGGTGAGGGGAATGCCCTCCTGCTCTCATGAATGTGAAGCCCTCACTTGGCATTGGCAGTAAATGAGGAGGACAGTGACAACTTGCATTACATAAGCTCTAACTTAGAAGACATTTACAGTACTTTATTTCAAACATACAATACACACTTCAGGTGTATTTAATCAGCTGCAAAAGGCCTGACACAAAATCTCTCTTTTTTTTTTTTTAAAGAAGTAAATATCTTCTCAGCTGCTATATTATAGCATGGTAGTGGCAGACACTTCTGCCTTCTTGCTATGATGTATGCAAGAAGTCTCCCACTCTGTATCTGCTTCACCTTGCTCTCTGAAGTCTCCTCACATCTATCAAGCTCAGAATTTTTAGGATTTTTGTTTGTTTGTTTTAAATCAGCATATTGTTTAAGGAGGAGAACTAAGAAAAATGCCCTCTATTAGATGCACTTGGCCAGCTTTGAAGAGGCTGTCAACCATAACTATCTTTTCCTACAGTAGCTGGAATTTCAGATACAAAGATGCTTTTAATAGTTCCAAACAAGGAGTTTCAATTGTTATTTGTACAAGCTAACATATTTCATTTCCACTTTTATTTTACAGGAAAATAGGTTTGCCTTGCATTCCAGGACAGAAAGTAATTTCCATACAACTCATGTCTTAAGCACCTGTTTTTTGATCCCATCAGAATCACTCTTCACACAGCCATTTATATGGGACTCCTGGGACAACACACGCATTTCTCTGACAAGCGTTCAGCATATTACAGTAACCAGTTGTGAGTTTTCCTGAATGAGCTGTGCAGGGAAGTGCTATCTGCAGACATCCCCAGCTCACCAGCTCCCAGCCCCAGCAGTTCCTCTTGTGCACAAGGACCCTGCAGAGCTGGCTGGGTACAGAAAAACAACCTTGTAACTGCTCAGCGAGTCCAATTAAGAGGATGATAACACAGAATAAGGAACCTTTGAAACCATTTGATCTTCTAAAAAATGCTGAGATAATCCAAACTAAACACAGAAGTTGAAATCTTGTCCCCCTTTTATTTTATTTTATTTTTTTTAACCTTTTGTAAAGTTGGTATACCTTTAAGAGCATGTACCGGGCTCAGGTGTCCAGGAATTCAACACATGGCATATGGAGATGTGGCAGTGCACAAAAAGTGACATAGTTCACAACTGAAGTTTCACTTTCACACTCTGGCCCCATGGATTTGAATTTTCTCTGCATTGCAACCCCCTCAACACCAGGCTCCCATGGCTGTCAGCAGCCCATGTGCCTCTACCTTTCCCTGGTCGTCCCAGCTGGCAGAGACCCCCTCCCCCAGGATCCAACGCGCCACTGCAGGTCTGTCCTGCTCTCTTCTGAGCCGAGGAACACTGCCTGAAAGCTTTTCCCAGAGCCAGAGAGTACAGACAATGTTGGAAAATACAAGTAACATTTGCCATAATTTGTTACTCAGGAATCACTAGGTTTGTTGTTGGAACTCCCTTAATTATGTGATTACCACGAAATATGAGATTTAAGTGAATTTAAAACTAAGAGACAGGAAAATCCATGATCCATTTGTCAGCAATATCTGCTTTGCTGATGTTCTTTGCTGAACATTCATGATGTTCTTCTATGCTGGTTTATGGGAGTTTTCATTGGAGAGAGGCTGGAGAATAAATTCATTAAGAATAAGTAAGTTTCAGAAAAAAACCTCTGTCATACAATTGCAGAAAACATCAACTTCAGGCAGTTTTGCAAACAGCTATGTGATACAATAGAGAGAACACAGACTGCTGGATATCACCACCGGCTCATAAATCATCACAAGACCTGATGGTCACCTGCAAACACAACATCCATCTCTCAAAGCCCAGCTTTGACACTTAACCTTGATGTTGACAGGAAGGAGAAGCTGAGCCTGGCCATGGAGGGGCTGCTCCCAGCTGTGGTGGGTGGGCAGGAGCCTTCCCCTACATTTCTCTCCTTCCTCTTGGCCTCTTTTCTTTGGAGAAAGATGAAGAGTGTACCCCACTGAGCAGCTGTGGTCCCATCTGATTGACAAGTGAGACTCCACTCCCAGTGAGAGCTGCCTGCACCCAAAACAGGCAGCTCAGAGCTCATACCACATCTGGGGTTGGGTGCTCTCAACATTCTGAGCCCTGCCCACAATACCCCCACTGCCCATGGACCTAATGCCTTAAAGAATGTTCCTTACTCACAGCGAGGTGAGTGTTCATTGCTCTCCACCTCCTCTGATGCATGAGAAGGTTGGTGATGAAGTCATTCTGAGGCAACAGAACTGAAGAGGCAAAGTTTTGTTAATTGAACCTAACAAGATTATCATGATATCTCTTGATAGCGATAGGACAAGGGGGAATGGTTTTAAACTAAGGCAGGGGAGGTTTAGGTTAGATAATAGGAGGATGTTTTTCACTCAGAGGGTAGTGACATGCTGGAATAGGTTGCCCAAAAAAATGGTGTGTGCCCCATCCCTGGAGGCATTCAAGGCCAGGCTCGATGTGGCTCTGGGCAGCCTGGTCTAGTGGTTGGCAACCCTATTCACGGCATGGGGGATGAAACTAGATGATCTTTAAGGTCCTTTTCAACCCAGGCCATTCTCTGATTCTATGATCATGGGGATAAAAAATTAAAGGTAATTAAATACCCTCTTTTTCAACAATGGTAGACATGACTTTGCCAGGCATCTTGGGGAGTTCTTGCTGTGAGGTTAACAGCTTGTGCACTGGAAATGTATTTCCATAAAAATGTCTCAGGCAAGAAAAATTTGACAAACATCAAAAAATCAGAGCATGGTCTGTTCTTTCTTTTACTTGGTTATTATTAATATTCTTCAGTCATCGGGATATCAAAATCTTTGGCAGTGATGGATGCAATTTAGCTACTCCCTAGAGATGGCTTTAGAGAATGCGTAATCAATTTTATAAATGAGCAGCTGGCCTGCACAGCAAGGTGCACTCTGCAATTCACTAAAATGAATAATGAATTGCATATACCCTGCATTAAGAAGATTGGCATTCCTCTTAGAAACTGTTTGGAGTAAGTCTCATTTCTTCCACATGCTGCAAGACCAACTAGTGCCCAGCTTTGTGCACTGCCAATACAAGTGGTGGTGGGGCGGTGCAGTGGCCATGCAGGCGCAGGGCAGCTCCTAGGCTACAGCCATGGCAAGGCACAGGGACAAGAAACAGAAGTGTATTTCAGTCTGCCTGAGTCCTGTGGAGTGGTGACAGCTGTGAGGAAGTCAGAGGCTGGTGTTATGTCCTTTATGAGTCCAATAAATGGGTATTCTCAGCAAAGTGACAAGTATTTATTTTAATATTGAACAGAATTATTTCATTGCAGGAGCAGAAAAAAAATTCCCATGCCACGTCCATTTCTCTCAAACTTAGTGATCTCTGTGACCCAGGACAAAAGTTTGCAGAGGCCCAAGGGCATTTGGTTGACTTTCTGCTGGCCTTTCAGTCTATAATACAATTTCTCAGGTCTCTGTGTGGAAATGATTTGTAACTCTCATATTCCCGTGGAGAATAACCCATCCGTTACATCACCTCCAGCAAAAGCTGCACCGTGACAGGCTTTCTGAGGTCAGGTAGCCTACTGTAGTGCTTCAAACGGGCAGGCATGCCTTGTCTACACTTCTTATGATATCTCAGAAGGAAAAATAGGGCAAGTTTAAAGGCATGGAAGAAAATGTGGACACTGATGGGCACAGAAACCACCCTCTGCACAGAAGCATGTCTACACTCAGACGTTTTCTCCTCATGGCAGATTCTCTGGATAGAGACCATCTCAGTGTCCCTTCCCCTTGGAAGTGCTGTCCATCCCCACAAAGACTTTCCTGCAGCTCCCAGGTGCCTCTGAGCTGTTTCCATCAGTGTTTACATTTGGATCTCATGGTAAGATGCAGATGGCAAGAAGGGAATAAAGATGGTGGCACTGCTCAGAGCTGCCCTGGGTAGTTTATTTGTGACAGTGTTGGCTTCATTCATGAGACAATTATGGCAGTAGTTGCAGCAGCTATGGGCTACATTCAGCAGCAGTGTGAACTGCAGAAGAAGCGTGCCTGTGGGAGCACATGCTAATACACCTGATCCCTGGGCTCTGGGTGTGCTGCAGGAATTCAGCACACAGCCCCAAGCCTGTTGACTTTGCTGTAGGCCTGCTGAGTCCCTGCACTTTTTAATGAATTCAGCAAAACACCGATAATCCTCTGCAGATTTAACTCACAAACACCTTTTTTGGCATTTCGGACACCTGACATTAATGAAATGCAAAATTAAATGCAGCACCCAACAGTCCTGTTGCATTCAATTCTTTCGTGGCTTCTCTCTTTTTACTGCATGAGAATAAATAAAGTCCATGAAGAAGACACCTGGGAGCACTGCATCTGTATGTAAGTGGAAGAAAGCCACACAGAGATCTTGGCATTTCACACTGGTTCAGCACCAAGACGACCATGGACAGGAACACCATGTGGAGTGGCACTGCCTTTTTTGGGTCTCACTGAACCTGGGCAGCCACATAGAGGTGTAGTAAAGGATCCTCATTCTTGCCAAAATGTAGAGTAACCTTAATGGGAAGAAGAGCCTTGTGCTAGCAACACGCTACAACTTCAGCCTGAAGCCCACATAGCAGCTGCTGCAGTGGTGGTTCCTGGAGCAGTGATGGCCATCACTGCAATGCTGACCTCCAGCTGGCAACCATCCTGGATGTCATGGACAAACACGGGCAAATGGGCCCACTTTTTAGCTCTGGACACCACTTCTCCTCCTCTTGTTGCCCTAGATCTGAAGCCAAGGAAAGCAGGAGCTGAGCATAGTGCTGAGCAGTTACTCCCTTACTTACTAGAAGACAGTAGAGGTAAGTTCTGCACATTTGAGGTTATGTTTGGATCTCAGCTGCTTTGCGCTGGCTGCAAAAGAGAGATGCTCATCACAGGGGTTGCCCCCTTTGCGTCCACATCCTGCTTCTTGACTGTTCATCCATGCTTAATTTCCATTCACTTATTTTTTTTTTTTTTTAAATTTGATGTCACAAAAACATCACAAAGTACTTTATTTTTAACTTTTTAAATAAGCTTATTCTGTGCCTACTGAGTAATTGGTCTTAAAATACATTTTTAAAAGGAGCTGTAGACAAGAACCTCTCTGTGGCTAAAGCTTAAAGATTTTTCTACATATGATAAGCTTTCTTTCCCTCAAAAATAATATCACAATCTCATTAGGAATGATTCTGTTCTTGCTGTGTTTTCTGCTGAGCCCCCAGAGAAATGCTCCATAATCTAGGATTGAGGAGAGCATTATGGCACTTACGTGGCAGTGACACTCCATATGCAGCAAGCAGTTATTCACATCCTCCCTTTTGAAAGCAAAGTTATTTTCCCAGGGGAGACCAATCTGTATTTCAGAAAACACATTTCCAAGTCTTATTCTTTCACTGTTGTCTCCAAGAACAGACAACACACTGCAGCATGTCAAGTGGAAAAAGTGGAGGGCGACGTGCTGCGCCACTCAGATCAGGTGGCATGGCAGGGCTTGGCTGCAGCAGCACTGCCAAGGGCACAGCTCGCTAGCAAAGCCAGGACCTTGGCAAGTGAGAGAGGAGCCTGAGCCCTTGGAATAAAGGACAGGGTCATTCACCAGCTAGGGATGCCTGAGGACTCCTTTCCGCGTGGCTGGATGAGCAAAAGCGGTACTTGCACAGCTTTTATTTCTTGATAACAAGAAGGCTAGATGGCCAGCACCAGTTCTTAGTACTTAAGGACCACAATGGTGTGAGTGAGTAAGAGGCATCGTGCAAAACCTGAACTGTGACACCAGCTTCACCTTCTCTGTAAATCTGACAACACCTGTTTTTCCATTGCTCTATCTGATCACAGTCAGTGTCAAAAAAATAAGAGTTTGTAGAACTTCCGTATTTTTGAGACATCCTCTGGTTTTACTTGCCTTGAAGAATGACCCATGGCATGCCCATGTAGCTTATTTCCAAATTTGTACAAATTCCGAGAAGCAAAAAATAGCCAATCACTTTCAAATGTATGGATATCTTTTAAATGCCTTTCTTTTATATCTGACTGCCCATGGATAGACAGCTTGTACATAAACACAGCTCTAATGAAAGGAGCAGGCATGTGAGCCACGGGGTGCCTGCAGAGAGCTGTGCCCCAACCCATGCCTGCCACACAGCTCACCCTGATGCAGGAACAGCAGGGCAGAGTAGGCTCTGTGCTTTTGGAGCCTGATGCTTTTGTTAATGCGTAGGTCTTCTCCTCAGAAATTTCCCTGTATCCACAACAAAATCTTTTCCTCCTTAATCAGCAAGATGTCTCACCAGTTGTAAGCAGCAATTACCTTCTTCTGCATGACAGAGATTTTTGTTGGATAGCATGCATACACTTTTTTCCCTAAGAATACAGTCACCAATCTACATGGTGAGAGGGAATAAAACAGCAATTATTATTATTATTATTTCTTTTTGTGAGAAATAGGACCAACTGTCAAGCATGTATTAATTATGTGTTAGAAAAGATTATTCCACAATTCAGTGCAATTCTCACAGTCAGCCATCAAATAGAGGGTGAATACAAGACAGCGCAGATTTTTCTAGACCTAAAAAAAAACAGTTCAGCAGAGTTCTTGTTAGAACTACAATCACAGGAAGCACACTTGACAAACTGCTTCCTAACTGTGCTGCCCAGGGGATTTACAGGTGGTTTCTGTCCAAACATTATTCAGTCAGACATCTTTCTTCTGTGGGCACGCTGTAGGCAAGCAGAGCCTGGGAGGGATGTGGAGGCCAGGGCTGTTACAGCCATTACATTCCCTCCGACTCTTTCTTTCCCCCCTCCCACCCCACTCCACACAGGTTAAATTATTTAGTTATTGATTACATAACAGGCAATACATCCAAGGCTTTTCACTGCTGTCTTACGAGCTTGGTGACTACTGCAGTTGAAAAGGAAAGCAGTTAAATTTCATGGGGGTGAGCGGGTGATTTCATCAGTGCAGAGTGAGGCTCCTGGAGTTCAGCCCTTATGGAAGCCTGCAAGAAGAGGAGGGGCAGGCAATGCCTGGGATGCCAGTAGAGAAGAAAACTGATGCTAATACATACCCCAGCTTTTGTTTCATGCATCTTCTTTCTGGATATGCTGCTGCCATCCTCTCTGAAATTCCAGCCAGACCAAAAATGCATAGAGTGACCATACCTTGTTCCCCATGTGGCCTTCCACAGGCTTCCTGCAGCCCCGAATGTAACAATATAGTGGACTTTCCTTTTTAACTTTCATTTTAGAGGTGAGATGTTCTTACTCAGCAAAACATACAGCCCTGGCATTTAACTCTCTGGCCCACAATCACTGAGAAAAAGTGGCAATGCACAGGAAGTAGACCCTCTTTCCTGACCTTACTCCTCTGCTTTAAAAGTTCATCACATTTTGTAAATTAGTGGTTATTTATTTATTTATTTTAACAGAAAACAAGCCTAGATGTGCCCATGCAGCATCACATTGCTGTGTCACCCCTATTCCATAAATCCTCACCGTCTCAACTGCCTCCTTGTTTGTCCTAGCACTACAAAATGTACATGAACACTCAGTAGGAAATAATCAAATGCAACACGCTGTCTGTTCTTCTCTCCCAAAATGTTGATTCTTATTTTCTCAGAAAGAGATTTTGCTTCTATCTAAAATGTTTGTTTATTTTACAGCATTTTTTCCAGAAGCTCCCCTTTCAGTCTCTGCTACGGCGCTTGAGCTCAGTGACAGCTTATTATTTCTGTTTGAGAGAAATCCCACTCACACAGAGCACTGCTGTCATCTTGCTCCATATTCAGTTTTTTAAAAAAGCATGGAGCAAATTATTAATAGAGGTGAATAAGAGGAGACAGAGCTTCTCTAATACCCTCCTGTCTGAACTCCAACATTTTAAATCAAACTTGGATGATTGGACTGTGCTTTAGTGACACTGAACATGGATGGGAAAGAAATGTGAAACGATTTTCAAATAATGTAAAAGGAAATAGGAAAAAGTAGAACTCAATACAATGGTACAAATAATACAAGAGTAAATAGTACAAACAGAAGAGAAAAAGGATTGTCTTTCCTGCAAATTTCTGCCTTAATTAAGATAGGTATGAACAGTTCTGTTCCTAGCATTATCCAGAAACAGTTCAATACAACTGAACAAGCAGCGCACATCAAAGCCAGGCAATCAATGGCAAACCCACAGCCTCTAGTCTGCAGATGACCCAAAACTGGGAGGTACGCCTGATGCACCAGAAGGCCATCCAGAGGGACCTGGACAGACTAGAGAAAGGAGCTGACAAGAATCTCAAGAACTTCAACATGGGGAACTGCCAAGTTCTGCACCTGGGGAGGAACAGCCCCAGGCACCAGGACACACTGGGAGTTGCTGGAGGTTACCAGCTGGATCTCCGCAGAAAAAGCCTGGGGGGATCTTGGTGGGCATTGAGTTGAACATGAGTTAGCAATGTGCCCCTTTTTGCTAAGAAGGCTAACCATTTCCTGAATTGCATTAGGCAAAGTGGGTGAAGTGAGGTGATCCATCCTCTCTCCTCAGCACTGGTGAGTGAGGCTGTAGTATGGGTCCAGTTTTGGGATTCCCAGTACAAGAGAAATTTGAGTGAAGGGGCCACAGAGATGACTGAGGAGTCTTGAGCATCTCCACTATGATGAAAGGCTGCGAGAGCTGGGATTGTTCAGCCTGGATAAGAGAAGACTGAAGGGTATCCCATTAATATCTACAAATTGTTGAAGGGAAGAGACAAAGATGATCGGGCTGGACTCTTTTCAGTGGTGTCCAAAGCCAGGAAAAGAAACCTTGAGCACAAACTGGAGCACAGAAGGTTTCCTCTGAACATCAGGAAGCTCTTCTGTGCTGTGCAGGTGTTGGAGCACTGGCACAGTCTTCCCACAGAGGTCTCCTTGGAGATCTCAAAAAGCTGCCTGAAAGTGGTCCTGGGCACCCTGCTCTGGGTGTCCCTGCTGGAGCAGGGGCTGGGCCAGATGGACCCAGAGCTCCTCACCAACCTCAGCCATTCTGTGATTCTGCATGTCTTTAACTGAGATTGCCCTGGGCAGGATGGCTCTGTCCTCTGCTAATGAAACACCTTTCCTGAGGGTGTGCAGAAGGCTCTTGGAGTGGGCAGCATGCAGAGCAGGTGACTTAGTCTGCAGCTAGCTCATGCCCAGCATACCTGAAGGTGAGGCGATGCCAGCTCAAGGCAATGAGGCTGCTGCTTGTTCTCCAGAAGGCCACACTTGGCTCATTGCCTTTAGTCTCACACCCATCACTCATTCGTCATTTGTAGGTACAGAGTTTATGGATGCCTAACTTCAGATGCAGTAAAGAGGGACTCCAAAGTATAGTGAAACAGCTGCAGAAAAGAATCCTTAACCAGAATGAAGTATTACAGAAGATGTTCTCTGTGTCATTTCATTTTTGAATTTCTTTCTTGTGAAGATCAAAGTTTTGTCTGAGACAGGCACTTCATTTGAATTTCTTAGCTGAAGTTCAGAGATGTGTTGAAGAACTGCAGGGGGAGGGAAAGAACTTTTATCACTTTTGTGTCACCATTAAATCTGCATGGAGTAGTTCAGATGTGGACTAGTTCCCACTCTGAAACAAAGTTCACTCTTCAGCATTGCAAGCGAAAGGTACAGCTCTTCCACAAAAATGCCATCACAGTTCAACTAGTTTTGAATTTAGGACAGGGCAGTTTTTATAACACCTTAATGTAATGAGGCATGCAGGCATGAAGGGGGCTTCAGAGTACAGCCCAGAGCGAATGTTGCTTTGTAACAGAGAGGAGAGGTGACTCTCATCTACCATCACGTTTATTCCTCACCAACTGGTTATTCTCGTCTTGTTTGCACCTCTTTATATGAACATGTCATATGAAGCAGGTACAATTGTTTCTTAGTTTTTGTCTTTAGACCAATACTGGAACACTGCTATTCCAATTATGTAGTATTTGCATAAGTGTATAATCACAAAAAGCATAAGCAAGAACTGAAAACAAAGCAAACAAAAATACATAGGCCTTTAAGCCTCACCACACAGTATTCACAGCCAGAGTGAATGGTAGTTTAAAGTGCTGCATTACTGCAGTATGTGCGTTTGGTAAGATCTACCACCCGGGTATTAAAAGAACATCTACTTTTTAAAGACAAGATTATGAATCATGCAAAATCTCATGAAAGTATGCTATAAATGTATGTAGCAGTTCAAAAGTGCTGAGACAAACGAAATCCCCTCTGATCCGCAGAACGCTGCACAGTTGCCCTTCCTGGCTACACCAAAAGGTCCTTCTGAAACACTTTGAGTAATAGCAGCAACTATGGCCAATACGCTGCCGCAGATTGGCTGACAAATGTGGAATACTGTTTCTTCTTGGACTTTTGCTGTAGCATGTTAGAGGAAACATAATGGCCAAAATAAGCAAGGAAGACAGGGAAAACAATGTGAGAAATTCTAGTTTCTTGCATTGTAAAACGCAAACTGCCTGTAAAGTATTATATGATCCTGTTCACTCAGCTTCTGCTCAGTCCTTATTTATGGTGACAACTGACAGGCCGCTTAGAACACTGAAAAAATATTCAGGTGCGCTGTCACATAATGCCACCTCTGAAGGTGCAAACTATCACACGGCAGCGCAGATTTATATGAAATGCCAATGTGCACAACTCGTACTCTAGAAAGGCACACTGTCATCTTCTTCAAAACACAAAGTAACAATGACTTTCTTCTGCCTTAATCATATAATCCCAATTTCTGCCAGGTTGGTTTTGTCACCTGTTGCAACTCACGCTAAATCAAGACAGTAATTAGATTCACACCTCTTAATTGCTTTTTTTCCTATTTGGGGTTACAAGGGCTAGCATGTCTGATGGGAGGAAGGAGAAAGCAGAGAGATCAGAGAAAACCTAACCTAAGAAATTTGTCAGTCAGCTCTCCACCTCAAACCACATTCCTTCCCCTGTGGTCCTGTTCTGGACACGTGCTCTGGGGGCCACAGAAGCTACTACAACTCCAGACTTGCTGCCCACTGTCAGAAAACAGAGAAGGGTTTATGTGCAGAACCAGACAGCAAAGCAACGCATATAACATGCTTTCCACAGTACCAAGTCCCCTTGTCTGCTTTCTCGGGGAAGAAAAGGGAGCATAACCCTGGAGATTGTATCTAATTGTTGAGAAGGCAAGGCAGGGGGTGGGAGGCAGAGCAGAGAGAAGAGAGGCAGAATAAAAATGGTAGATCTAAGAGCCAAGGGAAAGAAAAGGAGAGGGAAATAAGTACAGAAAGTCACATGGAGAAAAGAGAGAAAAGCTGTTGTATAGCCACTGTTACGCAGGCATAACTGAGCTACCCATGTTCAACTGATGACCATGTTAGCTGATTTACACAGTTACACCTCACAGTCCAGCTGCAATAGCACAGAACTCACCATCCTTGCAGGATCTTTTCTCTCTACCATCCCCAAAGAATGTTTGTGTGAGATACAAAGGTACAAGACAAAATTACTGCTGGGTTTGCACAATGAGCAATCAAGTAAGTGAGCATCTTGCAGACACATGAAAAGAAGAGGAAAGGAAGAAAAGGAAAAGAAATATGAGGGAGCTTCCTATAATTGTCTCCTTTGCCTTGGAGAGTGTACTTGAAATTTAATCAATAGAACGAATGCTCCACTGGAGTTCAGATGGGAGCATGTGTGTACACAGTAGTATGTTTCAATGTTGATCAACATGCTGAGTTCTCCAAAGTCAGAAAACTCCAGGTACCAAGGTAGAAAGCATTAAGCTTACAGATGTCCTGACTGTAACAGGACATACAGTTGTATATTTGCAATGTGGGATCAGTCACTGCTGAACATCTCCACTGAAAGGCAAAGTCCCTCTCCAGCCTCTTTTTCTCTACCACTGCCCGTGTTCTAAGGCTATGACTGCACACAGTATTTAGAGAAGAGGGGCACCAGCAGTACGTGTTTCAGAAGGAAGAAAATAATATTCCACACATGAACAGAAGTATGGGCAGGTACATATATAAAAAAATTGTCTAGTGCATAATACAAGTGGGATGAAATAAATTGTATACAGTCTTGCTTAGTTCTTTAGGATGATTCTTATAAGAACATGAGAAAATACTTCCAGAAAGCAAAGGCTTGAAATTGATTTTACAGTCAAGTACAATCTGATTGATCTAATAAAGGTCTACTTTATGTGAAGAAAGAACAAAGCAGCTGATATTTTTTTTTTCTGTGTATTTGACTCGAGGGAAAACATCCCTTGCTATTGTTAAATCATCCCCAACATTTATCCATAGCCCACAGTGTGTTTTTCAGAGTGTACTTCACTTCTCCTCACTACTGCAGGAGAAGGTAACTCTGCCTATCCTGAACACCTCTGTTCTCTTCTCCTTTTGTTGCAAATAGCAACAAAACCATTGTGCTCAGTGAGTTATCTGCATTCTATTTGACAAGGCTGCTTGTCAGCTACTGTCCACGTTCTTCTTTCTGGCCACATTCTCACATTCATGTGTTTCAACAGGAACAGAGCAGGTGTGTAGAGAAAAGAAAAATCTCTTAAGTAAAATGCTGGCTGCTTGAAAACAGGATAAAACAAAGCAAAGGAATCAGAGAACAATCTCTTGTTATCAACAAAGCATTCCAAAAAGAATGTTCCTTCCACCCTGAAAGCTAAAGCAATGCTAAGAATGGGCACAGCCACTGAGCACTGCAGATAGACGCAGTAGCTCCTCCTTGGAAATACGAAGACTGGAAGACATGGAGTGCATGTGTGGGAATACAAAATGTCTTAAAGACTGTCCAGCACCACAACTTAATTTTAGCAAACATTAAATAGTATTTATGCTCAGTGCTGCGTGTCCCGCTCTAATTTATAGGAGGGAGAAGAGGTTCTTTTTGATATATGTATACCCGATGGCGAGATTAAGACACAACAGGTCAAACGTTAGCCCAACCAGTTTATTACAAATCCTAGTTGCTTAGGGATATGGGGAAGGGAAGATGGGCGATAGAAAAGAGATAGGAAATAAGCAAGGAGTCTTCATAGAAAGCAAGAAAGAGATAGTTGCCACTGTGGGTCCAGCGAGGTTTGTAGCAGGTCCGTTGTTCTCAGGAACTCCTCTGGTCACCGCAGAGAATGGGAGGAAGCCAGGAAGCTTTGCAGCCAGCAGGCCGCAGGGGGGGTTCTTCCAAAGAGGTTTTCCCCTCAGGGAATTCTCCATCAAAGGTTTCTTTGGGAGTTCTTCTCCAAAGTCCTTAGTTTAGTGAGGGCCTTTTTATCCCCCATTTCTCTGGGGTTTTTTTTTCTTCTTTTCTCTCTGTTAGTGTGACATACCTGGCCCAACAGATAAGCCAGCAGGGAGTGGTGCCTTCGTTGCCATGCACAAGCATTATCGCCTTTTGCAGTGGTCAGCTCCTTCAAGCCGCACCCCTGGAAAAGACTGCTTGTCCTGCTTCTGCTTATCTTTGCAATCATGAGCAGAGGTACTAGGTCACGGTGACACCCACCACTCACCCCCCTAGATAATTTGCAATTGTCTGTTAGAGTCTTATCACCAGAAGGGCCTCACGAAGCAAGCTTTGAGACAAAAGAGAAAAACAGTTTTGTCTTTCACAATGTGTCACTACCTGAAAAAATGTCCATAGCACAACTTTGATGTAGAGCTGCACCTTGCAAGGACACTGGTGCTGGTTATTTCTGTGGATCTTTGCTGCCCCACATCCTTGCTGTTTTTGGCTCTACCCATGTCACTGCCACTACTCTTACAGCAGGAGGAAAGCGTTAAGAAAGAGCAGCTTGATCTGACTATGCTAGAGGTCAATATACTCTTTTAAAGGTTGTAGTTGTGTATTTTGGTGGTAGAGGTGATACACAAGCACCCATTTGCCTGAGGAGCAAGGTCAGCCAATTTAGCAAACTCAGACATTGTTTACCATTGTCTTCTTATATCAGTATTTAATCCAGATACAAGACGGCTGAACTGCACAGAATACTTACAGATATTATTCCTGCATTAATTTTTCCCCTCCTCATGAAGAATTACTGGTTTCTCCGACTCTGATGGATATGCTCTGCTTTTGTTTTCCATTGATCCTAGGTAGTACAAGAATAGTAAAACAGCTCTCCTGCTACCTTCTCATCATCCACTGACACATATCTGAAGTGTCAGGTTCTATTTGTAGCCTAGGGTTTGCCTTATCAATTTAGAAACTTCCAGCACCAAAAAATTCAATTGCTCATTTTTTTGTTTCTTTAAAATTTCTTTTGTCAACTTATCCCCAAATGAAGGCTACTCCATTGCTAGTCAAAACAGGCAGGTGGCCTGCGGGAGATCACTGTGCAGGGAGGTTGTACACAGGGATTTCTGCTCTACATGTTTCTCCGAGTAAGCCTGCAGTGATAGGCAGCATCACAGCTGTGAGGGTGCAGTTTAATTTCAATGAACTTCATTAAAGTTTTGATGCTGACTGGAACACTGAGGAACACAAGAGTTCCTCTGTATGAGATTACTGTATCTCTGCTGTGGAAAATAATCTCTGTATGCCAGGGCTTAAACCTACACAATAAGTGTAAATATACAACAAAAAAAGCCTCTGCTACAGTATGAGCAGTATATAACAAAGGGCAACAACCTTGGTCACCAAGGGCAAGCAATGGTCCACTTTGGCAAAGGCTTTGTTTTGGGCTGGGATAGAGAAGAAGAGATTAGGCAGAAATAACAGTATTTCTCCTTGCAAGATAGGGCCGTACATGTTACTTATAACAGGACCAGCTTCTATTTTCATTCCCCACACAAAGGAGAAATTATAATTAAGAAATCCCACAAGTTTCCTTGTGAAGCAGCTGCACAAGTGCCATTGCGACCACTTAAAAAAGGGCTCTGCCTGGCACTGTGGACTGCTCCAGGTATGGATATCAGAGGAATTAGAAAAGAAGGTCTGTTCCCTTGTCAATGTCTCAAACATACCCCAGAAACAAAGTGCAAGACAGCTCTGCTGCATTTCACTTTTGGCAAAGCAAGCCCTTCCTTCTGAAGCCTGGGTGTTATTTTTAGGCTGAAATACAACTTTTTAACAGGCATTAGAAAAAAAAAAAACAGATATGTAATGTTTCCACGCATTTTACCTCTTCTTGAAGATATTCCTAGTGACTTGACCAACTGCTAAGGTGCTAGCATTTTGTCTTACAACCTTTTCAACATCTGGTCAAGAGAACCAGACTATCGTTTATGATTGATTTTTTTATCAGTTTTATCACTGACTGTTTATCTCTTGTAAAAATAGTAATGAAAAATAATCTACAAAGTGGGTCAGAAGCCTTTGACTGAGGGTAACTCCAGCTTGGAAATTTAAATACAGAAGAATATAATCCAGCAAGACCCCATGTTTGACGGTCTGGATAGGGCAAAATAGAGATTCTGGATAGGATGAAATGGAGATCTGTTTAACAGTTAAACATACTGCTTCTGTTTGTTGAGTATTTTTGTTTCCTCTATCAGTTCAGATGACACTACTAAGTGCCTACAATTTAGTCACAATTTAAGTCCAAAACACACAGAGTCTTGCACAGCAGTACTTGCTTTGGGTTGTGCTAAGCTCTGAAATGAATCACTGCACCCGAAGTGGAAAAGAAGGTAATAAATGAAGGGAGAAATGGCAGTTTTTCACTGTTAAAAAAACACCAGAAAGACGAAGCCAAGGAAATCTGCAGCACTGCAGAAAGAGAAAAAGACACAGAAGAAAGGCAGCAGCTGCACTTGAGAGGATGAAAACCAGGATGTGGTTTCAGAATTCTGATTCTGTCACAACTCAATGTAGAGGTTGGGAAAATGGCTTCTCCCGTGACTCAGTTCTCTGCTGTTCTACACCAGGATAGCAGCACCTCAGAAGTGTGCTCTGCTGCTGAATTGTGCATCCCACTGCTCTTCCTGGTAGAAGCAAGCTAAGGACTGATAAAAGTGCATGAGCTTTACACTGCGGCTTGCAGCTGACAAGTGGGGACGCAGTGCCTGCAGTCTTCAAGTTCCCAGCAAGAAACAAAACACCTCCCATGCAGCAGTGGACCCGATGTATGCGAAGCAGTGATCTCCCCTGCTCCCTGTCCTGCACAGAGGATGCTTTTCTATCCAATGGACTGGTGAGAGCTGCCAAACACCCGGGGCCAGGCAAGATATTGGCAAGTGCAGTGAAGCTGCAGACAAGAAATGGTCTGTGACCACACTTTGGATTCACGGTGCTGGTGACACAGACACCGCCTGCGGGCCCAGGCCCAGGCTTGGCAAGCCGCTCACGCCACGACACGGGGCAGGCACTTACGGGGAGAAAATGAACTGCAGTAGCTGCTGGGGAGTTTGATTGATGAGGCAAATGAGCTGCTGACTGCGGCAGTCCCTGGGAGGCCGGTGGGCCGCCTCTGCAGCTCCCGGCGGCCATGCTCCTGACCGAGGCGCTCCCAGGCCACGCACCGTGGCCAGCCTTCATGAATAGTAAAGAGCGTCCCAAACCTCTGGTGCTATGCTGGCTATTTTGCTGAGTGTCTCCTTGAAAGCAAAAAACAAAGGCAAAATCTAGTGTCCTTGGCAAGCTAAAGCTGAAAAAAAAAATCCCCAGCCAGTGGTGACAGAAGGTTAAGGGAAAGCTTTGTTGTAGAACTGCATTACGGTATCTCTCAGCTACATTCTGAAAACAACAGCAAATGATACTGGAAAGGAGGCACTTTCTAGTCCCCAGTCAAGTCCAAATACTTTTTCCTGCTCTTTTAGGTATTCACATTAGAAAGACAGGGTTTTTTTAGAAGTTTTGCTGGAGAAACTAATTTCATATTTAATTCAAACTGTTGAACTATTTTAATTAAATTAGGAGTGGATTTTTTTTCCAATAGTAATCAGTTTTTGTCCTTGGAGATTAAATTAACGTGTTAGAGCCTCTGGAATTACAGAAGGAGGTTTTGTTTTGTTTTGTTTTGCTTTGTTTTGTGTTATTTTTCCTAAGGTAAAATTACTGCAAGGCAGCAGCATTAAGCAGCAACTTCAGTGTTATAAGGGGAATGAATTTATTTTTGAGCACCTTTTATGAAACCATAATGGGGAATAAAAAAAAAAAGGAAAGCCAAGGTTCTTATATTTGTTTTGTTTTTAAAAGCGGAGCTTTCTGTAATCGTTTCACTACACAGAACTTCCTGAACTCAGCAAGTCACTTGAACTGCATGTCATCTTAAAGAAGGGAAAACACAGTGTTGTGTCATTCTACTGCATAATCCAGGTGTGCTTGGATGTGTTTACATGGGTATGTATGTACACTCTGAGGAAGGGACTAATAGCAAGGATTTATTTGCAGCTCTCTGACATTCGTCAAAGTGTACATTATGGTTCCATGTGGTTTATGCTATAACTTGCCTTATAAGGTCTTCTCTGCTAATGAGTTTCTGTTACTAAGCTGAAGAAATGCAGTTGCCAAACATCATGACCACAGCACTGACAGCTTCCCATCCTGCAAGCTGCTCCAGGGGCAGCCCTGCTCATCTTCATTATTTCTGGAGAAATATACCATATCCACCCCAAACCAATACTGTCTACTCTCTAAATACAGAATGTATTTCCTGGGAATCTATAAGTAAATCCAATATTAACAATTACAGTACTGTACTGTATGGTGTAAAGATATAAAGGTTAGAGGACAGTGAAATACAAATAAAACATGCATGTTCCCACTCCCTCATGTCCTACTTTTTGAAAATACACAATATTCACGTCTGAGAGCTCTGTGACATAATAACTACCAAAGGGTTAATAAAATGCATTTAACTTTCCACTCCTTTTACAAGAGATGTAATATAGATACGTGCCTTCCATCTCTCCCTTTCATTGCTTGTAGCAAAAGAAAAAGCACTTTACAAGTTTCATCATAATGATTTCTTCCTTTCCTTGATGGTGCTCATCACAGGACCGATAAGGATACCTGCAGAAACTCATTTGTCCAGCACATAAATATAAACTGCATTACTTGGACAAAATACACCAAAATAAAATAAAGATATACAGACTGAAAACTGTTCAGTTAGTGCATGGCTGAATTTGGTTAGATACTTTTCTTTACAAATGTAAGAACAATCTATTTAAGTTCTTACAAAGAGTTCCAACCAGACCAGAGGCAACAATAAAGCTAGAGTAAATAAAAATAAAAATAAAAATAAAAAATGTATGTATTCTGTCTTCATATGTGCTCTATTTCAACTAAATCATTATTTCATTTATCATTATCAATTATCATTATTTACACAGGAAGACACTTCCACATCTAAGCAGTAAAAATGGGCATAGGTACAATGAACAGAATGTTCCAGTCATATGCAATATGATAATAAAATGGGAAAACAGTGTGTATTTGTTAAAGATTGCAGTTATACTTGATATATATAAATCACACACTGTTGTGATCCATTACACTTAGACAAATGCCTCTCACTGGATGTAACATCTGGGGACACTGGTGCGTGGTATGCACTTGTTCCTGATTGTGTTCTTCAGGTTCCACAAAGTGTTTCTTAATTGCCTCAGACCAAGGAGAAATTATGTTGCAGCTTAATGTGAGATTATTTTTTTCCTTAACCTTCTTGGTATTTCCTCCTAGCAATGACCATCACAACCTTATGCCTTTCTCCAGGATGTTAGGAGAAGATCATAGAATCATAGAATCATAGAATGGCCTGGGTCGAAAAGGACCACAATGATCATCTCGTTTCAGTCCCCCTGCTGTGTGCAGGGTGGCCAACCACCAGACCAGGCTGCCCAGAGCCACATCCAGCCTGGCCTTGAATGCCTCCAGGGATGGAGCATGCACAACCTCTCTGGGCAAACTGTTCCAGCGTGTCACCACCCTAAGATGAAGAGTGGAGGTGAAAATCCATGTCTGCAGAAAGGAAAAGGGAAATATGCTATTGAACTTCTGTATTGAGCAATAGATGAAAGAAGTATGTCTTCAGGAGCCAGGGCTTAACCATCCTGTAACTATGTTCATCTCTGGGCAGTATTTCATTTCCAGTTCATATCTCTAATTTCCTCTTCTGCGAAAAATAAAAAAAAAAAGAGGATCAAAGCAAAAATAAGGCCCAAACAGAAGAAATTTCTGTTTTCAAAGCTATTTTAAGTTCATATCTCACAGTGACACAATCTTCAGTTTATTTTTGTTCTGGCTGATATTGCATTATCTTCCTGTATAATGCTAACTGGCACTAGCAGTACCATACATTAAAACACTTCAGAGTCTGAGAGGGAATGGGATGGAGATGTGCTGGTGGAGGGTCAGGGGAGTGTTTGGGAAAAGGTCTTCGACAGAGCATCATGGACACAGAACAGGCTCCCCATGGCAGTGGACATGGCCCCAGTGCTGGAGTACTGGGGGTGTTTGGGTAGCACTCTCAGACACAGGGTTTGGATTTTGCGTGGTGCTGTGTGGAGCCTGGAGTTTGAACTGTAGAGGAAAAATTCAAGCTTGCATTTTCCTATGTTCAATCTCTCGCACTCTTGTTTCAAGCAAATGTTAAATTCATGCCTTATCAATTATTTATTACGAACTACATTATTTTCAGTCCACATATGCAAAAGTTAGGACTTAACTGAAAAGTGCTAGTAAGGGCCTCTGTGAATCCATGGCAGTAACTTACTCTATTAGCCTAACTGCAAAACAGATAGTAGGCATTTCCTTGTAAAATTTATTGTGCAGGAAACATCAAGTATCCATAAAAGTTTTCCTGTTTAAAATGCTATTTCTCATATGTTGAACAATTTAAAAGAGTTATCGTAGTTTCTTCCCATTCCTGTTGATGCTGTGCTTTCATAAGCACTTATGATCTATGATGATCTGGTATGAGGCCTGTGGCCATTGCATGTTTCCCACTTGCGGATTCAGCACTAATTTCCAGTGCCTGTTGTTTAATTGTGCTCAGTAGTAGACTTGTTTGCTGGTTTTGCAGGCAATCTATTGGACAGTTACATCAAATTTCCAAGGCATTGCAAGCGTGATTTTTTTGAAACCTCCTGAAGTGTCACGTACATTGTGCATGCTTATATGTTCACTGTTACATGGCTATCATTTGCTGATGGAAATGCAGATCCCAGGTGGTGATTCATTCCAGGATTCAGGAGACTTAGAATTTGATTTTGCTATTTTAGATGACTTGATAAATCACAGAATCACAGAATCACAGAATCACTAAGGTTGGAAAGGACCTATAAGATCATCTAGTCCAACCATCCACCTATCACCAATGGTTCTCGCTAAACCATATCCCTCATCACAGCATCCAAACGTTCCTTGAACACCTCCAGGGTCGGTGACTCCACCACCTCCCTGGGCAGCCCATTCCAGTGCCTGACCACTCTTTCAGAGAAGTAGTATTTCCTAATATCCAGCCTGAATCTTCCCTGGCACAGCTTGAAACCATTCCCTCTAGTCCTATCACCAGTTACATGACAGAAGAGGCCGACCCCCAGCTCACTACAACCTCCCCTCAGGTAGTTATAGAGAGCAATAACGTCTCCCCTGAGCCTCCTCTTCTCCAGGCTGAACAATCCCAGCTCCCTCAGCCGCTCCTCATAAGGCCTGTGCTCCAGACCCCTCAACAGCTTTGTTGCCCTTCTTTGAACACACTCCAGGGCCTCAATGTCTTTCTTGCAGTGAGGGGCCCAGAACTGGACACAGTACTCAAGGTGCGGCCTCACCAGAGCTGAGTACAGGGGGACAATTACTTCCCTGCTCCTGCTGGTCACACTACTTCTGATACAAGCCAGGATGCCATTGGCCTTCTTGGCCACCCAGGCACACTGCTGGCTCATGTTCAGCCGAGCGTCAACCAACACCCCCAGGTCCATTTCCTCTACACAGTCTTCCAGCCACTCCGCCCCAAGCCTGTAGCGTTGCTTGGGGTTGCTGTGGCCAAAGTGTAGGATCAAAGTGTAGGATCACCTTTAGATCATTTGTTTGATGATTTCTACTTATCATGCACAAAGGGCTTAATAATATCACAACAGTATTCTGTAGACTACTGACTGAATTCTTGGATTTCCAGTCCCTGTACTGTTGTTGGTGTCTGTACTTTTCTTAAAGCCTCAGATATCACTGTGCCAATGTATTTAAATATAACAGCATTAGTGGACTCAAATGCTTGTACCCAGAGAAGATGCTATCTGTCTGTCCCTTACAGATATCTTTGACATGGTGCAGTCCTGAACAGTCACTTCTACAGTCACATTACACATTTCATCAGAGCAGAAATTTTAAGCTCGTTTGACATATACATAATGTAGGGGAGGCTGTAGCACTTCCCCTATGGGGACAGGCAGAGGAATTTGGGGCTCTTCTGCTCAGAGAAGAGAAGGATCTGGGGGGACCTTATAGCAATGTTCCAGTACCTGAAGGGGGCCTACAGGAAAGCTGGGAAGGGACTTTTTGTAAGGGCAGGTAGCAACAGCACAAGGGGAAGTGGTTTTAAACTGGAAGAGGGTAGATTTAGACTAGATATTAGGAAGAAATTCTTTACTGTGAGGGTGGTGACACCCTGGAACATGTTGCCCAGTGAGGTTATGGATGCCTCTTCCCTGAAGGAATTCAAGGCGAGGCTGGATGGGACTTTGAGCAATTTGGTCTAGTGGGAGGTGCCCCTGCATATAGCAGGGGGGTTGGAACTAAGTGATCATTATGGTCTCTTCCAACACAAACCATTCTACAATTCTATGATTCTATGATAATGTAATTCTAGAATGTTGCTATACTCAGTGTTATTTTTCTGTCATGATATTGGTAAGCATCTTTTCCCATCCACTGGAAAGAAAAAAAGTAAGAAAAGAAATGAAGCTCTCACCCAATAAATGCAAGACTTAGGATAGCATTTCAGATGGTGTCACGGGGCACAGGATATATTTCCAGTCATCCAGTAGTTGCTTCCACCATTGTTAGCACATGGCAACTGCCATGGTGTGTTTGTAGGAGTATAATATCATAAACCTGCTAGGCCTCCCCATATTTAATTTTCAGCCATTGGCTTCCATATCAAAGGGTTTTGTCCTCTTTGGCTTAATTAATTACAATGCATGGTATCACTGAGTTTTACCAGAGGCTGGTTGTTTTTATGTTCCTCTGTGACATGATTCTTGGATATGTGGAGGATGATGGTTGTAAGAGCAAAAGCAAAGAGTAACTTATCTTTATGGAAATATTTCCACAGTGCAACATGTAATAAGATTTCTGCCCTTCTCTCTGCTCTTCAACAGTATATGCAAGGTAGGTAACATAATGTTTACAGGAAAGAGCACGAACTAATGTGAAAGATGTTTTTTATGAACTGGAGAATTCATTCCACTTGCTTGCCTGAGTGAAATATTGGTCCAACTTTGGACATTTGCAGAAGCAAGCAAACATAGCACAGAGAGGATCATGGAAGATACCAGTAGCTTGCATCCTAAGTGCTAAGTTCAAGTTGGTTCATTTCATGTCTGTAGGAAATCCATATGCCGTTATTTTTTCCATTTTAATGCTTTAAAAATAGAACATCTATAGAGTAAGACTCCAGCTAAAATTAAGGCCTAACACTTAAATTAATTCTTCCTCAGTAGAACTGTAGTAAAACCATCTGGATTCTTTAATTTTGGGGTAGCTTTTTTTCCTCTGAAGATGCAGGAAATGAAAGCCATTACACTAAGAATATATGTGGATTGCCAGATTCTTTAAAGGATCGAAAACTGGTATAAATCCTGGAAGGACAAGCAAAGTACTCAGTTAATATTGCATGGGTACAGAAATCCATTTCTGGTGCTTTAGTTGTCATCATCACAGGCCATATACTGCTGGCACTGACAGTTCAGAACACAGGCTGTAAAGGAAATGGCCCAGTCTAGAAAGTTTTATGTAGGCAAGAGGTCCAATAAAACGCTAACCTTAAAGTGGAGTGTTAAGAAATTTCCAAAGTGACTTTCTCTCCACAGCTAATAAATTCTGCTACAAAAGAAAACTCATATTTGAAAAATTTGCAAGGATTACAGATACACATGCCAAGGAAGCACTCTGACTGGGGAGTAACCATCTGGTACATCATAATGTTCAAATATTTTTTATCACACAGAACAAAGAGCAATTTATGTCACAGAGGAGTAGGTACTTGGAAACCTGAATTAGAGCGTGGTGTGAAAATTTAAGTAGTATGTTGCTAAATAATTTGAGCATGGTATAGGAATACTCTCATATGGTCTTTTGAATAGTTCACTTGAAAATTCACTGTATTCAAAGCATTAAGCTACTTTTAAAAATAAACTATAACCAAAGATTTAAGGTATCTTATTGACTTATCTTCTGCAAACAGACTAATTAAAGATGCTTCGGTCTGTTTAAAAACAAGCATGCTAAATGTTAATTCAAAATGAAGACATTTGACATTAATAAACTTCAGTCAGACATAACATGCAACAATAATTAGAATAGTCACAGTAGACTAGATACCCTCCTGGGGTGGGGAAAGAAACTGTGGAGAATGCCCAAGAAATTCTCCTGGTGTGCTTAATGGTAAAAGCACTAGTCCTTCCCAGAAAGTTTCTGACACATAAAAGAGCACTGATTTTGGCTGAGCTGAGACAATCTCTGAAGTTATGATGGTGTGAGACAGAAGCATGGAGGAAAATTTTAGGACTTAGAATATCTTTCTGCATCTCAGATTGTCCAGAAAATCTTCCAAACTCTTTGATGTCCTTCCAGCACTAGTATGATGTTGTTCCTTGGAAATATTTTTGGATTCAGAATGAATCTCATGAGACCCAGTTCTTCATACAGACTGCAATTTCAGTGAAGGCCCATGCATCTGAGAGGAGATTCTCAGAGAAGGCAAAATCTGTTATCTTGATTACACGTTGATTTTCCTGTGTGTGAAACTTTCACCTTTCATTTCTGGATAGAAGTTCTGCGCTAAGTTCTAGCTGGTATGTTAAACCTGAGGAAAATACATTTCCTGTGAGATACTGTACTTCACTGAATCCCCTTATTTTCTGGGTACAGCTTTTTACTTTGTCCAGTCCTAGGCTCCCCAGTACAAAAAAGACAGGGATCTCTTGGAAAAAGTCCAGCGGAGGGCCACAGCGATGGTGCAGGGCCTGGAGCATCTCCCCTATGAACAACGGCTAAGTGAACTGGGTCTGTTTAGCCTTGAGAAAAGAAGACCGAGAGGGGACCTGATCCAGGTCTATAAATATCTAAGGTGTAGGGGGCATCATTCTGATGAAAAGTAGTGACACGACCTCATTGGTGTAGGATTCTGTGGTTGTAGGACTCTGTACTGACAATAAACTTGTTATGCACAGAATGCTGGTGCATGTATAGGTGAAGCTGGGAAGTGTCAAAGGGAATTTGGCAAGAACAGGAAGGACTGCCCACAAGCCAGTTGGTGGGAATGCAATAGAATCTTCCTGCATCTTCGGCCATCTTAGACAGTGATGCTGAGTGGCCATTGGGCAGGTATCATTAGCTGTCTTCCTCATGTTCTCTGTACTTTGGGCATGGAAAGTGAAATTATTCTCTCCAAATAAAAACGCATCAGAAATATTTAGTCTAAGTGAGACTTTCTCTCTAGCTGATAGAAACATACAGCCATGTGTAGAAGACATTTCATTCCACTGCCAGGAAAATACTTGAGAGAAGTGACACTAAATCACAGAATCAAAGAATTTCAGGGGTTGGAAGGGACCTCAAGAGATCATCCAGTCCAAACCCCCTGCCAAAGCAAGCTCGCTACAGCATACCTGTACCTGCACAGGTAGGCATCCAGGCGGGTCTTGAATATCTCCAAAGAAGAAGACTCCACAACCTCTCTGGGCAGCCTAATCCAGTGCCCCATCACCCTTACCTTACGGTAACCTGAAGAAGTTCTTCCACATGTTAGTACGAAACTTCCTATGTTCAAGTTTTAGGCCATTACTTCTTGTCCTGTCGCTATCCTTGTCCTATCCTAAGTGCCCTCAGAAAAGATCAGGGTTTGTCCATTGACTGGACAACTAGAATAGACACTAGGCAACTGGCGTAGTTTGGACAACTGCCTTTTTGACTTAAAATCAGATGGTATGGATCTACTGCCAGGAGATGTGCTGGCAGGAATGATGAACACCCAGAGTACCAATAGAAGAGCTAATAGAAGCAAGGCGTACTTAGGACTGCAGAAAGATCAGACTGGACAACAACTTCAAAAGAGCACAAAATAAGTAGACACTGTCATGTTTTCATTCTTATCTGTCAGTACATAAATTTCTGAAGGCTAGAATTAGAATATTGATCATTCTCAGTCTCAGGAGGGAGTCTGAAAGATAAATCCATTAATATTTGAATTTAATTCAGGGTATGATATAATTGTGACTATTTTTACTAGTTTTTAAAAGATTTTATGCCACAATCAGTGGATTTGTAAGAAAGTTGAATAATGACTACATAGCAAGAAAACAGGTAAGCAAAGAGTTCTGTACTATTCCGTACTTGTCCATTGGGATCAAAAGAATCTTGGCACTTTGAAAAGCACAATATCAATGCAGATCATAATCTGAACATCTACATGGAATTCAGATTTGATCATACAAACTCAGAAACAGAAAGGCCAAGAGAATATTACTTAATGTAAGGACATGGTAGGATTTCAAGCATTAAGATGTTGAACAGGATATTTCTTTGGTTCTGCAGTTCTTGGTATTTCTAACCAACACCTGAGGGTGCTCTATTAGAAACAACTGAGAACAATTAGATACCTCATATCAATACCAATACTGACATTAATTCTTTCTACTCTTAAACATACTTTTTAGCCTTTTTTATGCAGCACTTACATTTTCCTCTTACTCTTCTGAGCATTCTATTCTGCCTAATTGCTTGCTGATGTCTTCAGTCCTCCTTCCCTTCCCACTCTTACATTGTTCCCTGCCCCACTGAAATGTGCACTAGGTTTGAAAGTTGCCCTAACAACTTTAAAGATTAGAAAAGCAAAAGAAAAAACAAATGATTTTAAAATGTGTACAAATATGATCTTTTGGAGCGGAAAGCAGTGCATAGGGAAGGATGGAGAAAAACAGTATCTGCACAAACATATCCAGAACACCAGTCCACTTACCAAACTGATGTGGATCTGCCATACTTACAGATATCCTGTAGTTGCTTGAAAAACTGTTCATACCAAATAGATGCGCACCAGTCTGGATCCCTGAGGAAGAGATATTCCCAAGCTGGAAGTAACTATTTATTTTGCTAGTGTATCTATACAGCCCTTTGAAAACATCAGGTACTACTTACGTGTTATTACATTCAAATAATAATAAAAACACATGAAGCATCAGATATTTAACCCTCTCTATCCCCAAGAAGCACACAAATACAGTACTGTTCTAATAAATCCTTAATTTTACAGATTTCCTGCTGAAGTTTCTGACTAACGGTAAGCTATTTGTTCAGAAAGATTTTATGGTGCTCATAAAATCTCAATTACAGTTTTAAAATAACTTGTAGTTTTTCTGTAACATGATGCTGCCATCCCAGTTCCCAGAGGGTATATTAAATTCAAGTAGCAATAACAAATCATTTAAGCAATAAATAAATAACCTGAGACTGAGTTGTTAAGAGTTAATAGTCTCCCATACACTCAATAGAGACTGAGGCTCCACTCTATTAAAGTGACCCCCGGGGCCATGGGCCAAATTGCACCCAGTTGTTTTGTGGAAGGTATTCATCCCTCACACATTCATTTCCTTCTTTATGTTGTCTCTTTTCATCAGTGAAGGCACTCTGCAGTCCCTGAGTCCAGAGAACAATTACGGTACAGTCTCAGAGAAAAGAAAGAAAACTGGGGTCATAAATATGTTAAATGGGTACGTGGGTTTAAGTGGCTTTGTAAACTAAACACGAGGGAAACCTCAGACTAATTAATGAATATGAAGCAGCATGATAGGAATGTTTTAAGGAGAAACTCACATTACACCTCCCCCCACCCCNACTGAAGGACATTAAGAAACTGAGGTAAATATAGGGGAAGAGTTGGTTGCAAGTGTCACTGTCTCTGCTATTATCAAAGCAATATTGTAACAGTGCTGTTAAAGCTCCTCTTATTTAATAGGTACGTATTACCTGTGTGGGAGACCAATTGTAGTACCCTTATTCTGTCCCCGCTGTCTTCTACTTCTTTCACTCTTTAAATTCTCAAATCATTTGTGCAACTACAAATGAAAAGTTCATAAGCAAGGATATGTCTACTGAAATCTTTTAGTAAGGATTTCATGAGCTGCAGACCTTTAGGTAAAAGTCCTCTCTTCTCACAAGCTCATGTCATGCCTATAGAGAAGCATGGCAAGTAATCACTCAGTAATAATGGCAAAGAAAATAGTTCTGTCCAGGGCCTGCGCCCCTCCTGGTGGACTGGTGAAGTTTGACTCATACCATGCTGGCAGATATCCTCCGAGATTTTTGCACTTGAGATGCATACCCATGTTTTTGGGAATACAATGTAACATGCAGATGACTTCATCCTGCAAAGTTTATACTGTTATTGTAATCATTTAAAAATGCCTGGCCCTACCATACTGAACGTACCTCTGACTGTGAACAGCAAGTTGTACCAAGGAACAACTGAGGATGCCAAGGAAAAAATGCTAAATCTCATTAGCAAACAAATTCCTATGTAAAGTATTTATAAACAGGAGGTAGCTGAATATGCAGGTAGTCAGACTTCATCCTGTATTATAAATACACACTTGGAACAATGGAATGAAGAAAGCTTTTATTCAAAGCATCCTGGCACTAGTGGGCTCTGGCACAAATAATCCCACTGAAGTCATTGTAATGGCTTAGAATAGAAGGCTAACTGCAAAGTGTGCAAGTCTAAAGCCAGGAACTTTTCTATCAGTTTCTGCATATAATGTAATTCAACCATTTCAGGTGGGTGATGTTGTCTATGTTTGAAATATCTGTATATGTGTTAGTGATAGGCTCAGACTAGGAAAGAGATGCTAGCCACCATAGTGACTTCACATCAGAATGGATATTTCTACACAAAGCCTTAACTAACTTAATAACTTTCCATAACAATGTTAAGCCAACATCTCTGACCTGTCTGAAGAGGGACAGGGGCAATCTCCAGCCATAACTCTGTACCTCAGGCTATTAGTATTACACAGAACAAAGCAGTTTGGGGATAGTTCCCTGTGATCTGCAGCTGCGGACAACTGCAGAGGTCACTTGGACCAGCAAGCCACAGAACAAGGTGTTTAAATTACTATTCAGAGATTGGTATCTACTCTGGAAGTTTTTAAAGTCGTAAGAAATGAAGAGGATTGGAAATGATTGGCTGAGCAAACCAGCAGATAGGCCTGCAAATTCTTATTTCTTTTTGCTTTCTCAGCTCTACTGTAGATCCATATGTTCCCACTCTGACAGAGTAAATGCCAGCATGTTCTTTTTCCATGCTGCTGTAAGCTCTTCGCCCTCTCCCCATATCCAGAAAAAAAATAGGGATTTGGAATAAGAGGGGGGCAGTGGGTGCCTGCTGCACTGCAATTGCACTTAAAGCAAGAAGTTCTGCGTATACACGGCATGCGCACGTGTGAGCAAATGTGTGAGGCCCTGACCCGTGACAGTGCCTAGCAGTGTAAGGGGGCTGGCTAGTGCATGAGCTGTCGAGATGAGGGGTGGGCAACGCAGGCCCACCGGGCAGAGGGGACAGGGGTGCAGTGTGCTTGGTGTCCAGCTGCAGCGGATAGGTGCCTGCATGTAACTGAGTGAGCAGGGAAGGCTGACTCTACTGTCGGGCCCGGGAGAGGAGGGGGAACAAAAGCCTCCATTTTGACGGCTCTTCTTTATCCATCAGCTCCATTTACGAGGTCTCAATAGCTGGGGCTCAACAGCAGTGGTGGCAGCAGCTCCCGGCAGGCTCCCACCTCCTCCTCAGATGCGCACTTCCCAGCAGAGAGGAGAATGAGGAAGGGGACGGGAGAGAGAAAGAAAGAGAGAGAGTGAAGGGGGGAGGGTAGGGAAAGAAAAGGGAAAAAAACCTTGCTGACACGGGGCATAACTTAATTTTCACGGTGCCGGGACAGCTGTATCGTGTAATCTGCCATGGCATGCCATTAAAACTTCAATGCCTTTACTGACCCAGAAGGGAAACTCAGACCGTGGAGAGCCTTTTGAAAAGAAGTGGTGATCTTTCACGATTTATGAGCTTGTCTTAAAGAAACAGACTCCACTCACTTTAAATTAATCACCCTTTTCAGGGTACATTGAAATCTGGGGTCTCTCAGCTGAAGACTGTGGAGACCTAGTACCTTATGAATGCTTGCCCTGTCCTTATTATTATTTTTATTTCATTTTATTTTTATGCCTACCAAAATGGGTTGGTTTTCAGGGAAACTATATCTTGCAAATTGAGGTGCAAAATCCAATTACACCATTTCAGTGTGAGTCTGAATGGAGTAGCTGTGGTACTTACGCATTCTCATCCCTGCATACATTGTGCAAAAAGGAAAAGAAGTTGAGAAATATGAGGAGTTAAGGACTAAAAATCTTACGAAATATGAGACATCTTCTATGATTCACCAGTTAAAAGTGATATAGATTCGAGTCCTCCCGCTTCCACTCTTCACACAGACCAGGGAACAAACAGCTATAAACTCACTCTGATAAAACCTAAACAGTTTTGAAATTATAAAAAAGCCCTGTTATGAGGAAGTGTAGGTAAAGTGCTTCCTTACTATGTTCCTAGAAAAAAAACCTCATGATTTGCAAGAATGCCTGTATTTGGGATTCTCACAGAATGTATATCAACATCCTTTCGTTGTCTGCCATTAGTATAATATCATATTTACCTCAGATGTTTGTCTGGACTCCTCTCTTGAGCACTTTCTTTCCCTGGCCAGAAGCACTTCTCAATGGGCAAATTTTTAATACAGATACAATAAGTGACCCAGCAATAGGAGGATTCACAGCAAAATGATGGTAATTTTCACATCCCTAAAACTTCACATGTCTAGCAGCAGCAACACTCTTTTTGTACCTTTGGTGAACTAATTATGGAGTAACTTAAACCAGGCAAGAATTTAATGAAACCATAGGCAGTGATGGAAAAGAAAGTAGTAGATGGAAGTAAGAGCTGAGATCAGAATGAAACTTGTATATGGAAACTGAACATCTGAATTAGTTAAGAAACCTCTTGACTTGGAGAACTGGACTTCACAGATCTCCTAATGCACTAAAAATGTCATTTACACTACTTTTTGTTAGCAGTCTGACTTCTGACTATCTTTTGAATTATTAGTTATAAATGTATAAATAACAGAAATGAGTACTCTGAGAAAAGAAAAAAAGAAAAAAGAAAAAAGAAAAAAAGGCTTCTTTTATCCATCCCTTTTAGGGTATAGAAGTTTTGGCAGTTTACCTGGAGTCTTTATCAGCTGGAGTCTTGCAATTTCCTTGATATGTTCAACTGTTCTTTAGATCAGTTCTCTACATATGAGTGCACACATCTCCCATGCACATAATATGTGCCCATGTTTTTCTGAGATGAAGTACTCTCCAGAACTCAAGATTATGTAGGGCAGGTTTGGTTTTTGTGCCTTATCCTTCTCCTTATGTATATATACATCAGCATTCTCCCCAGTGGTTCTGATATGCATTTTTATTAGTTTAGGTGTTCTTATTTTCAGTTTTCAAAATGTCAGGTACTGCTGGCACAGTTCCTGTATGGTAGACGTACTACATATGAAATAGAAATCGGTGCTTCTATGTTTCATAGATGGTCTATTATTTTGTAACTATTGTAACTGAGCTTGTTAGACTCAGAATAATGGCATTTGACAGTCACATTACTGAACTTACATATTTCATTACAAACAGTTTGTATTCTTACTCACTGGACTGTGGTCTACTGTGAGATGTCATAATGATACATCTGTTCTAGGGGGAAAAAAAGGTATTTGGGTTTATTTATATTTTGGTACACCTATCTCAGGGAAGCAGGGTTAACAGTGTTGAAAAACTTTTTCCCATCAATAGAAAAAAAATGCACCAATTTTTCTTCTAAATAATCCCTTTTTTTTCATTTCACAGAATCACAGAATCACAGAATCACAGAATCACTAAGGTTGGAAAAGACCTATAAGATCATCCAGTCCAACCATCCACCTCTCACCAATGGTTCTCGCTAAACCATATCCCTCAACACAACATCCAAACGTTCCTTGAACACCTCCAGGGTCAGTGACACCACCACCTCCCTGGGCAGCCCATTCCAGTGCCTGACCACTCTTTCAGAGAAGTAGTATTTCCTAATATCCAGCNTATGCATATTAGACACGAAGATGACATGAAGCTAAGGCAAAGGAGATGTTTATTGTACAACACAGTAGAATATAAACCAATCATAACAAACTGGAGAATGTTTTTAGATAGATATGATAGATTTTCATAAAGATAAACACAATGTCATCTTCACCTTTAGGAGTGCAGAAAGACAGGTAGGAAATATGATTGAATGCAAACTAAACAGGAGCCTGTATCATCATCCCATCACAAAAATATCAATCATCCTATTGACCTTTATAAATGGAAGTATTGCCTGAAAGGCATATTAAATAGTAACCTACATCCATCAAGCTCTGCTAGAGTTTCTTGAAGTCTGTAACAGGTTTAAATGTGGCACTTCACAGAGACGATCCACTGGAGACTCGAGAGAAGGGAGGTGAGGATTTGGAGGTGCAGAAAACATGGTGTGAATAGAAAATGCAAATAAATGATTGTTTAACTAAAGCTGAACATATTGAGGAGAGATAATAGCAGTTTTTAACAACAGATGTATGTGGCTCTGCAAATAATGTCTCCTATTTATTTCCATGGAGACTACAACAGATGCAAAGAACACGATAACACTATTTGAAAGAGCAAATTCTCAGCTACAAAATGCTATTTTTCAACATCACCACCACCACTTACTATATATATTTTTGCCAGTGATAAGCAAGAGCCTGCATGCTGTGCTCATAAAAATCTGCACCAGTGGAAGTGACCCGCTGTTTTACAGCTTCTGTGACACTGTCATGACTAGGAAAATGCTGCCTGCAGTCCATCTTTCATTGGCCTGAACAGATGGAAGTGAAAAGGAGCCAAATACAAGACTACATGGAGGGTGTGGTAGGACAGTCCAGCCAAGATTGGCAGTGCGCTCCATGGTCTTCAAACAGGTATGGCCCTGGCCATATCATGTTGCAAGAGGAAGACTGTCTTCTTCTCTGGCCTGTCTGTGGAAGTTCAAGCCTTCAGCTTAGTCAGTGTCGTGACATAGAGGTCCGAGCTGATGGTTTGTCATGTTCCAGGAAATCCAGGAGGAACACCTGTTTCCTATCCTGAAAGAGTGTGCATATCACTTTATCCGCTAAGGGCTGTGTATTGAACTTTTCCTTCAATAGGGAATTCACATGTCACCACTCCATGGGCTGCCATTTTGACTTCAGCTCATAGTGGTGACACCATATCTTGTCACCAGTAATGATGTGATCCAGGAAGCAGTCACTTCAGCCTCATATTCAGCCTCAGCAAGTCCTGAAAAACTTGCACATGGTGTTCTTTCTCTTCCTGTGTGAACATTCATAGGACATACCTGGCACAATCTTTGAGATATTCCAATCTTACCACCATTGTTTCCAAGGCATTGAAGCTGATATTCAGCTCCATACTCAGTTCTCTGATCACAGTCCACCAATTCACTTGAATGAGCTAATAAAGAGACTCTTCATTTCATGGTGCGACAGCTGTGCATGGCCACCCAGAACATGGCTTGTCTTTCATGTTGCTGTTACCATTGCTGAAACACATCACCCATTGCCTCACTGTCCTCACATCCACTGTCTGGTCTCCTTAAATATTCAACAAGTGTTGATGGATGTCCATAGGTGCTATTTTTTCCTCAAGGACGAATTCAGTGACACACGTTTGGTTCATACTCACTTCCATGTCAGATGCCATTTGTCAGACTGCTCCTCTGTTGCCATCTGCCGCAAGGCAACAAAATGTAACAGAATATTGGTGGGAGGGTGCGCAGCTAGCTCCTTGCTGACCAGGCAGCATGAGAAACAGAGGAAACCTTATTCAACAATAGGCAGAACACTGGTGTGTTATCAGTAGTTTTGGTTGTGAATCCAAAAGATAGCACATGCAAGCTTCTAAGAGGAAAATAAATTCTATTCCAGCCAGAACCTATATACCAAGGCACCAAGGGCAAGACTAAGTGACTCAGAGACCTTCTGGAAAGTTTGTGACTTGTCCACAGTAAGTGTATATGTAAGGAAAAGCAACATTATGTTTCCCTATCTTTTTGCATACTCCTTTGCCTGGGTTCCCTTGTGCTGAATTGTTTTTTACAGATGCACGTAAATCACTATTACATTCTGTATGCATTTCTTCCTTTTTCTTTTGAAGTAGAATTTCTTATTCGGCATATCTGAAACCAAGGAATATCAGTCATCTCAAGAAATATCCTTAAATCATTCAAGATTTTTCCAAAAATACAGGCTAGCTGATATTCCTTGTGTGCAAGTTTTCATCTTTATTTAGCAGATAATTTTTCAGAAGGCATCCTTTTTACATTCTCACTTCTGTATATGTACAGATATTCATATATATATCATAAGCTATGTGTTTATCAGGATGAAATTCAAAATGAATCCACAGTTATATTGGAAGCTGTTGGAGTTTCACATGGTCCAGTATGTGTGATACATAGCTCTGTAGTTTAGCACTAGTCTTTGAGAAAGTTTTGTCACTTGGAAAACTGAGTTTCACTCTTTTGGTGGACAACTTTTTAAGATCTCTTGCAACCCAAGTCATTCTATGACTCTATAACTCTGAAATGTCATCAATAAAGAGTTGATGACTTTCATTTTGATATATAGTGAGCTTTTTAATGTACCCTTGGCAGGTTTTAGCAGTTCGTCATTACAGACCTACACAAAATATCTTTTGTGCCTCAGCAAGAGATACATTGAAATCAATTAATTATGCTATATATTAGCATATGTATCTATGCTATATTATATTAACTAAGCTGTAAGTTATACAGAAAATATTTTCTAAATGGGGGATCTCAGAGAATTTTTCACTATCTAGTGTACCAAAAAATGGCATCATTTTTTTTTTTTTTCATATAAAAGTTGTCATCTGGTATGATCTGAAAACAGTGGTCACTTTCAGCAGGTGAGGAATCGGACCCATGGCTAACCTATCTCACCTAGATCACATATGAAAGTTACAGAAGAGGTAGCATTAATTGACTTGTTTGCCTTTATTGTAACTTTTCAGTATTGACATATTTTTGGTCCTTTGTACCTATGCCATGTTTTTGTTCTGGGTACCTATCTTTTAAGGGATGTTGTGCATGCATACTTCTTTAAAAAAGCATAAATTTATTAACCCTCATTCTCATCTTGTGTTTCTAGATGCATGTAACATTACACCTGGAACTGCAGAGATTATGGTGTTATGAAGGAATAAATGAGGGCTTAATTTAGAAAATGCATGAACCTGTTGCAAGGCTTCATTACGAAGACTGTGCATGCCTCAAAGCATTGCAGCCTGCCAGGCTCAGAATGACTCTGTGAAACAGGTGTGCTATTATCCACATTTTGCACATTAAGAACTGAGGTGACAAAACAGGAAGGTGACTTGTTCAAGATCATGTCAGATCACCGGGTTGATCACTGAATTGCTTCAAAGTCTTTGGGGCCCTCCAACACTAGGTAGTGACAAGAGCAACAAGAAAAAGCATTAATTACAGTATAATACATATGTTTGTAGCTGTTATTATTATTTTAGTTTCACTTGCATTAAAATGTCCTCTATTGATGTTACTGAAGGGCTGTGTTAAAATCAGATAGCTCAAAAGCAACTTATTAGTTAACTATCAGGGAATTGTCACTGTATTCAGAATTATTTTAGAAATGGGATATTTTTATATTTCCACAAATATAACCTTCTTTATACAGGCTCTAAAGTAGTAACCACATTCATATCCACCCCAGCCATTCCCTCAGATCTAGCCTTCAGGAAGTTCAAATCCAAATAGTTTTCAAGTCCAAGCTGCCACTTTGATTTCATCACATCAAACCCTTGTTGAGATCAAACCTTTGAAATGAGAAAAGATTTTTAATCCAGTTACCCCAGATGGGGTACAACTCTCCAGGTCCTGAGAGCTGCAGGATTAGGAATTCTCAACCTCCCCTCACCCACTCATCCACCCATCCATACACACACATGCATGCAGGCAGAAACACACTGCTTAGCTTTGCACGCTTTGCTCATAGAAAGTACTCCAAACAAGCCAGTATGTAAGAGTAGATAAATAATGCCTTTATACCCTCCTCTTGCTGTTCTGAGAATCCACACCTACCACACAGCTAGCTCTGTGCTTATTTTATTATTCAGCTAAACGATTTTGAGAATTGGGTGAAAATCACTGTAACTGTAAATGATGCAATTCACTGCTTACTATAGAATTATCTGCAACTGGATGGTGAACATTCTATTTCAAAATATCTTTGCTTCACTTTTGTAATGCCATGCCTAGTCTTGGATTCAGTTGTCAGAAAATCCTCTTTCTAAGATAAATGCTAAAAGACCATGGATAATTCTGTGTATGTGAAAGCTGAAATTAACAATTCCACTATTGTATTTACAGTTTGCAGCAATTTTCATCTTTTATGCTTTCTGATTCAGATTACATAGTAGGGGGATTTGTAGCAACAAACTCTATTTTACAACAATAAAGCTGGATAATCCATTCTTAAAATGACAATAATTCACATGCATTATAGATGTTTAGTAATACTTTATATTCTGGTAATTTTGCTGACATCGTACTCAAACTATATTCAGAAAGTATGTATGTACTGCTACTAAGTGGGGCAGTATGTTGCTCTGTGACCCATGAAATGGGATCAAGAAATTAGTCATGAGAAGAAAGGCAGAATATGATGGGTAAAACCATTAGTGAGAAAACATAAAACCGTGTTTAGTTTGCGACAATTACAGCTGGCATTTTTCTAAGGTATCAATGTGCGAGTGTGTGTCTGTGTTTGAGTGCTTGTGGATGTGCAGGTATGCAGGAAGGACTTGGTTTGTGCATGTTCACTTTCCTCTTTTTTTTTTTCTTTTT
>JACDJE010000082.1:4121634-4144407 GCA_016647715.1 Pavo muticus | reverse complement strand
GGCACTTTGACAAAGAAATCAGTTCCCATTGTTCCTGAGAATTTTATTTCCAAAATTCTTTAAAAAAAAAAAAAAATTCTTACTGCTTCATGCTTGCTTGGAGACATCAAATTTAAAAAATTTGAATCATAATATATGGACTAGAGAAGATTTTTGATCATGATGAATTCATGTGGAGAAATTGCCCTCAGAGAAGGATAACTGTTCCAAAGAAATACAATCAACAGAACGTAAGACAAAATAGTGAAATGCAGGTCGCTTAAATGATAATACAGCAATCATTACATGTGTGGCAGTACACAGTATTAGACAAGTTCGATATAGTTAGTTCTGAAAGGTGATGCAACAAATCAGTTTGGATGCAGTACTCCAGATGGGGTCTTATGAGAGCAGAGTAGAGGGGCAAAAATCGTCATTTGAGATTATTTCATTTAAGCACCAGAAGACTTTGAGAATTTTAGACATTGTACTTGCAAAGATTATGCTTTGCTCAATTTCATCAACAACGCATCTTCTATAGAGATGATTATCTCCTAAGGAACTAAGCCTTCATATAATTCTGTTTGGTTTCCTGTATCTTCTATAGGATTTTTACCATTGGGGTCATTGTTTTGTTACACTTGTTTACTTGGTGGTGGTGTCATAGTTATTTACAGTGAGGTTTTGGGCATCAGTGGTGGATGGTGAAATAACTTTTCAGTGGACATCCTCCTAGGCTCATTTCTAAGTGTTTATTTATTTTCTCTCCTTGTGCAATTCTTTTTGAGAATTATTAATGTCTATCTTGATCCATCTACTATGTCTGTGCATAGCAAAGATGCATTAGCTAGTATTCTCAAGACTTAATATTCTTTGTCTTGTAGTCTGACTTAAGAAGTCTCTGCCCATCAAATAGAATTTAGTGCATGAATGTGAAAGCTAGGGCATGCCAGTTAACACATATCACTCAAGTAGTAGCAGACCCTTAAACTTCAGAGGTTTTGACTTTATTGCTTTTGATGACAGGAAATCTGATTTTTTTTGGAGGGGAAATTCACTCAGGCTCTTTAAATTCTAAAGATTTTGTTCTATTCAAATATCTGTTTGTGAATTAGAGAACTCAGTGTTTCATTGAATTTTATAAAAGCATCACTATGTCTGTTGTATTGGAACTGCTCTGCTTTTCTGAAGATAAGTAGAAATGTGTAATAAGCCATGTACATGAACATTTCACTCATACTGCATTTTGTACACTTTGCCCCTCATCATGTGGTGGTGTGGGTGGATAATCATAAGCATGGTCTCTTCCTTGTTCACTTCATTTCACCTAAAGTGTGTTTTGCTTCAGTATGAGATCTAGCCTCATTTCCATCACATTAAATCCTGTCACTTGAATCACAAGTGACTTTTTTTGGTAAGAATTTAACATGTTCTGGTTCCAAGCAGAACATATTTGAAGACAGTAATGTAAGCTGTTTTTTCATGCAGATTGCACACATCTCAACATCCACTTTCTTGCGTGTCAGTTAGCTAGTGATTAGCAATTGTATTTTGTTGTATATTTTTTCACTACGAGTGTTAGTGGCTGAAATTGATTGTGTTCCTGTTGTTACAGAATATGTTGAATGGTAGTTTTGTCCTATAGTTCCCTACTTTAATAAAACTTAATTTCTAGCAGATGTTCAGTGCCTTTAGAGTGATACTGTATAATGTTAATCATGTTGTAGATTTTGTGTTGTGGTGGGTTTTTTGGTTTTTGGTTTTTTTTTTAGGATATGACAAACCCATGTATTAGGATAGATTGCTTTTAATATCCGTTGGCAAGATTTTACTGTTGGTAGTATTTAAATTATGCAGAGCGGAACAACAGGCTTTCCAGGGTAAAAAGTGAACTATTCTATTGTCACTGCTGTTCTTAATCTGTGCTCTGTACTTCTTTGACTTTTATTAAAAGTCCTTGAAAATGAAAGTTTTTATCATTGTAACGATGTGCTGTTTTTCCCTTTCCCAAAATGTTTTTGCGTTTTGAGCACAGTCTTGTCTGAATCAAAATGTATGCAAATTGCTCTCTGAGAAACAAAGGCAAACAATTTACAAAATCTGTTTTGATTTTGAAGGTGAACCAAAATCCAATTATAATTATTTTTGTTCTTGTTCATGTATATTGACAAAATAATACGAAAAATATACTTTTTTTCTCCTTCCTCAAACCAACAATTTGAGATTTCTGTACTTTCTTCCTGGGACTCTAACATTTACATCACGGAATTGATAGCTTATGTAGGAGGTACCGTAAGAGCGGACACCAACTTCCATAACAAAGCACAGGGCTATAGATTGATATTTTAGGCAAAAATGTGAGAGCTATGTCCTGAGTAATCATAGAATCATAGAATGGCCTGGGTTGAAAAGAACCACAATGATCATCTAGTTTCAACCCTCCTGCTGTGTGCAGGGTCGCCAACCACTAGACCAGGCTGCCCAGAGCCACATCCAGCCTGGCCTTGAATGCCTCCAGGGATGGGGCATCCACAACCTCCTTGGGCAACCTGTTCCAGTGCGTCACCACCCTCTGATTGAAAGTCGTCATGTTCCAGTCTCTCCATAAGTGTTCATTGAGTATGGTTGGAAGACAGGATGATGGACTGGATTATATCTTCTCCTTCCTTAATGACTGACTTGTAAAATTCTTTGGGGAGAACCTGAGGACATATCTGTTGAAATTTTTCATATGGAAAATGTCAAGAATGAAACATTTGGACTCTTCATGGTGAAATACCTGTTTTTAAAATATTACTGTAAAATGTTTGAATTGTTAAATTCTCTTCCACCGAGGCTAAGGTCCTTTGCCAAAATTGACTAGTATATGCAATTAGTTTTTCTTTGAGATAGAGCATGTGATTAATTTATTTTTCCCTGATGTGTTATTTTATCTTTAAAGAAAAAGTCTTTCAGTTCTCATACTGTTTTTCAGTTATTTAGCGTTCAAAATTTCATTTGATCTTTCTTATTTTCATAATTAAGGAGTAGTAAAAGTTGTGTCCTATATTTACACATATAAAATTTTAGCCTGTACAAATACTAGTATGATTGAAAGTTAAGCATTAGCAAATAACATTAAAAGCTGAGGGAGTAGGTATGTCAAGAGGTGAGATGTGTTGTCTGAACTTCTTGTAAAGCATAATAAAAACTTGTTTCTAGAATCTTTGTACAACATACTTCTCAGCTCTTAAGACTCTGTTGATTTTAAAATCAAATTTCTGCCAGATGTTCCTTAAATTTCCCTTCTTATTTAAAATATAAGTGGAATATGTCAGACAGCATTTTTGATGAAGGTTTTTTTTTTTTTTTTTTGGAGTTTGTGGGGTGATTAGTCGTTATAATTGGTGGTGCTACTAGTGCTGGTGTAAGATGATGAAAAATCTAAGGTCTTCCATAACCTTCAATTCAGTGAAGCTTGCTGTCTCTCCTTAGTGTACCTATTATATACTTATGGAGGCACTCTGCTCTTTTCAGCTTGCTTTGAATTCATCTTTTAGATATATAAAATGTTTCCCTCCAAGCAATTGATCTTTTTGAATTTTTCTTTTCTTTGAAAAAGTCATTTCCTTTCACCACAACTTACAGAAAAACTTACTTTACCAATATTCTGTTATCATCAGTATGTACTTCCATATTAACATTAAAAATTCTGTCTGCTAAATAGAATGTAAAGTATGATGAATATGATAAAGACTGTGCTCCTCTATTATGTGAAGGACAGAGGTGGCCATTTGAAGACCAATTAATCAAGGAAAGAGAAGATTTCTTGTTGTAGAATAGTTGTTCAGAGAAGGTATATCTGTGTTAACAACCGGTGCAGTATGAAGAGAGAAGCACAGAAGATGGTTTGATTTGGTGTATTACGTTACAGTTTCAGTATGCCAATGTTGCATACTTCCTGGCACTGACTTTCATGTCAGATGTCTCTTCTGTGTATGATATACATTTTTTATCTAGTAGGTGATGTTGAAACAGATTTCTGTGCAGCTATTAGCGATTGCTTTAATCTTACAAGCACAGTCCCATGCACATTTAAAGAACAAATGCTGAAGGACATTAGATAAGCTGTACTTCTTTTCCGATGAAAGAATTCTTTGTCTGTGGTGCAGCTGGGATCTGCCAGTGCATGACTTCAACTTTGGTTCATCCAGAAGGGGATCAGTTTTGAGCTCACTGGTGATGAGACTAGGAGTATACCTCACGAATTCAAGGCAAATGTACTCAAAAGGGAACCAACTCTGCACTTGCTAAGGTAGACTTACTCATAGTGTCTCAGTGACAAGCAAATATCAAGCATAAATAAACTAATGGTAAAACTTTCTTCTTCTCAATGCCATATCATATTTTTTAATTGGAGTGAAATTTCAAAAGTCAAAGGTGAGTGCATAAGTGCTAATAATACACTGACATTCTATCAGACTTTCAGAGATGGGAACAGTGAAATTATGGATTTAAACTATTTGGATAATAAAGGATCATTTATGGGTCCTTAGATCGCAGTTTTTGTGCATAATTGAAGGAAATATATATATATTTTTACAATTGTTGTCAGTGATTGGTAGGCAAGTTAAAAAAAAAAAAAACAACAAAACAACAGCAGCAATGATTTTGCATTTGATCAATTGTTTCTTCACTTGAATTCTGCTGCCCTCCATTCATCTGGATTGCCTACCTATGAGGTGGCTGGTAAAACCAGATTGAAGACTCCTTCCAAGACGTCTCTCCTGTGCTGATTACCTGTTAGATTTCAAATATTATCTGCCTTGCTTATTGCTTTTAGTTTCCAAGACTCAGGGACATTGAATGAATGTATGCTTCTCTGACTCATTCGTCATCTGTGAAGTTGCTTGCAGATTCTAGTCAATCAGAGCAGATGGATCTCTACAGTGCACTAGTCATTTCCCTGCATTTGTTAGCCAAGGGACATGCTGCGAGTTGTTATGAGTTTTTGTTTGCTCCGAGTACTAAGCTTGATCGGTGCAAACTTCTGTTTATCCTGAAGACAGCTTCTGTTCAGTAATGTACTTTTTTACAGAGAATTCACTGCTTGCATAGCTTGGGAGACCCATACAACGACATTTAGTAGTGTGTATAAAGAACAAAAACACTTTAATCTTACTTCTGAATGCCTCCTTGTAGGCAAATATTTGTGAACTTTTAAATGTTTGGTAAGCTTGATTCAGATATGCTGTATTTATGGTGCAAACACCATATTTTTTTTAAATTATAATTAGTCAAATAATTGTGCTTGTCCCGTCATACCAAACATTTAGCTTTGAGAACAGTGAGGATATAAAAATGAAGGGAATTCAGCATGACGTGCATCTTGCATTGATTAGCTTGAAAGAAAGATGGTTATTATGCTATAGTAGAAGTAATTTTACTTGCAAATATGGACATAGTGTGTCTTTTGAGTATCATTTTGAGTATCATTTGTGGTTGCTCTTCATGAAAGATATAATCTCAGTCACTTTCTCAGTGCAGTTTAAAAATTTTGCACGGTATAACTGAAAGCAGGATTACTTACATAATGCAGAGTTTGTGGAGGAGATTCAAATTTCAGTAACCTTGAATTATGTCTTCAGCACATAGGTTTGATTCCTGTGGCAAGCTCAGATATACTTGACGTAGGACAGAAAGCAAGATGTTTTCATATTTCTTGTGCAGTTCTGCAGTGGTCAGTGTGTGTAAAATTAATTGCTGTAAGGTCTATCAACACACAGGCTACCTTCTTACTGATGAAAATGTTAATCTCCATGAATGATTAGGATGACTAAAGGCTTAAGATTTTTTCCTCCCCTTTTTTTTTTTTTTTTTTTTTTTTTTTTTTAAATAGTGGTACTCAGTATGCTTAACATCAAACTTCTCTGCCTGTCCTTTGTTTTGGAATTAAAAAGAACTCTGATGTCTGAGGCAACGTAAGGAAAAAAGGAACTGATTGCAGACATTTAGTATTAGAGTTTTTAAGTGAAATCATCATGGACGATGCTGATTATTATTTCTTTTTTTTTTTTTTTTTTTTTTGCAATAGGAAGGTTAATGACATTTCTGTATCAATTGCTGTAGTGATTTTAAGAGCATGATATTGAAAAGGAAAGATATTTGCTACTTGACAGAAGTCTCAGTTGATGACAGCTGATACCCTCCTATCTCAGAGTTGCTGTTGATCCTGGAAGTCCACCGCTAGGAATGACAATGGCAAATACTGATCAGGCATTGTGTGGTTATACATGTTCTCTGCTCCTTTGTCCTCGTACTCTTTTAACATCTACTGCGGTATTAGACACATTAGTGAGTGCATCCTTTCTCAGTTCTTTATTACCCACTGTGTATGGTGACTGAAATTTTATTCTGTGAACATACTAACATTCACTTCACACCCTCCTGTGGCAGCAACGTTCTCTGCTTACTATCAAAAGTAGTACTTCTTATGTCCTTTGGGCTAATTCCCACTGTTTTCTTGAAGTGGTTCCGTCTGTCTCCTATTGCAGGGTTGGGTGAATGGCTATATATCTATTGCTTTTGCTACTTTGTAAACTGAAATCCCGTCCTGTTCTGACTTAGGTGTCCCAGCATTTTTTTAATTATTATTTTTTTTTAGTCTCTGGGTTTTGCATATTTATCTAGCCCCAGCTACTGGTGCTGTGTTGATGAACATAGCGTGTATATTGGAGTCCGACCATATAGGGTTAAACAGCCTTGAGGGAACAGGTCTGCTGATACCAAATTTCAGATTTGTTTGTTATGGTGTTACTAAAATCTGAAAAGAACTAACATTAGCATAACAATAATGTTATTTTATGCCTCTATAGAAGTTTTTGTGAGAAAATCTGGAAATGTTTATATAAATATTAATCGGTACTACTTTACAAGAACTTTATAAACGTTTCAGTAAGAGAAAGAAGAGATGCATGACTCTAAGTAGTAAGTCCTAAAATATACTGCACAACAAATGATATTCTGCACTGCCTAATAATTTTTACATAAAGTATTAAAAATGATTTAATCACACATTAGGTTAAAATTTCTTTAGTAAAGGCATTGCTTTGGGATTTGAATTTAACTATGATCTTTTGATTATACACATTAAATCTGCAGAGTAAAAGTAACTAAAATGTTATGTTTTGCATATGGTCCCAAATATACATAGTTTTACCACTTGTTAAAATAGGAAAATGGTGACATTATTATGAGGCAACGAGTATAAAACCTATTTAATAAAAAATGTTACTGTGCAAGTAGTATTTAAAAATTCATATGATTTCCTTTATGAAATATTGCTTGTTTCTTGGTTTATAAGCTACAGTAACTCTAAATTGTCCAAATGTTTTGAGAATTTCTTCATGAATCTTGATTAAACACTAACCTAAATTCAAGTTTTGCCCACACTTGAATGTAATCCTCAAATTTAATTGAAATTTCTTTAATAATACTTAATAATATTTCTAAATCAAGAATATCTATTCTATGTCATATTCTTCGTATAAAAGATGTTATATGAAAAGGGAACTTACTCTCTGAATATACAATTACTACAAACTGACCTCTGAGTTAAGCTGTTAGGAGAATGGTCTTCTACCTAATTCCAGGAATGTTCACAAGGGGTAATGAGGAATTTCTTACATTGTTTTCCTTTCTGTGCCAGAGCCAACAGGAAATTGGGTGGTAAGGGTGAGATACACAGATACTGTTTTGTAATAAAATTATTTACCTCTACTGAAGTACACTCCCTATACAAAGGACGCATCTTTACTTTTATGTTGCCCACAGATGCTACGGATTTCTCTAGCTCACCTTGTTGTTTATTATTATGCACTATAATTTTATTCATAGATCTTCTCTGAACAATGTTTTTTTTCTTTGTAGCTCATTTCTCTACTCACTTGGAAGAAGCTTTGTGCGTATCTTTTCAGACCCTGGACAGCACTAAATAAAAATAAATTTCCTGTACTCTGGCTTATGAGAAAATACTTGTTTGTCACAGTCATTGCTAGAAGGAAAATTTTCTGCTTAACCGTAGGTAATGAAGAGCTAATCCTCACCACTCTGCAGGTGAAGCCATGTGTACTCGGGAAATGAAAGATAGGAAAATGAGAAGGAAGAAGTCAACTCTGCTCTAAGATATGCACTTTTAAATTTCCCTGTTGTCTCGGTGCATTAGTTGGCTTGTCACATCATATTTTCTCAGCTTCTTTGTATTATGTTGCTTAATATGACAGAGACAACCCTTGTGACAAATCACACAAGCCAGTTTGTCAGCAGGGAAATAGAAAACTGACAGTTCTCTGAATAGTCCCATAAAAATACTCAATAGAAGGCTGTAAAAACTTTCTAAAAATCTAGACCTATATTTTTTAATGCTGTAAACCTCTCTAAAGAAATTTCAGAATACTAATATAAAGAATTAAGACAAAAGGTGAAAATATCTTGCATAATAGGAGCTCCAGCTGATATGTGGAAAAAGCTTAGTTTGGGATGGCAGATGGGATCCATCCATTTCTTTCTGCTCTGCCCCTACTGCATGGATGTCTGTGCAGTTCATCCCCTGCTCCTGAACTGTAGTTTTAGTTTTGAAGCATAAGACTGGAAATTGCAGTTACTCAGTGGTAGCTTGTGAGCAGCTTCTGTCTGAGGAGAACCAAGTAGTATCTGCCAGTTTTATTAGTACAAGTAACTCCTACTTGTCCTCATGCAGAATTGGACTGAATTGGTAGATCCTTTCCCCCAGTCCTAACCCATTTGCTGTCTTTGCACTAAATAGTAAGGAAGTGCCTATGTTCTCTTTTCTGTTGTGAGATGATGATGTTTGTGTGTCTGTACTCATTATTTGTATTCTTTCATGCTTTATAGTTTTGATTTCAAAGACTCATCTTCCTCCTTTTTAGATTTCTAATTAGCAAATGGCTCTATTTTGGATGGGGAGTGGGGGGAAAGTGGTTTGACTAAATATTCTGCCTTGTCTCTTAGGTGGCACAACCTGCAGCTGTTATAAAAAGAGAAAGCAATTAGAAATGGAGTTGCACATCTTGAAAACCTGTCCTATATCATTTTTAGGGCATGATATGTTCTCACAATCTGTTAAATCTACCTCCGTCATTCTTTCTGAAATTACATGGACAGTCACAGATTTAGAAGTTTTGAGGGAATTTCTGTTGTCCTGAAATCAGGAAGAGAATTGATAGGTAACTGTAATCAGTAACTGTTTACATATGTAGTGTGTTCTGTTTAATGTTTCAGTGGCTTCTTCCAAGTAATGTTAGGAAAAAAGCACTTTGGTATGGTTGGTGCTAAAGTCATGTACAGATACAGGACTCGGAAACTGATATACCACTGTTCTCATTTTTTTCTTGTAGCTTTAAAATTTAGAGGGAGTTGGAATATTGAGTAGCATTCCTTGTGTTTAAAAAATGCAATCATATTTCTCTCTGATACAATTACTTCTGCTGGTTTGTGTTTTCCATGTTCCTGGACAGCTAAAGCAGCAGCATTACTTAGAGAACTTTATGATTAATTTGGCAAACTCATCAGTGGGTAGCATATTTCCATTTCTTTTCCATTATTGTTTACAATAAGTAAAAGATATCACAGTAACTCTATCTCTCAGTGCTGTGACTACTGTTTTCTAAAACAAAAATATTACTGTAGTTGAGATGTTACTGCAACTATAAATGATACCCAAGTCCTCTTCTAGAGGACTAGCTAAGCTAATCAGCATTTCCATCACTGCTGTTACAAAGCAGTCATATCTGGCAGAGGGTTATAATGGACGATAAGAAGCAATATCTTAAGCTCTTGGAGTTAGATTTATGTACCTGTGTCTGTGTGGAGTTCAGTTTAAACACATTTGTGTATATATATATGCAAGAGGTTTGTTGCTGTTTTAGTCGCTTTGATTTTGTAGAGCTTCTACACGTGGATAGCACCTGCATCTTTATTCTGTACTGAAAGTGGTGTAGTGTTGAGGATGAGAGACGGTGCAGCTTTCTTTCTGTAGGAAAAACCTGAAAACAAATGATATGATAGATTTTAATAAGATGGACTAAAGAGAGGAATACAGAAAAAATTGCTGGGAACCCAATTTCCCTTCTGCATTGTATGGACACTGGATTGATTTTCCAACAGCATGCTGAGTAAACCCCATTTAAGAAGTTCTTCCTCCCTCACATATGGCTGTGCCTTTTGTTGTGTGCAACAAACAGAAATATGTATTTTCTACTGACAGATTGGAATGTTCTCTCTTTACACCCACCAGTGAATGGCATAAGCTGGCACAGTGAATTCTGGCAGATTCTCTTACAGCAGCTATTTGTGCTAATGTATAGGTTTGTCAAGCCTTATGTATAAGGATGAGTATAGTATACTAAGAGATACTGAATGTCAGTTATTCCTTGAAGTCTTCTAAAGGGTTCTCAGTACAGTTCTATAGTGTATGTCAGCTACTGGGTTTTGAAATGATGTTTTAACTAGAGTACATCGAATTTGCTTGAGGAGGAGGGGCTGGAATCCTAGAGAAAAGGGGTAAATCAAAATTTCCTGGGTCCTTCATGAATGCTTGCTTGTAAATTTAAAAAGCTGTAGTTATGTGTTTATGTTACTGTAATGCATCTTGATGACATGAAAAGAAATATCTGAGAGAAACAGCACATTCTTTGATCAGATAACTGCAAAAATATTAGTGAAGTAGTTCTCTGTTTCAAAATTTAATTTCTGTGATGATATAATCCATTTAGTTTACTCATACTGATTCTGAGATAGGAAAATAATTTGTTGAATGACTCTTACTGTTGCCATCAATATTTAAATGTTTTAGAGAACTTGAAAAATAAGATCCTGTTTTGCACTTGCAGGAATGTTTCCTGCCCTGGCAGGAGACTGCAGAGGCAGTCCTATGGAGTTTGTTACTGACTTATTTTCTTTTGGAAGATACTGCAACCTGTAATCTGGACACAGTCAAATTCTACAACTTTGCAGAGGGAACTTCAGTAAGATGTAAGTGCAGTGCAGACAATGAAAGTGTTCAATATATTTTGAGGAAGAAAAATCAGTTACTGTAATCTCTTGTAGATTGCAAGCTGCTAAACTTCAGTTATCTCTGTGTTGAGACTAGCAATTTGACCAAAAACATCCATCAGAACAACATCTGCTATTAACTTCTTTACTGCCATTAGTGATCCCATATCCATCTTCTGTCAGAAAAAGAAGTAGTGTCTGAAATTGCAATTTCCCTTCATGCCTGTGATTTGGTGTTTCATTTATGTAAAATAGCAATGTATAACCTCTCCAAATCTGTTTAATCATTTCTTTTTCTTGATAATATTTATAAATTCCTGTATGTAAAAAGATTGCTTACAGTTTATAAAAAGCGGAGCAAGCACTGGTTAAGATAACGTTATTTTTCTTCATTTTGGTTACTTGATGTATAACATGGCTCATGGTCTTTAAATTTAGGCAAGTGTTGCACAAAAGTGTGGATGTTTCAGGAATCCCTTCTATCAGGTACATTACTTCTTGACCTTTTATGTTTCTCTTCTGTGGTCAAACTGTGTGAAGTTCTGTGGACTTCACCTTTACCTGAATCTTTAATTCGTCCAAGTCAATTTCAAAGTCTGTGATAGCACTTGTCATTTGAAGTTTATGACAATTGAGTGCTTGTTTTCAACAGTGATATTATATCCTTTCACTCTTAACCATTCAATTGTACAGACATAAACTCTGCCATAAAAATGCTTTCTAGCCAGGAGTTCAGTGCTATGCTATATATTAGTGTATAGTGAGATATTTACATAGTACTCTATAGTTCCATATAATTCTGTCAAGTGTGGTATGTCCATATAGTTCTGGTATACACTACTGTAACTAGCATTCTCCTAATTCAGTTTTCATGATTTTTTTTCTGATGTGGTTTGTTAAGGTCTGTGATGCAATTAATTTCATTCCAAAGTGAAGTGTTGCTTATTCATTACTATTTGATTTCAATACTCATTTTCTTACATAGTTCATTACTGTTTTCAGTTTTCTACTTCTTACAAGGGTAACTTTACCATAGCTATGTTAAGTAGTAATTTGATACGCAACACTGTGTTAAATTCACCTTCTTTTTTATCTTGTGCAATGGGGCATTTTCTCTGGTGGAGATGCAGTAACAGAAAAGCATTAGTGAAAAGCACCTTCACATTTACTGTGTCTGCATACCCTTTTACTGAATGTGCAAATACTAAAACAGAACGGCACCATCATCAACAACAAAAAAGACAAAAAACAAAAAACACCGGTGTCCTTCTTTGTATTTAGTAATTCTGTAAAAGTTTACGAAGGATTTTTGTCTGGCAAATTCAATAGTAACATCAGTTGACTAGAAGCTTAATCCAGTTTTGAGGGTCAGAGACACAGCTGTTCAGTAAAGTATGTATGTATGTATGTTTTCAGAATTCAAGATTCTCCTTAACTGTTGAGACATGGATGTGTGATAATGTAGTTTTTACATGTTACATCTGTGGATTGTGTGCTCTGTAGTTCATACTCCTGATCTTCAAGTGTATGAACCACACTAAGTTAGGTGCATTTAAAATCTCACATATGGATATTGTTTGAAATAGAAGCATATTTAAAAATGCTGTTACATACGAAACTTTATTTAGAAAGCATCTTGTTACGATTCCTGGCTTCCCTCCCCCACTTCCATGGATATTTTTACTGGCTTGCAGTTTTTTTTAAGGTTACTGTCTATTAAACNTTGCCTTACAAAAATATTATTTAGAAAAACTGAAGATCAATTAGAAAAAAAAAATTAAAATGTTTTGTTGATTTTGACAAAGCATGATTTCTGTATTTGTAATATAGATATACATCCCGTTGCTTTCACTTGAATCCTCATCACTGTACCACGCAGAATCAACTCACCCTCTGCTAAGAAGCTTGTTCTTGATGCTTACTTGAATGGGAAGCAAATGATGCATGGAGGAGTATCAGGTGTTTGTGTGAAGCATGTCTTGTCTTCTAACAATAGCTGTTTTTAAAGAAGTGTAGAGGGTCGTCTTGGCAAACGAGGAGACTGCAAACATAAGTCTTTTGGAGAATGGAGTGTTTACTTTTATTTTAGATCAGACAAGGGAAAGGTAGATTAAAGACATATATCCTAGACCCACAGATTTAATCTGAACTTCTTTGTAAAATGTTTTGTAGTCAGAAAATATACTCCAATTCTTTAAAAAACAAACCAAAACCAAATGAAGTGCGAGCGTGTTTGTCAGAATCTGTAGCTTTAGTTCTGGTTCTATATCTACCAGCCTGAGTACAGCAGTCTGTCTTGGAGGCAGAGCTGTGCAGAGAGTGAGGTGAGCTGTTTCTGAACAAGCAAGAAAATGGTTGGGAAGCTTGTTGCCTTGCTTGATGACTTGATGTTTGCTATCATTCCCTGGAAAACTTTATTTTTGAAGTTAAGTACTCTTTGTGCTTTTGTGTTTGGTGTTACTGCCCCACATTCTTCTGTTCAAATAGTTAAGACTGATCTTAAGTATCCAATCTGGTGTCAGGCATGAAAAGGACTGTATTTCCTAACATTTACTGTTCAGTTACCACTCAGAGGTAGAACCCTAACTGCTCATTAAAGGTTTACTTAGTTCTGGCTTCAGCTTTGAGATAGGAAGCTGCTACCTCAGCCTGTTAGCAAAGGAGAACGAGCAATACGTGGAAAGCACTCTAGCTTGAGAAGAGAACAGCGTATGAATTGGTTTGCCCTTGTCTGCATGTATTAAGCTACCTGCCAGAGTATTGCCAATGACATTTCACTGCTTTACTTTTGAATAGAAGCTCCTGTAATTGCACGTAAACAGATGACAAAAAAAAGATCTAGAAATGTAGATTGGATTGTGTAAGAAGTGAAGCCTGAGCATGTGGACAGGCAAGCAATAGTTCTTTTAGAGTCATGCTTGATTTTCATACAAACACTGGAAGAATATGAGAAAAGAAAGAGAAAGTGGCAGATAGACATGGGAGATTGAGATGGCCATATTCAGTGTGAAAGTTTAATAGTGAAGTTTAAAAGCAAAGGCTGAAAACCAGCTTCGAAACACTTTCCACCTCACAAAGATATTTTTCAGTCATCAAATACCTGTTCTTAATGTTCTTTGAAGTTCTGTGAATTGTTTTACCATTCTAAGAATTCAGGGAGGGGTGGGGTCAAAAGCCGTAGCCATTCAGCCTGATACTTTCTTACTTAATCATTTTTATTTTGTTTAGTAGAAGATAAACATTTATCTGTTTAACTTGCTAATTTGGTGCATCTGAAAATGCAAATGTGAAGCTTGACGTAACATACTGTTAGAATTTTAAGATTTTTTACACACGTTCTCATGTCAGACTTTTTTTTTAAGTAATGTAGTCACAACAGTTGCCAGTAAAAATATGGATTTCAAACTAATTACAGTACTTTAAATCAAGTAACTCCATTTCACATTCAGATGAAAACTTTTTCCATTTTGTCTTTGAAGTGAATCTTCTTAGCAGTCATATGCAGGTGCTTCAATAGGCGTCTGAGTCCTCTCCTTGCACACATTTTCCTATGGACTTTGTGGAAAACACACTGCAACCATCCATTCTTATGGAAATGGTTGCTGAGTGTTTTCCCTAACTGCTTTTATTTTATTTTTTTTTTCCGTAAGAAGAAGGCAGTTTGGAATGGAAACCAAATGCTGATTTGCCAGTTTACCTCGAGGATATTTAGAGGTACTAGCTGACCCTCAGGAATAGGTACCGCTTAGGATCCTACCTACGAACTGTTGTAGATGTTTTCCTGCACTTGTGTGGCTCTGTTTCTGTGGGAGTGAATATGTGTGTTCCATTCCTAGTTTAGAGAGCAAGCTTCAACCTATTCAGTGTAAATGATGTCTTTGATCTCTAGGACAGATTTCAGACTTGTTTAATTTGAAATTGAATTTCCCTACAAGAACAGTCATCAGACATGAAAGCCAGCTTTTAGTACAGGAGAAAAGTTCATAACAAGGATAGGGGGGAACTTTTCCCTATACCTTCAAAACTTCTGAACTCCCAGTATGAGACATCAGAAATTGGTGGATGCATTTTGTAGAGGTTCAACCAAAATGGACAGAATCTCCGGTTGGCTTCAGTAGTCTTAGGATGTGTTTAGAAAATGGAGCTATCGCTTGTGATAGGATTTCTCTGCATTTTGATTAGTTATAGAAAAAGCAAGTGGTTAGACTGGACAAATGACAAAATGACCATGAATGGGGAATTGTTATTAAAAGCACATCAGAAAAATGTNACCAACAACAAAAAAGACAAAAAACAAAAAACACCGGTGTCCTTCTTTGTATTTAGTAATTCTGTAAAAGTTTACGAAGGATTTTTGTCTGGCAAATTCAATAGTAACATCAGTTGACTAGAAGCTTAATCCAGTTTTGAGGGTCAGAGACACAGCTGTTCAGTAAAGTATGTATGTATGTATGTTTTCAGAATTCAAGATTCTCCTTAACTGTTGAGACATGGATGTGTGATAATGTAGTTTTTACATGTTACATCTGTGGATTGTGTGCTCTGTAGTTCATACTCCTGATCTTCAAGTGTATGAACCACACTAAGTTAGGTGCATTTAAAATCTCACATATGGATATTGTTTGAAATAGAAGCATATTTAAAAATGCTGTTACATACGAAACTTTATTTAGAAAGCATCTTGTTACGATTCCTGGCTTCCCTCCCCCACTTCCATGGATATTTTTACTGGCTTGCAGTTTTTTTTAAGGTTACTGTCTATTAAACACCCTGACTGATTTAACAGTTTATTTCCCGTTTGGTGTGTCTTTCTGCCTTCTGCTTATAAACTTTTTGACAGAAGCATGTGCCTTATTGCACTTTGCCGTTTTGTGCTTTATTTGCTTTTTCACTTTGACAATTGTGTTCATATTGAGAACACACTAGTTCATTTGCTCTTTAATAATCATGAATAATTGAACATACCCATTGAGTTTATATTCTGCTTTCCCATAATAAAACATGTGAGAGGAAAAAGAAATTGCTGGATTTACTGTGGTTTAGCACAGTTATGTTTGAAGTCAAAATTGAAGAGCTTTTGTACTCATTCTTCTCTGTTTATTCACTTATATATTTGTTTGCCCAAGTGCACAAAGTTCTCACTTCAAAGTATTCCATGACAGTTGAAGTTGGATATGTCCAATCCTGCTTGTTTCTGTATATCTGTGATAACAAATATCATGAGAATTTTGCACATAGGCAATTCAGCATCAACTGTTTTCTATACTATTTAATTCACAACCTTTTTATTGTTATTGATTTCAAATTTTCTAATAACTCTCATTAAATATATTGAGGAAATTCCATCTGTGAACATGCATTGGCTAAAAAGAATAATCATACTGATTTTTTTTAATTTTTGTTTTTATTAAATTCCTTTCATCTCCTTTTGATGTTTGCAGATGCATTGTGTTGCACAGATATTAGCAGAAATAACAAGAATCTCATTATCAACCTAACATCTGTTTGGTACAGATTGGTGAAGTTGTACACCAGAGCTGGCTGAAAAATAACAGGTTTTTTTTAAGATTTAAAAAGTTTTCAGTCAGCAGTGGAATGAAAACGTATCTATGCATAGTTTCATGATTAGGTGAAATGCTAAAATCTCAACTGTCCCTCTTTCCCCTCCTCCTGCTCCCTACCCCCACCTCTCCCTATAGTATTTTCTCTTTTGTACACTTGGTTTGAAAATCTGTCCCACTGTAAATTATTTCTGGGAGAGTTTGACCAAAAGGTTTTCAACACCTGTAATGGAGAATGCTTTACCTTTGTGACAAAACTAACAAGATGAAGTGAGGGTGATACTGCAGTGGTGGGTAACACATGATTGGCTGTTACCAGACTTCTTGCATGTAGATTTTTCTGTACAGTTTTTTCAACATTTGTGTTTCTAAGCTGTGTTTTTAGGCTCCTCTGAGAAGGAAGTTAGGAAGCAAGGGGGACGACTCTGAAACTCATGACTCAAAGGGAGGGCCTCCTGGATGAGTGTGCTTAATTCTACCCTCTATGCAATAAATAATTAAGTGTACCTTGCCATCTCTAACAGTGTAAAATTGCTGCCTTATTTACAGTTAATCTTTGTTAAATAACTGTGTTCTATCAATAAATATATTCTTGCTTCTCTCTTATGAGTGAAGCATATAGTATCCATCTGTGATAGGACTTCAACAGAACAGGAGAGAAATCTGGAATAAAGCTAAAAAAAGGTTTTGGTCTTTTGGCTTAAAAAACAACAACAAAAAAAAAAGAAAAATAGAAAGTAGTGGGATTAGATAAAGACAAAACAGACATGCCTTTGAGGTATCATAGTTTGAATCAAGGAAATGACATGAAATCTTCAAGCTTTTTAGTTTTCTTTTTCTTGTTCTCAGATCTTTGTTAATCCTACAACTTACTATCTGCTGGCATTGCCTTTGCAGAGCTTGCGTATCTGAGCTGTGTCCTAAGCAACAAAGTCTGTTTAGGAATCTGGCACTGAATAAAAGGCCTTTGCCTTTTTATATATATTGCCTTATTTTATATTTTCACAGTTTTGAACTTGTACTGCAAGTTCCTGCATCAAGCACCCTGTCTGGTCCCTCTATAGTCACAGAAGTCGGAGAACAAAACCAGCACCTCTGCTGGACTTAGTTCTGAGTCGGGAAAGAGTACTCATTATGATAGAGTGGCATGGTTTTCCCCTGTGTTAATTCTACAGAGGCCTATCTAAGTATTGAAAAACATCTGTAACTTGGATTAGAAAAAGAAGAACATATTGTCTTGTTTATTATTTATGTAGTATGACTTGTAAAAGTGCAGTATTATTTTGATGATGGCTGCATATTTTGAAATTTTCCACAGACATATTCTCAGTATGCAATTTCGAGAAATACAGAAGAAAATCCATGTATTTATAATTATAAAGTTATTTATCCTGATTTTTAATACATTCTGTGCTTTAAATAGTTACGAACAAGGAAAAAGCTTTCCTCAGGGAAAGCTGCTATTATAAATGCTCTGGTTCAGAAGCTGATTTTTCTATGACATCCCCCTTAGGCAGTATCAACTGTGTTTATTGCTATCTGCATCTGGCATGTCTAAATCAATGTTAGAAGCTGGATCAGAATTGGTTCTTTAAAAATATTTCAGATTCCAAAGAGCGAACAGTTGTCTCACTGGTGGCAACATTTTTTTTAGTACTTTGAGATTATTTTGATTATTTTTATGCAAAATCTATACTTGTTGCCTTACAAAAATATTATTTAGAAAAACTGAAGATCAATTAGAAAAAAAAATTAAAATGTTTTGTTGATTTTGACAAAGCATGATTTCTGTATTTGTAATATAGATATACATCCCGTTGCTTTCACTTGAATCCTCATCACTGTACCACGCAGAATCAACTCACCCTCTGCTAAGAAGCTTGTTCTTGATGCTTACTTGAATGGGAAGCAAATGATGCATGGAGGAGTATCAGGTGTTTGTGTGAAGCATGTCTTGTCTTCTAACAATAGCTGTTTTTAAAGAAGCGTAGAGGGTCGTCTTGGCAAACGAGGAGACTGCAAACATAAGTCTTTTGGAGAATGGAGTGTTTACTTTTATTTTAGATCAGACAAGGGAAAGGTAGATTAAAGACATATATCCTAGACCCACAGATTTAATCTGAACTTCTTTGTAAAATGTTTTGTAGTCAGAAAATATACTCCAATTCTTTAAAAAACAAACCAAAACCAAATGAAGTGCGAGCGTGTTTGTCAGAATCTGTAGCTTTAGTTCTGGTTCTATATCTACCAGCCTGAGTACAGCAGTCTGTCTTGGAGGCAGAGCTGTGCAGAGAGTGAGGTGAGCTGTTTCTGAACAAGCAAGAAAATGGTTGGGAAGCTTGTTGCCTTGCTTGATGACTTGATGTTTGCTATCATTCCCTGGAAAACTTTATTTTTGAAGTTAAGTACTCTTTGTGCTTTTGTGTTTGGTGTTACTGCCCCACATTCTTCTGTTCAAATAGTTAAGACTGATCTTAAGTATCCAAACTGGTGTCAGGCATGAAAAGGACTGTATTTCCTAACATTTACTGTTCAGTTACCACTCAGAGGTAGAACCCTAACTGCTCATTAAAGGTTTACTTAGTTCTGGCTTCAGCTTTGAGATAGGAAGCTGCTACCTCAGCCTGTTAGCAAAGGAGAACGAGCAAGACGTGGAAAGCACTCTAGCTTGAGAAGAGAACAGCGTATGAATTGGTTTGCCCTTGTCTGCATGTATTAAGCTACCTGCCAGAGTATTGCCAATGACATTTCACTGCTTTACTTTTGAATAGAAGCTCCTGTAATTGCACGTAAACAGATGACAAAAAAAAGATCTAGAAATGTAGATTGGATTGTGTAAGAAGTGAAGCCTGAGCATGTGGACAGGCAAGCAATAGTTCTTTTAGAGTCATGCTTGATTTTCATACAAACACTGGAAGAATATGAGAAAAGAAAGAGAAAGTGGCAGATAGACATGGGAGGTTGAGATGGCCATATTCAGTGTGAAAGTTTAATAGTGAAGTTTAAAAGCAAAGGCTGAAAACCAGCTTCGAAACACTTTCCACCTCACAAAGATATTTTTCAGTCATCAAATACCTGTTCTTAATGTTCTTTGAAGTTCTGTGAATTGTTTTACCATTCTAAGAATTCAGGGAGGGGTGGGGTCAAAAGCCGTAGCCATTCAGCCTGATACTTTCTTACTTAATCATTTTTATTTTGTTTAGTAGAAGATAAACATTTATCTGTTTAACTTGCTAATTTGGTGCATCTGAAAATGCAAATGTGAAGCTTGACGTAACATACTGTTAGAATTTTAAGATTTTTTACACACGTTCTCATGTCAGACTTTTTTTTTAAGTAATGTAGTCACAACAGTTGCCAGTAAAAATATGGATTTCAAACTAATTACAGTACTTTAAATCAAGTAACTCCATTTCACATTCAGATGAAAACTTTTTCCATTTTGTCTTTGAAGTGAATCTTCTTAGCAGTCATATGCAGGTGCTTCAATAGGCGTCTGAGTCCTCTCCTTGCACACATTTTCCTATGGACTTTGTGGAAAACACACTGCAACCATCCATTCTTATGGAAATGGTTGCTGAGTGTTTTCCCTAACTGCTTTTATTTTATTTTTTTTTTCCGTAAGAAGAAGGCAGTTTGGAATGGAAACCAAATGCTGATTTGCCAGTTTACCTCGAGGATATTTAGAGGTACTAGCTGACCCTCAGGAATAGGTACCGCTTAGGATCCTACCTACGAACTGTTGTAGATGTTTTCCTGCACTTGTGTGGCTCTGTTTCTGTGGGAGTGAATATGTGTGTTCCATTCCTAGTTTAGAGAGCAAGCTTCAACCTATTCAGTGTAAATGATGTCTTTGATCTCTAGGACAGATTTCAGACTTGTTTAATTTGAAATNAAAAAAAAACAGAGAAATGGGGGATAAAAAGGCCCTCACTAAACTAAGGATTTTGGAGGAGAACTCCCAAAGAAACCTTTGACGGAGAATTCCCTGAGGGGAAAACCTCTTTGGAAGAACACCCCCTGCGGCCTGCTTGCTGCGAAGCTTCCTGGCTTCCTCCCATCCCCCGTGGTGACCAGACGAGTTCCTGAGAACAACGGACCTGCTACGAACCTCGCTGGACCCACGGTGGTGACTATCTCTCTCTTGCTTTCTATGAAGACTCCCTGCTTATTTCCTATCTCTTTTCTATCGCCCATCTTCCCTTCCCCATATACCTAAGCAACTAGGATTTGTAATAAACTGGTTGGACCAACATTTGAACCGTTGTTTCTTAATCTCACGTCGGGTATACATACATTAAAAGAACCTCATCTCCCTCCTATAAATTGGAGCGAGACACAAGGGTAGGGGGGAACTTTTCCCTATACCTTCAAAACTTCTGAACTCCCAGTATGAGACATCAGAAATTGGTGGATGCGTTTTGTAGAGGTTCAACCAAAATGGACAGAATCTCCGGTTGGCTTCAGTAGTCTTAGGATGTGTTTAGAAAATGGAGCTATCGCTTGTGATAGGATTTCTCTGCATTTTGATTAGTTATAGAAAAAGCAAGTGGTTAGACTGGACAAATGACAAAATGACCATGAATGGGGAATTGTTATTAAAAGCACATCAGAAAAATGTTTTATCTTAATTTTTTAATCTTTTTTTTCCTTTAGAAATAAGGACAAACATTCACCACCCCCCCCTCAAAAAAAAAAAAAAAAAAAAATCTCTCAGCAGGGAAGACCAGAAGAGAAAATCCTTTTCTTCACCCTTAGAAAGCCTCTGTATATTATACTAGACAGTATTTATTTGCACTGACAGTGCAGATACTGAGCTCCAGAGAAACAGTAGTAAATAAAAACAGTAATCAGTGAACTGCAAAAGAGTCCTTTTTCTTTGGTTATTTGAAGCAGTATTCACATGAACAAATGATATATAAAAAAAAAAAAAACAAAAACAAAACATGTATGCTGTGCTTCAGACAATAGTTGTAACTGAACAAATCTTTGGACTAATGGGTGAATATTATCTTGACTGTACAGAAGAATGAAAGAGCTACTTCAGTAAAATATTCAAGAAGTGTTTTTTGAATGCACAAAATGGATCCCTGTGGAGATGGAGAATGAGATGAAGAGAAATCAGAAAGACTGATTATGCTGAAACCAGCGCTACAAAAAAGGATGCTTGAAAGGACAAGTGGTTAGTGCTTGAGAAAGTCTGCTTGCATCAACACTTGTATGTTAAACCAGTGAAAGCCTAATGTCAAGAGCTAAGGGTGACTGCAATCATATCTCTCAAGGGTTCCCAAGTCAATTGTGAGAAAAGCGTTTTGCTAGAGTGAAGCTGTAATCAATTGTTCTTAAACCTAGGCCTGGGCTTCTTTGCTATTGTTTCTGATGGTGCTTACACACGAATGCCAACATCAGAGAGTTGGAATTAGATTTTCTTCCTTGGTATCATTGCTGTGCTTAGCTTACTGCACCTGGCTTGGCTGTTTCCCTAATGTGTCTCTGGATTCTTTGGATTGAGAATATGAAATAAATTAAATAAATTGCATTAAACAGATGGTTTCAGCAAGCCAAAATATTACAGGCATTAATTCTCCAGCATTTCTGTGATTTTTAAGAAGGCTTGAAGTGAGCAAATGCTTATAATATTCAGTGCTTATTTATAATCAACTTTACAAGCCATATGTTTGATTTTTCCAATCAAAAGTCAGAGCAGCTCTTTCAAGTCCTTCCCTTTTTCCTCCAGGACAAAATACTAATCAAATATTAAAACTATTTAATTAATCCTATAAGGGTAGCATTTTGCTGATGAAGGATTACATTTAATAATACACTAGTATTCCATTATATCCTGTTTTAGCATTCTTAGGATTACAAAAATGAGGGGACAGAGTCCATATATTTTATGTATGCATAGGTGTGACAGAAATTAATTTGACTCTGAAAATATGTGTATTTTCCTTGGAAAGTATATTTCTGAAGTCTGCATTTCTTGTCTACCACTGCATGCAGGCCTGTCCTCTCCTGTTCTTTCTTTCCATAGCTCATCGCTGTTATTCTCTCATTCCTCATGTCCTTGATGCAATCTTAGGAATCAAGATTAAAAAAGGGAAGTCTTTCTTCTTTCATTAAGATCCCTTTAGTTTACTTCACTAACTGCTTGAAAGGGACTTTTTCCTTCAGCTGACTT
>JACDJE010000082.1:3962669-4103194 GCA_016647715.1 Pavo muticus | reverse complement strand
TTTTTTTTTTTTTTTTTTTTCCCCCAAAAAGTAATGAGAAGAGTTAATAAATGGAATTTTTGTGTTGAGTTAATGATCCAGAAAACAAGCTGTCATCAGATTTCCTCCATTGCTAAAAGTGGGATTAAGTGTTATAGAGAGTTTACAGAGACTAGATGAAACTATGTACTGTGTTTGTATTTCTCACAGTCACATTTTTAGTATTGCTGAGAACATCTCTAATTTTGAAGAATTAAACCAAAGCATGGTAATTCTGTATTTATTGCCACTATAAATTCCACAACAGTATATTTGTAGTCTTTCCTCCAGCAAATCTTTTCATTTCAGTAACTGTAAGACCTTCTGGTTAAAAGGTATTCTTCAAATACTCAAGATTAAGTGTCACGTATTGCTTTTGTCTTTGAATCTGTACATTTATTTATTTTTACTAACTGTATTTGACATAGAAGGAAATATTTTCTAATCTTTCATAACAGAAAGTGTGACCTTGACCATTGTTATCTTGTTTGCAATTTGTATAAAGAGGGGATAAAATAATACTCCTCAGCAAAAACTCTGGATTAGTTAAATGGGAAATAGTGAAATGTAACTTGATATGTCAAAATGTTTTCAGTCACATGCAATCATTGTGATTGTTGCTAAATTATGCTTAAAAGAAGTCACAGGATTTCAGGGGCTGCTGGATCCTTCTTTGTTGTTTTGTTTGGTTGTTTTTTACTTTCAGCATTACAATCTAAATGCAAATTCTATAGCTGAATAAAATCTAAGAAGCAACTATCAAGGGCGCTTGACGAAAAAAATCAGTGATGATGCTTGGTAGCTTAATCTGCCATGCATTTTGAATATGCAAGCATTTTTTTCTTGATTCATACTACACTTATAAACAAATAGAACAAAATCAGCTCTTTATGCTTTAGTAAATAGATTCATACTGAATGAACTAGTCTGAATTAAAATAATTAAAATCTACTCTAATGCCAGTGTTAACAGTTCTGAATCTGTGAATCAAGTTCTGTTGATTTAATTCCAAGCAAAATAGTAAAGCGCAGTTACTTCCTTATAATAAGAAGAAAATATAAAAAGGAGGAAAATGAATCCTTTGATTTTTAAAAGTAGATTGTAATATTTTAATCTAGTGCTACTATCACACTTGTATTTGAGTATTTTCTCAATTATTATCGTGTGGTTAAAATAATATATTCAATTATGATTTCTGTTTTTTTTTTTTCCATTTTGAATTTGTCTTTATTTGCTCTGTATGTTCTACGTTCAACAGGATCAGAGAAGTGTCTGCAGTATATTTAGTTCTGTTCTAAAAATTTTAATTAAAAAAAAATTAAAAGGTATTAACCCTTTTGGTGTCATACTTAGTGAAAGCACTGATTAAGCAAATTTACTCGAAATAGATATAATCCTGAAAAATAAGTGACTGATGTCTGACTTTGTCATTGTATATGTCATGTAACAGTCTTTGAGATGATGTGGTGTGATATTATGGTTGTCAAAAATGAACATTCAAATATCCTTCTAAAGGTTTTAATTATTGTTCAATCATAGAATCACTGAGGTTGGAAAAGACCTCCAAGATCATCCAGTCCAACCATCCACCTACTACCTATATTTTCACACTAAACCATGTCCCCCAGTACAACATATAAACATTTCTTGAACACCTCCAGTGACTCAGCCACCTCACCTGCCTAAGCAGCCTGTTCCAGCACTTGACTACTCTTTCAGAGAGGAAATTTTTCTTAACATCCAACCTGAATCGCCCCTGGTACAACTTGATGCCATTCCCTCTAGTCTTATTACTCATTACGTGGGAGGTAAGATTGACCCCGACTTTGTCACAACCTCCTTTCAGGTAGTTGTAGAGAGCTATAATGTCTCCCCTGAGCCTTATCTTCTCCAGACTAAATAATCCCAGTTCCCTCTGCTGCTCCTCCTAAGACTTGTGGTCTGGAGCCCTTTCAGCTTTGTTGCCCTTCTCTGGACACCCTCCAGGGCCTCAATGTCTTTCTTGTAGTGAGGGGTCCAGAATTGAACGCAGCACTCAAGGTACTCTCACCAGGTACTCACCAGTGCTGAGTACAGAGAGTCAATCACTTCATTGCTCCTGCTGGCAATGCTACTTCTGATACAAGCCAGAATTGCATTGTTGCTCTTGGCTGTCTGGGCACACTGCTGACTCATGTTTAGCCAAGTGTTGATCAGCACCCCCGGGTCCATTTCTCCTAGAGCCTCACGAAAACTCCCTGTTCATCCATGCCAGTCTTCTTCCCCACTGGCTCATCTTGCAGCGCTGGGGGAACAGCCTGCTCCTGCATCTTTAAGACTTCCTTCTTGAGGAGCATCGAGCCTTTCTGGACCCCTGGACCCTTCAGAACTGAATCCTAAGGGACCCTCTCTATTACTGTCCTGAATAGTACAAAGTCCACCCTCCAGATGTCCAAGGTAGTTTTGTTGCCTCCCCCTCCTGACTTCACCAACAATTGAGAACTCTCTCATTTCGTTCTTGCTCTGTCCAATATTGTGAATATGTTGCAAAGATGAAAATTCAGCCTTTCTAAAAAGCTAACCTGTGTCTAACTTTGGTTAATTCTTGGAGTAGATATGAGTAATACTAGAGGATTGTTACAGAAATAGAGCTAGAATGCAACCAAAGATTACTTGTGCTCTGTTCCTATAAGAATGTTTGTTTTCTGCAATTTTATTTGCTGCTTTGTAGCTGTTTCAATCTATCTTGTCTTTTAGTTTATCAGCTTGCAGTAAAGAAGGTAGCAAGTTAAAATATACCCTGTATTTTTTTGGTTAGTGGCTGAGTTAACCCAGAGTCTCAGCTCAGATAGATAGAATTAAAATTGTTTTCTACTATTTTTGTTTTGAGGATTATATAGAGAAATTGAAAAAAGTATCTTACATATGAATAAACTTAAGTGAAAACATTGACAAATTTTTTCACTGTACATTTAAATCAAGAAGAGGCTTTATTTCTCTGAACCAGTCTATATGAATGCTCTCACCAGTTGCAAAATTTGATTCTTGGCTTCAAGGAGAAATGACATTCTCTGATATCTATTGTTTGTTTGTTCGTTTTTGTTGTTTTTGTTTTGTTTTCTAAATGCATTGTATTGCACCATATCCAGACTATCCTTTCTACTGTCCGTTTGAGACAGAGCTCTTCAAACAGTGTATTCTGGTGCTAAAATGTCAATACAGGCCTGCTTGTCACTTTGACATGGTCTAATGTTTACTGCATCATCCTCACTGTCCCAGCCACAGGATAGAAAGATGTGAAGGAAACATGCTTCTCTCTATGTAGCTGCAGGAACTGTGGATTTTAAGTCTGATTAACTTCAAGAGACATGTTGAAACTCACTTTTGTTTTAATCAAATGAAAGAAAATCAGTTTTAATGACTTTGCGTCAGAAGTGTAAATTTGGACTGTGAACTTACTGTATAAGCAGTCAAAATTTAAAGTATTGTGAGCCTCAAAGTGGCTTCCCAGGAGCACTGATGCAAAACTTGACTCAAGAAGAAGAAATAACTGAAAGATAAGCAATTCAGGATCAGACTGAATAGAAAATGGTGAGAGTAAGTCAGTGCTACTGATGAAACCTTCCAATAACAAACAATAAAATTTTAAACAAAAGTTTCCTTAGCACCCTCCCTACTTTTTTCTTGTTTGTTTTTGAAGGGTGTAATTAAGGCATCCATGTACTTGTGGAAAATTGCAGGTTGTAATTGATCATTTCCTTTTTCTTAGTAACAAAAAGTGAAGTTCGAGTTATATTAGATCTGTGGTTGTCATAGAGATTGGATCCTGAGAGTCTTTGATGAAATTGCTTTTATCAATCTGACAAATTGGTACTTCCTTTCAGCTTTTTTTTTTTTTTTTTTTGAAGATACTGTGTATCTGAAAGCAACTTTTGAGTATATATTTTTTTTTACCAACAGTGAGCATACAGAACAAACCTCTTCATCTGTATTGTCTTCTAGTGCATAATGGGTTATTTTGTGCTTGAGAATTCATCACACTTTATAGTCATAATTTTTTGTTCTAGAAATTGTTGGCTCAGTTTCCAGTGTGTTTCCTAAGACAATGAGCTGTTTGTCAGCAGCTGTAAGTATACTGACAAAGATGTAATTAGAATCTTACTGAAGTGTACTTCCTACAGAAAAGTACAAATGTTACCTATCAACAGAGATTTTGTTTACCCCAGAGACTGTTGTAGACAGGCAGATTTCTCATGGAATTTTTTTTGCTTACTTGTGACAGTCTGGAATAAAAAAAGACTTCATCAAGGAAAGTATTATGTGCATGCCAGGTTATTCTTTTGTCTCCACTGTCACTGTGGGCAGCATTTTTAAACTGTAATTGGCAAATAGTAGGGACATGGAGAGACTACAATCCAGATCCCTAAAAGTCTTTAAATCCTGATGCCATAGAAATAGCTGGACATTAAAATCCTAGATGGGAACTGGATGATTAAAATTCTTTGAGGGTTACCTCTGGAATTCAATGAAGATTTTACTTTAAAGATCCAAAACATAGTTTTGCGTAACATTGAGTGAGAGCACAAATAGTTGTGATGATAAAAGATTAGCCTGGTGATAAAGAACGTGTATAGCATAAATATTAAAATTATGTTCTTAACATTTTTTTCCCTTTTCCTCTTTTTCCTCTTCAAAATATTATGGTGGAAGCATGAAGGTCCTTACCTGATTGTTTCTCAGATGAAGTATTCTGTCCTAAATTGTTAGTTTCCACAGAATCACAGAATTGTAGGGGTTGGAAGGAACCTCTGGATATCATCTAGTCTAGTTTTAGCCCCCTGCTAAAACAGGTTCCCTACAGTAGGTAACACAGGAAAGCATCCAGGCAGGTTTTGAGTATATCCAGAGAAGTAGACTCCACAACCTCTCTGGGCAGCCTGTTCCAGTGCTCTCTCACACTCAGAGTAAAGAATTTTTTCCTCATGTTTCTACAGAATTTCCTCCTTTCCAGTTTGTGCCCATTGCCCCTTGTTCTGTTGCTGGGCACTAATGTAAAGAGCCTGGCTTCATCCACTTGAAACCTGTCCTTTAGCTATTTTTAAGCTCTGGTAAAATTCCTACTGTCTTCTCCAGGCTAAGTAATCCCAGGTCTGGACATAGGACATAGTACTCCAGATGCAGCCTGACCAGGGCAGAATAGAGGGGGAGCATCACCTCCCTTGACCTGTTGACCTCTTTTTAATACATCCCAGGATATCATAGGCCTTCTTGGCCATAATTTTCATCTCTTCTGGAGATTTTCTTTTCATCTCACACTCACTTGAATAGTTGGGATTGAGATGCTTAATGCTGAACAATTTATTGAAAATATTGGATGTTATTGGAGTTCTTGGTGCTTCTTTGACGTGGAAAATAACCATGGTTAATGTATTTTTGTCTAGATCCGTGTTAAGCAGACTTGGATTTAGAAGAAGACAGAGTGTTTTTCTTTACGTAAGGGTATGAATTCCCATTTAGTGGTCCAGTAATTTTATTTTTTTAGTAAGTAAACACGTTACATCATAATATTGTAGGCCTAAACTTATCAACACAGTGATGTTTCTTCAAATGTGAAATTGGCAACCATATGAGGCACTTGTAATTGTATGGTTTGTGATTTCTAGTTCTTAGTAGATATATCAATGAAAATAATGTTTTCTATTTATCGTTTAACCTTAGTGGTAAATATATAAGGTGTATTATCATGACTGTAGAGCACGTGTTGGTTGTTGGTAGACCTAGTAAAGAATAGTAAAGGACACAAATTGGTGGTAGTATGCAGTACTGTTTCCATTACTAGCCAAAAGAACTAACTTATAGCACATTACATACATTCATACACACCTTAATTACATTGTTTTGTATTGTTTAGAGGAAAAAAACATATTTCTCTCTAAGCCTAGGGCAGGGGGATAGATAGATGGATAGACATGAAAAAAACTTGATTGTTTCATTTGCCAACTGAGACATCTGAATAATAAAAATCAGAGAAGAAATATGCAGTAGAGGATGCAAAACTACATTGCTCTCAGTTTACATATTTATGATTTTAATTAAAAAAAAAAAAATAAGGAAGGTTGCTGTAGTGTTCCATGTGTGCGCATGGTAGGAAAATACTTTTAATAGAAATAATATAAATTTTTTTAAAGGACTTTGACATAGAAAAAAAATTCTTTTGGCTTTTCAAGTTTTCCTTCATTTTATGTGTTGACATTATTGTTGGTATCTGGAAAAAGAAAATATGAACTGTGATTTTACATCATGTTTTTTAAATAATGTAAAGAAAGCATGCTTTTTTTTTTTGGCTCTTGTGAAAGCAAGAGGCTGATTACTAGACCACACTGTTGTCTCGGCTCAGCCTATCACAAAATGAATGAAGAGAAACATGAATTGAATGGTGGTTAATTAAATGATCCCTGCATGTAGGTGAGTTTATTGGGATAATTATAAATTATATTTATTCTCCTCTTCCATTACTGATACTTTTGATAATTGGCTTTATGCTCATACTGATTTGGAATGATGTCCATCCACCTGGGCTAAATTCAGTATCAAAGTAGAGGAAAGAAAATTTTTTCTCCTTTCCACCAGAGAGTAATTTGGAATAAACAAGATGTGAGATGGAATTTTCAACTTCACTTGCTTGTGAACAAGTGTATTGTACAGTTGGAGCAGCTTTAGGAAAACAGCATGAATTATTTAAGAAAAGAAAAAAAAAGAAAAATAATGGCACAGAAGAAAATTAAAAAATAAGAAATGTTAAGCCATATATATTCTGAAACAAAAGTTTCAGATGATGCTGAAAGACTAACTAAAGTGATACTAGACAAACTGATAAGAATTGTAAAGATAGAATCTGGAATGTGAAGATTGGATTGGTGAATAGTGAATTAAGGAAAGCAAGTTAGGTTAAACGTTATGTGCATTCATGAGGTGTTAAATTGGCAGCTGCAGATTTGACCTTGCTAAGCCAGGTTCTCACTGCCGATAACAGATGCTGTTCTACAAACTTAGACTTTATCCTTGCATAAAAAACGTAGAAAAAATTAAGAACTAAAACTTGAGTCACTCGTTTAATTCTCAGATAATTCTACTGAAGATTATGTTTACAGAGATAAAATTCTTTTGAAATTTCATTTTCCACTTTTTAAACTGTAAATGATCTCTCAAAATTTCTTTTCAGAAAAGGCTAATTATTTATGTGCAGCCATGCTTTTTGTTTACATAACTATCTAGCTATCGTCATGATTATACCTGAGCATCTATTAAAAATCTGGACATCCAGATTATACTTTGTGTACTTTTGTAATCATCTTGAAGCCTCATAAAGATGAAGATAGATGTGTAACTCTTTGAATATGGAAAACAAAACATTTTTGAGAGAATATTTATAAAATCATTGTAATAACAGTACAAAATATTAAGTATTCAGAACAGAAATTAAAACTTTTGCATGTGTCATTTGGAGAAAAATGGAAAAGAAATATCCAGTGTAGACTTAAAGCACACCCTCTATGTGAAAAACTTCCTCCTAATTGCTAACCTAAATCTCCCCTGTCTCAGTTTAAAACCATTCCCCCTTGTTCTATCACTGTCCAGCCTCGTAAACAGCCGTTCCCCTTCCTGTTTATATGCTCCCTTCAAGTACTGGAAGGCTGCAATGAGATATCCTCGGAGCCTTCTCTTCTCCAAGCTAACAAATCCCAGTTCCCTCAACTTTTCCTCATAGGAGAGGTGCTCCATTCATCTGATCATTTAGTGGCCCTCCTCTGGACCCATTCCAAGAGCTCCAGGTCCTTCCTGTACTGGGGGGTCCAGGCCTAGACGCAGTACTCCAGATGGGGCCTCACGAGAGCTGAGTAGAGGGGGACAATCACCTCCCTCTCCCTGCTGGCCACCGCTTTTTTAATGCAGCCCAGAACACAGTTGGCCTTCCGGGCTGCAAGCGCACACTGCTGGCTCATGTCCAGCTTCTCATCCGCCAGGACCCCCAAGTCCGTCTCTGCAGGGCTGCTCTCAAGGAGATCTTCCCCCAGTTTGTATAAATACAACTCGGATTGCCCCAACCCAAGTGCAGCACCCTGCACTTGGCCTTTCTGAACCTCAGTAGGTTTTCAAGGGCTCACTTCTCCAGCCTTTCCAGGTCCCTCTGGATGGCTTCCCTTCCTTCCAATTTATCTGTAAGCAGATAATAGTTGGCTGTAAGGGTAATGTGTTTTTTGCATCAGTGATGAAGATGCCTAAGATTTAGCTGAAAATCAGCCCACAAACAGTAGATGCAGTTCCTAATGCACATCAGAGGTTTGATTATTCACAATTTCTTTACATTTTTTGAGCAAGAAGGTTCAGCTGTTGTTGCTATATAAGTACTACTAAATCTGCCTAAAAAAACATTAATGTAAATACTGAACTCTTATGAGACAAGTTACCTGAAGAAAATCCTAACATGATTATAATCAAAATGAAAGAATCTGTTTTCTGGTTTTCTAGTATCGCAGTGTTTCTTCTGTTATATTTCTGTCACTAATGGTAAATATGCAACTTTTTAATTCTAATCAGGCTTTTTAGTAACTTTTAATTCTAATCTGTACTTCCTAGTAATTTGACAGATAAAAGATGTAGCTGGTACAACAAACTTTTGTTGCATTGTTTTATAGTTTCAAATTTCTCATACAATTGTTTTTCTTTTTTAATTTTTTTTAAAATTCTTAGCTGCTTTTTAATATGGTTTTGGTTATTATTAGAAGTCTGTTCCAAAAGGAGTGTGCTGATTTTGTTTTTCTCTACGGTCATAAGGCTTTACTCTCTTGTTAACTTCTTTGAATAGAGAGCTAAATATTTTAAGGACAGAAAATGCATGAAAATCTTTTTTAAATGCTTAAATATTGAGACATGATATAGAAAAAAAGATTACATAGTATGCTAGCAAATTCTTGTGGTGATTTTTGTTTGTGTGATTACAGCTGCTTATTGCTACAATATTTGCAGACAGTAAGAGGGCTGATTCAGTTTGAATATGTTGTGTAAATATTTCCCCCATCTAAGCAAATATATGAAAGAATTACTGAATACTGAGTTAAACTAGAAAAAAAATCTTCTTTTATATTCAGTCTCATCAATTGAAATAGAAAAACAATAAGACTTTTTTTTTTTTTTTTTTTTTTTTTTTTTTGGTGTGGAAAAAATCCACCAAAAAGGAATTAAATATTTTGTTTATCTATCAATTTCTAAATTTCAATTTTTATAATTTTTATAATTTACCTTTTTAAAATTTTGAATACATGGACTTTGAAATCTGAATGAATTGGACTGAGACATAATGTTTTATTCCTATTGCTTTTATTTTTCCATTTATAACAGGTAGCAGTTAAGAATGATTACTTCTTGATTTGAATCAGACATACATTTCCTACAGGCAATATGATTTGATTTGTGATCTGACACAGCTCATCTAAGTTATGTGAAACAGTATTTCTCCCTTGCCTCTATCCTTGTACAAGGTTATTGAAGACTGGCTTCTAGCCTCTTCTCTGGATTTCTCTATGACTAGAGAAGTATGGGGTGGGTATTTAGAGACTGATGTCACTCTGTCTCCTCACTTGGTGTCCTGTATAGCTGTTTAGCTATGAAGAAGTGAGAAAAATACATACTTCTTAGAGTTGCACAAATTTACTTTCCCTCAACTTCTTATCACTATAAAGAAAAGGGAAGCACGTGGGGTAGATTAGATGATCATTTTATGTCATGGCCATTGTTATTTAGTATTATTTTACTTAGATAAACTTTTTTTAGAAGCCTGGAACATTCAGGACGTCACACTACGTGGATTCCTTCTTCCATCCTTTTTCACTCACTGAAGTGTGAAGTTATAAAAGATAACAACATCCCTCCCTTCTCCACATCCCTCCATTTCCCAGTTTGTCTAAGTGTGGGCCAGCATAAAGGGGCTTTCTTGTATCATATGCAGTTGCTCAGCTACTCTCTGAAAGAATGTGTTGATACTTCCTTCAGAAACAGGCAGCAAAAAGATGAGCTTAAAATTATCATGTTCTTTTGCAGGTTATGATTATACATTTTTTGCCTATCTACTGTTTCCCATTTCTGTTTAATGTAGATAAAGTGCCTTAAGCAGGTTGAGCTATATGGTTCAAATCTTCTATTCTGTTAGAATCATGAGCATTGCCATTTTATAATATGTTGTGTAGCTGAAAATATAACCATGCATAGAAGGAAGACTGAAATAATTCTGAGTTGCTTCATACAGTCTGGCGCATGTGATGACTCTGTTCTCAGTTAAGAAAAATGATAAAAACTGTCACTGGCACATAACAGATGCTGGGTAATTTTAGGTAAACCATTCACTTCAATCTACCATACACTGGGGAGTAATTAGCATACTTAGTGGCTCAACATCCTAAGTGCTTAATAGAACAAATTTTTCTTATTGGTCTCCATGTGGCTATAGTTCATACACTTCATTATTCCACCAGGTTTAACTGCATATGTTATTGCTCAGCTTGTCTGGTGTTCAAATATTCTCCTACAATTGAAGAGGATGCTTTAGTCCTCACAGAACTTCAGGACATACAGTTCTAACCTAGACAACACTCAAACTGTTGTTAGTTGTTTTTGGAATGCTGTTTCTCATGCAGCGATTGTCAAGTATCAAATATTTGGTAGTGAACTAGATTCTGTTTCTTCTGAACTTGCAGTTTTTATTGATTTGCTATGATTGCAAAATACTTTTTCATTCTATTGTAAAAGTTAGATGAAGTATATTCATGGCACAATCTTAAAATCAGTTTCACGTGTTTCACAAGTTGTCTTTACCGTTTGCTACCTAACTTTAGGATTGTAACTTCAGGTCTTCAGACCTTAGCTTGTAACATAATTGAACTATATTTAGTCTCTGTTAGTTGAATTTCTTATGATGGTGAAAACTTCAAATATGCTCCTTTCTTGTTTCATTGAAACTCTCTTACTGGTTTTATTACCCAGTTAGCAAAGTATTCTTTTAGTAACTTTTGTATTGAATATTTTCCAAATCCTTCTCCGAGATTCACTGGAATTTTGGATGCTGGTTCAAAGCCTCGGTTCATCCCAGGTGCTCAGCTCGCATACTAAATTTACCTAGGTTAAATCTAAGAAATAATCTCCAGGAAAGTTTCTCTAAAGCACTATAAGACCTCAGTCTTTTCATTGTTCTGCTGCTTTTCAGCTTTCAAAATTCATGTTTGTGTATTTTGAATATGTTAATATCTTCTATGGTGTCAGAGCAACTGCTAACTTCTGTTTGTTTTGGGCATGTATTAATATCATGAAGTAATTGTAATCTTGAGCTCCTGTCTGTCTTTGGCTGCAAGAAATATTTTCCAGCAGAAGAGTGACCAGTATAAATTCCATGAGGTTGCTATCACTTGAAGATTATATTCCATGTTTGCTCTTTCTTGTTCATGCATAGATGGCAGTAATTGATATTGTCCTTCTTTTATCTGTTATTAGAATTGTATGTTGGAGTGTTGTTATGGTCTGGGCACCTTCAGCTTTGTCTCGTCAGTACAGGCACTTACATTAGGGTAACAGAGGCCATTCTGCAGAAATTTCAGTCTCTCTTTGTCTGCAGGGCATTCTACCTTAAAACAGAGAGAGAACAGAAACATGATGTCTTTTCATTACTTTGATCTTGCCCTATTTATTAAGGTGTTATGTATGCTAAGCCATTAACCTGCTTTTTGGCTGCTCACTAAAATATTATTATGTGAAACCCTGATCCTTAAATTGAGAATAAAATGAAATAGCTAGAGATTCAGCTTTGATCAGGTGTGACTATTGTTGGTGATGTTCGGTAGACAAAAGAAAAAAATTTTGAGGTAAAACGTTAATGCTGAGAATCCCTTATAATATCACAAATGCAACACATCTCACTAGAGAGAGAGAAACATTACAAGAAATAGAAATTCTGTGTAACTGATTGTGAATTGTAAATGGTAAATTGTTTGTGGTTAAGAAACTTATCCATCATTAACCTGGAAATGATTGTTATGTCTTTTGAAAGACTTAAAACAACTTTTAAAAACTGACTGAAAATGATCCTGAATTACAACTCTTACTTATACTTTTTCCAGACAAATGTTCCAGATTAAGAGTTCCAGATACTTAACTCATAAATTCATAAATATTGCTGTGCATGTTGCTGCCTAGTTGCATTTCATCTGGAATTACTTTTTCCAATCATAAGTTAAAGAATAAAATTAAATCTCAGTCTTCCTCAGGTGGTTATTAGTCAGAATATTACCTATATCTGTAGGCTTGTGTGAATGTAAAATGTTCCTGTTGATTAAAATTCTTAGTAGGAAAAAAAAAAATAATAAAAAAGGAGAGAACTGGCTGGAAGCCTATTTCATCAAATATAGTTTTGAAAATGTGCACTGGATGTACATTATTTTAACATTTTAATGGCTAAATAAAGCAAAGTAGAGTTGTGCTTTAAATTAACTAGCTTTATGTGGTCTTGTTTCTTGGAAACATGAAAACATTCAGGACTACAGATTTGATGGTTAGAGAAAGTCTGGAAAACTTTCACTCCTAGTGCTTTATTTTTATTTTTATTTTTATTTTTAATATAAATATAAATGAAGGAGTTCTGCACTCAGTTAAATGGTAGTCTCTTTCCAGAATTTTGCTGGCATACAAAAAACAGCAGTGTAATTGACATCAGATATGAATTTGTAGTTTAATACCTGAAGTGAATTTGCATCTGATGTTGTTCTATAAATCTTTCCTATACTGAATACTGGGAGCTGTCAGACTCCAGATAGCTTATATAAAACTTGCTTAAAAATGAAAATAGAAAAACAGATCTACAACATGGAGTCAGCATACCCACCCAATTCAATTTTATATTATCACCTGTTTCCTAGAACATAATTCATTATGCATATTTGTTAAAGATTAATTAATTTGATATAAATGTAATCAGTGGCTAATACGATTAGGGAGAATTGGAGGATTGGTTTATAAGGAGGCTAAGATGTATTAAAAATGTCTTTGTTAATCTAAAATAGGTGTGAGCGTATGATTAGATCACAAAGCAAATAGTTATTTAAATCCAAGAGAAGATCTCTTGTTAATTAAAATAATTTAAGTTAAAAATGGTGTTCTAGGTAAGTATTAAATCATCCTTCTACACTGAGGAATTAGCCACGAGAGGCAGGGGCATAAAAAAACATTGTGTATTTAAAATAGAATTCTTAACTCTAATGAAAACAGTCCTGTTGTGGGATGAAGGTGATTGAAACAACGCCTTATAAATTCCATGTTTCTGTTAGACTGATTTTGGAAAGAGATCCTGAACATTTGGGGGTGAAGAATGGATAAAAGGAAGTTAATAATTTTTGACTCCAGCATAGCATATTTCCTACATGATATACATGTGCAATATTTTCTTAAATACAGAAACAAAATATGACATAGTATCTGTGGGATATGCGTGGAAGGTAATGTACAATCAGCTGTTAGAAGTAGGGGTTTTTTAGACATGTCAGAAATGCTGTTCTTCACTGCAAACCAGAGGAGTTTGTAGTTCCTCATGCATGTGAGGACGCATGTTAGTAAGGAAATCACCCTATTTTACAGCTAATACTTGAAATATATAAACTAGTAAAAAAGCGTACAAGGTTCAACAGAAACAGAGAAATAATGCATTCAATAAAACGTAAATCTCTGTTGTTTCATTACTCTAAATGAATCATTGTTACAGCTGTGTTGCATTAGTAAAGATGCAGTGGATCAGGAGATTTGCAAAAATCAGTAGTCCAGGCTGAAAGCTGTGTTGTGCAAGAGTTTTATTTAATGCCTTCTAGTTAGTCTCAGTGACACCAAGCATGCTGTGTCTAAGACTGGTCAAGACTCCTGAACTTTAATTCTTACAAATGGACCCGTGTCTCTTATCTAAATAAATAGAACTTGAAGAAAAACCAATAAGTAGTTTTGCTTTGGAAAAGAAACTTAACTGGAGACACCTTTGTGAAAAGAAGAAACTCAGTTACACAAAATAAATTAAGGAACTATAAATGCATATTGTCATGTTGTATAGTTGATAATGTGTATTGTTTCAGGCTATATTATTTTATGTAGTTGTAATTAATAGATTGTTATATATAGACTAGAGAGTACTCCTTTGAAAAGAGACTATTGGTATTTAATGTTCACCGATAAATCATGTAACTGCCAACTTTTAGAAGAATTAGATGTCTCACAAATAGTTATCTGACTTACAAATAAAATACAAATGTCATTTACTATGTGAGAAAAGGTTGTTATTATTATTATTTGTGTGTGTTAGACTTTCTCTGAAGATTTACTTTATAGAGATTACAGTCTATGCAACATGAATGGTTTTGGCTGGATCATTTGAATGATAATTATAGGAAATGTGATATGTGGTATCTGGTGGAACTATTGTGTGTTAATTTATATTCTACTTTTATTATAGTTTGTGAACACTAATTATAGTTAGTTTGCTAACAAGAGGAATTCAGATAACTGTCTTGCTATTTTTTTATTTTGTTTGTCAACTAGAGCATTGCAACAGAAAGCAGAACCAGACCGAGCATGTATCATGTTAATGCAGTGGTTCTCACCATGAAAAGGGGAAGCAGATTTTCTGAAAACTTTTATTCATCTCTGGGGTACAGTCTTTTGATTTCCTATAAATAATGCAGGAGGTGGAGCTCTTTTGCCCCGTTCTGCATTGAATGCTGGTGACAGATGTTCAGTTAAGCAGTCACAGGCTTCCTTCTGAAATCTTTGATGCTTATTCCTGTGACGTAAGCAGCCAACCTGTTTCCCTATAATTTCTGGTTCTGAAGGACCTCCTGTCCACAAGCACTGCAAGTTTCTTATTTCCTGTATGTTCTCACTTATGATCTGCAACACAGTCTCAAATAACTTCTTTGGCTCACTGGTGTTAATCTTGTTACTTTGGGCTGTTAATTCTTGTTACAATGGGCGACAATTAAACTATGATGAAAGATGGGCGGCTTTCTCTGAGAAGGGCATGTTTCTGGAAGAATAATGTTTAACAATAGAAATGCAGTAGCATCTTCGCCAGAAGTGGCAGTGTCACCTACAGGCAAGCATCACATACTTAAATTTAATAATTGTATCCCTCATTGACTGCAATTACAATTTAACAGTTGTGAATAATAGTAGAATTACTTTTCTGTTGTGGTTAATGGAAGTGATTCCTGTATGTTAATCTAAACAGAGAGTTATGTAAGAGCTGCTCCAAAAGTAATGCCTCCTATCTTACTATGTTGGCATCTTCAGAGGTGGATGCTGGCAGTAGAAGTTGAATGTTCCCTCCAATATTCCGTTACATTTTGTTGCTGTGTGGCAGATGGCAGCAGAGGGCAGTCTGACAGAACAGTGTCTGACATGGAAATGAGGATGAAGCAGAGGTGTTTCACTAAATCCCTCCATGCAGAAAAATATCCATTGACATACATCAATGCTTACTGAGTGCTTATGGAGACAAAACAGTGGATGTGAGCACAGTGAAGTGGTGGCCAGTGCATTTCATAGGTGTTGACAGAGGGTCACCTCCACTGGTGCAGATTTTTATGAGTGCATGCAGGCTCTTCTTCATCCCTGGTGAAAGTGTATAGCTAAAGATGGTGACAATATTGAAAAAAAAGGGTTTGGCAGCTGAGATTTTGCTCTATCAAATAGTGTTATTGTGTTCTTTGTCCTGAATAAGAAAAGCTACCTAACATTTCTTGGTCTTCTTTCATAGGTTAGTTAGAATTTGTTTGTAGGCCACTTCTCCCCCAGAGTCTACAAATCACTAACTGGAAAATAGTAGTGGAGCAAAGGTCTGGAAATCAGTCATATTGAATCATAGACCTAGCCTAGCGTCTGGACTATCATTTAACCTATTTTCCTTATACTTCTTGACTTTTTATATAGAATTATAATGCTGCTGCCTTTCCTCTATGCAGGAGACTTTATTAGATCAGATTTGTAAAGCATCTGAATGTAAAATAAATAAATAATAAAAAAGTTTTTAAACTCTCAGGATTTTACCACAGCTGTTGTTTGCACTTATCCCTGGTCTCTGCCATGAGACAAGTGTCATTACACAAAGAGGACTACTTTTCTTTCTTGAAAAAGCTAAATTTACTGTTATTTTTGATACCAACCAGCTTAAATATATTAAATTATGGCAAGTCTTTGAAGGTGTTAATCTACTGAGGAGGTAAGTATTGACTTCATTAAAGTCTCTCTGAGGTTCATTGTGGAATAACATCTGAGAACATTTTGAGCTGTGGATTATGTAGTCTTGATGGCACAGTGAGAAAGAAATCATTGAAGGGAATGTTGTTCTCCAGTGTTGGTTACAGCTGGATATGTATACTCTGTGAGTTTTGCTGTGGACTTGAAGGACAGAGAGAAATTATTCTGTTTGATTAAAATTAGGCTATTACATTTCTGTACAAGTCAGGTTATGATATTTTTGTTCTGAATACAGCTGATTTTCACGGTTTATGTTAAAATAAAGCACTGGTATTAAAAAATATCAGGTAACCTTAATAATATGCATCAAGCCATGTAAATATGAATGGATACCCTAGGGTAAGAGAGCTAAATCAATTAATCAGAGATTTTTAGTAATGAAGCAATTAATATGAGATGGTAAAAGATAACAGTTGCCTTCCAGAGCTTACACGTTGAATTTTAGTTCACTCCCCATCAACTCTTCTTTCTCACCTCTTGGCAAAAATCAGTTTCACAGCACTGTGTGAAAAATTTACCATCTGCCAGAGTCCTGGTACTGCCCGAAGAGACACTACACAAATGCACATATATGAACAGTTAAAACAGAACAGGTTGTGATATGTACTTTTATAACTGTAAGCAAGCCTGTTTACATTTTATGTTGTGCTTTTCCAAAGTAACAGTGACTCAAAAAAAACAGCCCATTGAAAATTGCATAGTTACAACATACTTCACAACTCTCAGTAAAAGCAACTAACTTATGGAGAAGAATTTGATGGTACAATTTAGGTGGTAATGAAATCCTTGTTATTTCAAAGCTTACAGCATGATAACATATAAATCCAGTGACTAAATCCTACAGATAAGATGTGATAATAGAGTGTAAAATGAAGATGTGAAGAATTAACACTAATCTTCTGGGCAAATACAGATACCACACAGAGCTGTACATTATGTAGTTATTGTAACTATGCTAAAACAACTTGGCATATCTGTGGTGTAATAATGAGTTCAAGTACTCCCCAGCTGGGCTGGAAGAGGGCATTCACATGACCTGTGCCGACATTTTCTATACCAGAACTAAGTATGGCTTTGGCAGGTGGGCCGATTGTAATTGACTGCCTTCAGCACCTTAACAGATGTGCTCAGCACACATCAGGATCAGACTGCTCTGCCTTTATGCAAATGAAAAACTGCTGAAAAGTGATGGAATTTTTCTTTGCTAAGTTTTTCAAATAGACTACCCAGTCTATTATCACTTGTAAGAAATACATCTTTCTTGTAGATATCTTTTCTGTAGTTAAAGGGAGCTTATAAGCAAGATGGAGGCAATTTTTTTTTTTACATTGTCTAAAAGTGATAGGGCCAGGGGGAACATTTTTTGCCTAAAAGAAGAGAGATTTAAGTTAGATGTTAGGGAGAACCATTGCCTCACCACAGAGTGTAGTAAGGTACTGGAACAGTTTGCCTGTGGAAGCTGTGGGTGCCCCATCCTTGCGAGGCATACAAGGCCATGTTGGATGAAGCCCTGGGCAGCCTGATCTGGTAGGTGGCAGTCCTGCCCGTGGCAGAGGGATTGGAGCTGGGTGATCATTAATGTGTCCTCCAAAGCAAGCATTTCATGTGTTGAATTGGAATTATCCTGAAAGTGGAATGTGACACAGGTAGGATTAGATAGCCTCACCTCTGCATTTTTACTTGCTTGACAAAAATGTAGAATGATTATGATGATGCTAAGTGATGTGACAGGAAGCTTTTATTTTTACTTGAAGGGCTGATAATAGTGTATACCCAAGGGATGTTCTCTTCTAGAGAAGCAAGTTTTAATTCCATTATCTCACAAACCTGGTTCAGCTTTCATATGGAAACCTAGAGGTTGTAGTTGGGCAATGTTTTGGTAATTTTATTTCGTGTAATTTTAACATGTAGACTTAATACATTGTGTAGTAACAGAACCTTACAGTTATTTGCAGGTTTATTATTTATCTTAAAACACATTGGCAGGAAGGAGATATTTTCAAATAGTACATTTCAAGAAGCAAAATATTTCAAAATGAGTGAAGTGCAGAGTATTAGGATTTGAAATGTTTAAATCTATATTTTCATTTGTGAATCTATTATTACTTCTCCACCAAAGAGTATAGTGAGGTGTTTTTATTTTTGTTTACCTGAACTAAAGCTTTGAACAAAATGTGATTGAAATTGAATTGCTGGATAGCCTTTGAATGTTCCCAGATCGATATACAGACTATCTCTGGCTATAAGCAGAATTAAAATTAACATTTTCAGCTATGTTTGGTAAAACTAGGAAGAAAATGACCATAAATTTACTTACTTAATTAGTAGTAACAGTGAAGCAAATATGTGACAATAAGAATCAGACTGCAATTTCTGCTTATAACGATGAGGAAGATAAGAATGTTATGTATTTCCTGTATAGCTTGAATAAATATCAGTACAAATAACTTTAAAACTTGAATTGAACTGTCTCTCTGTTCTTTTTCATTGGTTTAGCTGCTTTTAGAAATGTTTTGTTTTATATTTTCTTATAGCTTAACTATAGGTCCAGGAATAAATCTGGGTTCTTCCCACCTATTTCTTCAATGCATGTAGTTTGTCAGTTAATCTCTCATGTGGAGTTAACACTTCCCTATTAGTCTTAGAGGTTTTAAAAGTGAGATGCATTAGTGCATTAGGGTCATGCTGCTATCTAAGTAAGTGTTAGATGAATCACAGCATGACTTCATAAAGACTTCCTATGGCTTATTTGAATCTTGGAAGTGCCATCATGGAAGAAGTAGAAGACAGCTGTCAGGAGGTAGAACTTTTCTGACAAGATCTGTCTAAGAGACTAAGGTAAAATTAATAAAGCAGAAGAATGTCAGTGGATCAAAAAGATCTCAACATGGCATTTTTCAGAACTAAAACATGACAAAGTCTTCTTCAGACTGGTGAAGAAACCTATTTCTTTAGAGATACTGTATCTGCTCATTTTTATTTTCAGAAATATCTACCTGATATTGTAAATGCCAGTACAATTTGCCAGTACAGTTTTTCTTTATTATTTTGACCTTCAGTAGAGACATAGGACTATGGAAGCAACTCTTTTTGATAGGAAGAGAATAAACTGGTCTTAAAAAAACCTCGCAGTTCTCTAAGAATTCTTCAGGACTTTCAAGTTTATAAAGATCTAATCATAGTGGATTTTGGTCATTTTTACAATATACCTATTCCCAGCCTGAGATGTGTTGAAGAGAATTCTCATTATCTCAGTGTCTTGAATTTTATCAAATTGACAGCCAAAGACATTTTAAAAAGATTTTTTTTTTTATGCTGGAGGGGGGTGGGAGGGGAACAGAATGAGCACTTAGACACATACCATGGCCGGGCACATTCCATAGCCGTATTCAAATAGCTTTTCATTGATGAGAGAATTTCATTCTGTGCAAACTGAGCGTAGAACAAAATTCTCCCAGATATCCCAGGTAAATTTTAGACCTATAGGTTACACAGCACCCCACATCCTTTTAGTCCCTGCCTGACCTCGGGAAATGGTTGAGGAGTGGCTAGCAGTCAGAAGCAGTGATAGTGCCTATGTGGATGGCTAAAAAAGGCCCTAAACTGAGGATGCTGCTTACATCTCTCACCAAAATGGAAACAAAAAAACAGTTTATGATGTGGGTTCCTTTGAGATGAGTGTGAGAATATTGATGGTCAATATCTTTGCAATGGTTTGGGAAGTAAATCAGGTAATAAAGGTGGCAACATTTTTTGACAACATAGTATTTTCTAGGATGTTGAAAAATGGTCAGATTTTAGAAGTATTAACTGAATCAATGTGTAAACTGCAAATACGTTTCATGTTAACTTCCTTACACCTACTGTCTTTGTCCTTTTGTCTATTGCAAAATGTTCATCCTAAATACCTTTCTGGTTGAGTGCCCTAATGAAGTCAATGCGTTTTGTCATAGAAGGACAGAAAGAAAGAAAAGATTTGAAAAAGCAGACCGAGCTTGAAGTTCTCCCTCAATGTGGCATGTTAACAGCTTTCTGTGAATCATGGCAGATTCAACCTGAAGCTGGGGGAAATCATAATCTCTCGTGACTGGGAAGCTGAGAAATAAAAACTGTGTTAGTAATTAAAAACAGGGTGGTGTAACAGCCTTTACTGATGGCAGAAAAAATATTCTGGCACCCAGGAAGTGTCTGGGAACTGAAAGGATCTGTGACAGGTCAGGTGTATCACAATTCCATTTTCTTTATTGTGGTTCTGCTTAGTGCTGTGACAAATTCCAGCTGGGAAAATTGGAGAACCTATATAGCAGAGGTCAATGAAGACATAAAGGTCAAAAAGAGGTTAAAAATATTTATTCACTCTTTGCATAGAAAGCATGGAGAAGATCAGATAATTCAGATAAGTCTCATAACAAACCAACAACGTTGATTCTTAAACTTAGATGTAGTTTGTAGGTAACCTTTACAGCCTCTTGCTTGTTGTGGATATTTAGCATTTATGAAAATCAAATAGGCATTTTTCTAGAAGCATGACTCTAAAAGAATTCCTCTTATGCCTACTAATATAGTGTTTCTGGCTCAAGATTTTACTGAGCTGCAAATTGAAAATTATTCATAGGAAACAGCAATACCTAGTCTATTTCTTTGTGTCTGAACTCTGACTTTTTTGACAGCCATACATTATCTATCTGCTCATCTTGGAATCATCCAAATGTTGGCCAGAGGGTGAGGAGACTTTGAGTTTGGCTACATCAGCATGTAATTCTTCACAGTGGGACAGGGTCAGCAGACTGAAGCTGAAGGCCTTTCATCTATGGTATGTGCCATTCAGGGCTTTTTCTTTGGACTAGATTTTAGTTTTAGTCTTGTCTTCTTGTCTGAATGTTGCTATCATTTATGCAATATATTTATAGTGGTATTAGGGAATTGATATTGGGTTGTGCTTTTTTGTTTGTTTGTTTATTTGTTTGTTTTACACCTGGAGCAGAGCTTTCAGTTTGATTTTCTATTGATGGAATCTAATTTGTGCCCACTCAGTCCACCCAGTGTGAAAAACCAATGCACAATAAATGGAGACAGTAGGAGTTTTGTTTCAATTTGCACTGTTATTCTGTCTCAACCAAAATATTAATGTATTGGTTCAACTTTATCTTGATGTTTCTTGAAGACAGAATTTCCATTTCTATAGCGACCATGTTGATTATGGTCCAATTTAAGAGTTTTATTAATGTCTGTGTTTAATAGGCATGTGTATAGAAATAAGGGAAAAAGTTATGTTGGATATTGTTATAGAACATATTTGTAATAAATATGAGGAAGTCCATCATATTGCTTGGCTACACAGAAGAAAAATAGTATGATGAAATCTCTTACTAAATAGTCAAGAACAAATTCAACAACACGATGATGTGAACACTTTCTGCTTGTATTTGTGGATTACATCTCTTTCACATAACAGAGATAAAAGTCTGATAACAGCGATACAGACACTGTTGAATAAATCTACTCATGCTTGTTTACACTTAGATGGAATATTACTGCTGTTCTGAAGTGGGTGGTGTAAGTCAGTAACAGAGGCAGTGCCTCCACGAAGATATTGGGTCACTGAATAAAGTTGCATGACTGAAGTAGACAGCTAAAAATTTTCATCTCTGTCAGGAGAAAAAGAAAAAAAATATATGGCATTTGTTGATATTCCATCAATAAGAAAATAGATGTGATGGGAATCAAACCAGAATTAAGTATTTTCAACTTGAAAACCACCATTTAATATGTCATTAAATGTAAGGTCAACTGTTTTGATAGAGATTCCGTATTCAAAAGGGTTTCCCTCTTATTTTTTTTTCCCCCACATTAAAGTCATGTTTCATGCTGAATTCGAGAGATTCAGAACTGATTTGAGACATATATTTAAAAGATTTCTGTATGTCTCCTTGAAAACTTTGGCAGTATATTATCATCTATTATATGTCATCTGAGATTGTTTGGGTAGAAAAATGTGAATTCTGATTTTCAATGGTTGCTTCAGACTTTTTTTTTAATAATATGAGGACTAGATTTGTCAGAGGACTAAACATGTCAGATAACAAATCACATGAAACACTTCAAAGCTCTCCACAAAAACCACTTCACTGCCAAAATGGATGAAAACTTTCAACACCCAGTGAACTCAGTGAGAGCTGAGAGATTCCTCTGAAGATATGGATGGTAAATTTTACTTTCAAGCTTTCTCTGTATAACACATCCTATTCTTGAGTCTGTTTGTGCTATATCTTTTTTTTTTTTTTTTTTTTGTTAGAAACTAAGATCTAAGTCTATCTACAGATTTATTTAAGCCAGATATTAGATTTTAATCCATGATTTACACTGGTATTATGTTCAGTTTAAGGGGAACAAAATGTAGGGTCTTCACTTGGATAATTGGAGTAGGAGTCTTCTGGTACAAGGCAGGTACAGATTACATTTATCTTAATATAGTAAATATTCCTATAATTTATTCAACGGCACAGAAAGAACATGCAGCATCACATAAGATGTAGTCCTGGAATAACTTTGTGGTTTTGTGTTTTGTTTTTGTTTTAAACATAAAAATGATGCTCAGTCTAAATAATACCTTGTTTCTAAAAGCTTTTCCACATTTGACTATTACAGTCTAATGATTATAGTTGTACTTTACATACAAATGGTATCATAATTTAGTGGTAAAATAATAAGTCACGCATACACAAGTTGCAACTAATTCTAGCTTTTGAAAAACAGTCATTTCCAAGCTTGTTACTACCTCATTTAATGCAAGAATGAGTCATCTTCTACACTAATGTTCTCTTGAATGAGGTAAGAGAAAAACCCATAGAGTGTATTGGACAAACCCGTATGTATATATGTAGGGCTTTGTTTTGTGCATTTGTATGGACTGTGACCATATGGTAGTCTCTTCCTATTTACAATATATGATAATCAGCTGAACATTTCATGCATAATAACATGATGTGTCTGTGTAATGGAGCAGAATAAAATACTTGTTTTTTTGAAATGGATAATTTTACCTTGTTATTGAAATTTACCTTGTTGTTAGTACAGCCACACATTTTAGAGTAGTAGTTGTGGATGTTTGGGCATGAAAGAAGCCTTACAGGTTCTGGGGTCAATTATGAGGTAGGTAGTGTTCTGCAAGGAATTTAGCTTTTAAGTTATAAAGGAAAGGCATAATGAAAAGAGAGTAGCATTTGCTAAAACTGCAACCATTCTTTAATGAAATAATGGATTTTAAATATTGTATGTTGGTAAATTCTGGTTTTCTTTGTTATATTTGCCGTCTTTAATCTGAGCGTGAGGAAAATTTTGAGATAAATCCCAAGGAAAACTTGAGAAATTATTTCTAAAGCAAGACTTTTAGGAAATAGAGAGACAAATCTTTTCTCAAAGATTATAAAAAAAGTTTTTTTGCCTCATTAAAATTTTGTTTATTATTGGGAACAAGTTGAAAGAGTGATTGGACATGATACTATCTATGCTTCTGAAGTTAAGAATATGGGAATCCATTTAGCTGGACTAGAGATTTTGAAATGAATCCTAAATCTACTAAAACTTTCACATATTCACATTTCCCAAAAAATAATTGTGATCACTCGTCCCGTCCCAGTATTGACTGTCAGATTAAAATTCAATCATCTTTAAATAAATAGCAAAATAAACAAAAAACTGATGCTCTTGCTCCCCTTAACTGTAGAACACTGGGACACAATGGGCTCTGTGAAGTAGCAGAAGGGCTTTGTGCGATGTGGGAATTAATAATGGATCAGGAATTAAACTGCTGTGGATATTTTGTGCTTGGTGATCTAGGAGATAATAGGATGATAATGGTGGGAGAAAGGAAGGAAAGAATGTAACAAAGAGAAAGAAATGGAGTATGAAAAGGAAAGAAAAGGGGAATAGTAAAGGTAAACAAATACAAAAAGAAACCTTTATCCACAAGATGTCATCCCTGGCTTCAGAGAATTGTGTTGCTGGAAACCAAGATAATATTTGCAGAAATAGATATCTATATGTGCTGTGTACTTGTCTCTCAATTATTGTCTTGCAACTTTTGGTCCTAGATATTGCTGTAATAAGGCATGATATGAGCTAGTTCTGTGTGATGAGCAGAGAATTGCATTCTTGTCTTCTTGTTACATTTTGCAAGAGTGGTGACGAGACTGAAGCCCAAAAGCATAAAAAATCAGACAGCCTTATGAGTAGAATGAATCATTATAGTTTGTTTTCACGTTTGCTGGTTGAGGAAGTGATTAGGAGCCTGGCCAAGGAAAGAGGAATGTCAGAGTCTAACTCTTTCCTAGCCTTAGGTAAATTATTGTATCTGGCTCCAGGAATGATAAACACAGAAAGAAAAATACAGAACGATCTCACCCAAGGCATTTAGAGTATGCTTATGTCACTGGTCTTTGTTGCATGCTGTGTAAAAAAAAAAAAAAAAAAAAAAAAAAAAGAATGTGATTCCATGTTTCTCAGTTGAACTCCTGATGAAACTGTGATATACTAGTGGGAAGGCTTCTGAGAGTCCACTGTTAAGGTCTGCCAGTCACCAAGGGGAAAGCAAAGTACCACTGTGTCTAGTGGAGTTCAGCTGCCTCTGTTTTTACTAGCAGTCATAGCTTTGTAAAATTGAGTTTTTCCTGACTTTAGTTTAAAATGTTTTTCGATTTCAATCCTCTTTTCTGTCAGAGTGAATCAACTATCACTAAAGGTAACAAATTAAATTTTTTTTGAGGGATTATGCATCTGTTCATCCACAGATTTTTACATGCCTCTTCATCATTCTTGCATCTCTGTTTTCTCTGTCTTTAGTAGTTTGAGATAGTTTTGAATTATGCAGTAAATATGTCAGTAGTGTGAGAAACACACTCAAGAGCAAAAATTTCTAATCAGGCAAAGATCTCTGTGAAGGGCATTTTATTCATTATTGCAATAATGGGTGCACACCCCCTACTGACAAGGGAGAAATTGCGCAACTAGTCAGTGAGATCCATTCCGTTATATACCCTGGGTCCGACGCAGGTAAAGCCTCTCCTAGCACTCATTGGTTGAGCATCTCAGGCTCACAATCTTCCAATGCTGCTGCTATGTTACACTTCCATAGTTACGTTTACACTTCCATAGCTACGGCCACACTTCCATAACTAAGTTAACACTTCCATAGCCACGTTTACACTTCCATAGCTATGGTTACCAACCCATTGTCTTCAGGTATGCTTTTAACTTTTTGCCTGTGCCAATTTTACCTAGGTTGGAACGCCCCGGTCTCAACTTTGCTCTCTTTGGGAGTTTTCTTTGTAAAAGGTTACTTATCCTATACTATATACAGAAAATACTGGAAACTTCCACTGCAAAAACACAATCTACCTCTCACAGTAGGTACACATAATACATGTATATTTTTAAATTAATGTCACTTATATAATGTATACATTTCTGTTTTGTATACATATCTGTTTTATATACATAAATATGTGTTAAATCTAATTTTTAATAACCATTATGTACCTATATGCAAACATATCCAAAATACTGGTATGTAGACAAATTTGTTTTTATTTATAGAAAACTGTAACTGTTTCAAAACTGTATCACTATGTAATGTCCTCCTAGATTACTGCTCTGTGTAAGTCTACCTGGGGAGGAGCAACCCAAAACCAATATTTGCTGGGACTGACTAATTGGAAAGCAGCTTTGTGGGAAAGGATCTGGGTGTTCCAGTGGACATCAAGCTAAACAGGAGCCATCAGTGTGCCCTTGCCACATAGGAGACGAATTATGTCCGGGGCTGCATAAGGCAAAGGATTGATAATAAGTGGAGGAAGGTGATTCTTCTTTTTTACTCAGCACTGGTGAGGTCACATCTGGAGTGCTCACAGTCCTCACATGTCCTTTGATTCAAAGGAAGATTCACGAGCACTTATGCTTTCCCTCATTACTGTAATGCATCAGGATGTAAAAGAAATATGTTGCAGTAGTTTACTTCAATAAAGATAAAAAACTGATTTTTATAAGGCTAAAGTGGCAATTTACTACAGTCAACAAGAAGAAATGAAATCATCTGTAAGCTTAATTCAAGGAGCTGAAAAGAATGCAGGTCATAAAATCATTTTTTTTTTTTCGGAAAGGTATAAAAATTCTATAGATGATTTTATATTTAAGGAGAATGAACCAGCCTAAAGACTCCTCATTAACTTTCAAGGGCCATTTGGCAGATAATGGAATTCATCCACTAAAACATTTATTTTTCTTGTCTTATAGACACACATGCTTATCTCTGAACAACAAGATCCCCTGTAGGAGGAAAAATCTTGTCTGCATTGAGGCCAGGAGGAAAAGTGGTAGAGAAAAAAAATGGAGAGTGATGAGGTTGGGGGTAGATCAAGCAAACTGAAAACAAAACAAACCAAAAAATTTCCATGCTATAATGAACAAGAAAAATTGGATAACTACTAGAGGCAACAGCAACAGTAAACCCACCAAGATGCAATTCCAAATTGATAAGCTAGCTTTAAAATCATAATGGGGGTATATTTAGGTAGTTTTTTTTGTGCAAAACCGTGGAAAATTGAGACTGAATTTTATCCTTATCTGCACTCTTCCCCTTTCCCCAAGGCTTTGATATCCTTTTACAGTGGAAGGGGGCAAGCCTGTGAATCTGTGGTTTACTAAAGTTGACATTTTAAAGATTGGGAAACTTCTCAGTGGAAAACAGTGAGTGCAATCCTTTTTGGTTTTGAAAATATAAATTAAAGAAAGTTGAGTATCTGACCTGAAGAGTGAAACCTGTGCAGTAACAAGAGAAAATTGTGCTTCAGAAGTCAATACCAACCTAAGTTTCTTTGTGTTAAGAAATTCAGCCATACAGAATGAGGGCACAAGGTTGCAGAGAAGTTTGTGAATTTGTTTTTAATTATTATTTTTGTTGTTATTTGTTGTTGGTTTTTTTTTAAATTATTTGGAATGCCACTCACTACTTACAAACAAATGAGGTAATTTTTACTGAATGAAAAGCTTTGTAGTCACTGCTGCATTCTTTTTGATATCCCTATTCCTGATTTTTCCAACTCCTTGTGCTGGACATGGCACTTCAATTTAGTTTTTACATTGAGAAAGTGAAAGAAAATGTAGAACAGTGTAGGACGAACTCTCTAAGATGTTATTAAAGTGTGTACTCACAGGGGATTATAGGTATATACAGTGTATCTTACAGGATTTTATGTTAGGACCTCTTACAGAAGATTTTCTATTTAGTTTCCTTATTTTTCATCACCAAGTAAAGCCTCTTGGTGCTATTAATAATGAATTGTTATCATGGCGTGCTTGTATCTGACAAGACTGCATGTAAGATGACATATTTAGCACTGCAGAACACCAAGAGAGCAAGACTTCAAAAAGAGCAGTTAAATTAAAACCATGCATTCTTTATGATTGCAAATAAAAACACATACAAAAAAAAAAAAAAAATCAGTTCTGTACATTTTCTGAGGGGCAAGAAAGAGAGTCTAATGTATTTGAGGAGATTTTTTATACATGCACTATAAAAAATATCTCAGTGTGACAATATGTAAATATGTGTATACCTTGAATATTTTTCAGACTTCTCAGATACTGTTACCCTTTCCCCCTCCAACCCTTCCCTTGGGACATCCAATACAAGTATGATAAAATGAATACGTATATGAGCCCATTAATTCTTACCAGATATTTAAAAAATTACAGGATTATAAAAATATCTGAAGTTTTTCAAAATTGTGTTAGTATCTTTCATTTCAGAAAGCACTGATCCAAGGAAACATTGACATTCCCCTCCCTAACCTATCCTACAGTTTTCAGAAATTGATGTCCTGAAGCTGATGTATGAATTACCAGCTTCCATGGATAGAGCATCTTCTGTTCTTGCCCTCTGTTTCAAGCTCTGATGAGATTGCCTTTTAGTGCTGGCTCCACTTATAACTTTATTTATATGGGCACATGCACTCTTTTGCATTCTCAGATGAGTTGAGACAGCCAACTGAATTTGTAAGTGCCAATAGCCAGCCGTCATATTCAAATATAACTGGAATAGATTCACATGTGTACACAAGGTTTGTGAGCAACACTGCTGATTATCAAAGGGAGTTTATAGAGATGTCAATTACACTGGTCAGACTATCGGTCTGCCTTTTTCTTATTGAAAAAGATGTTCTTTCTTTTCCCCAAAAGATGAAGGGATCCAAAGGGAAGAACGCACCTATGCTCAATCGATAAAGTAGTGTAGGGAGACCATAGTATCTGGGAAGGAAACATAGCACATATTGTGGTTATATAACAGAAGTGTAGAACAGAAGCTGGAAATACAGTATCTCTTGTATCTTAGTTGTATTAGCGTTCTAGTTGTACACTAGGTGGGATTGTGTTTGCTTTTCAGTGCCTGCATTATTGTACTTCTCATAAACAAATCCTTCTGAGAACTATGTTTGAAGTTTATTTCTTTACGTGTTTCGCCTAGCTACTTCTACTTTCTCATCTCTCCATTTAGTCTTTGTTGTCTTCTTAGGAACATTTTTAGAGAAAGTCCAGATTATGTTTCCCATTATGTCTTTGATAAGTTTACAGTTCAGCTATCATTTTTCTCAGTCCTCTAATGTATTTATATTCAGATTCTCTCAGTCTGCTATGGACACAAGTGGATGTGAATTACGATGCAATGTATAAGGCTAAAAGTCAAGTACCATTACATGCATAAGTGTATAAATGGCTACTCTGTACGTCACATACTAAAATTCTATGAGAGAGAGTTCAGGGAAAAAAAATATGTTTAAATTATTTTAAAATTACTTTATAATTCCAGATAACTCATTGTTTTAAATTGAATACAAATTAAATATGTTAAAATGATGAAGTATACGTTCTCTATTTTAGGATAAAAGTATGTCATGGTTTTATGATTTTTGGTTATCAGTATTCCACATCATAACATCAGGTAGTGCACTGGGAGTTAAAGTGTTCCGGGTATCTGTCCCAGAAGAGAAGAAGAACTATGTTCCCCAAAAGACTGTTCGCTGTGCTGTTATCATTTCTGCTCAAGGCCAGATATAAGGCCTTGGTAGGTCGTCTGACTGGCTCTTCTTCGTCAGACTCTCCCTGCTGCTTGGACTGTGCATCTCACCTCAGCGTTATGGTGAGGCCTATCCAGCTTTTGGACAATCTCTCTCTCTCTCATTATATTTGATTTATTAGCTTCAATTCTAATTATATTGTATTATAGTGTGTTATCTTGCATTCCGATACCATATTTAGTAAATTAGTTTGTTTCTCCTCAGATCGTTGCCACTGTTTTTAATTATTTAATTATTTTGGGGTCCCCTGTTTCCCTTTTCCAGAGGCACGGATTTTGCGAAATCCCTCCGCCCCACTAGTCATGGAACTGGGCTGAACCAGCCTGTAAACTGTCAACAAAGCAGAAAAAATATCTGTACACTATTTTAGATGAAAGAGTGTAGGTGTGCATTTCCAAAGGTAATAGGATTACTGTATTGTCTAAGATGAGAGTTTCTAAATTCTTTTTAAATCACATGCTTTTTCACATAGACAGAAACTTGCAATCCTTAGATTACCTGCAAAGGTATCTAAGGATTTTGAGCAGCCAGTCTGGTGTAAGTAGTAGAGAGAACAGGTCCTGCAGTCTTTAGTTATGGTTTCTTTGTTCTGTGGATGCTTGGAAGTTGATCAGAGTAACTTTGCTGTAGAGCACTATGCAGTAATCTTCTGCTAAAAAGTATTATTGTAATGTCTAATATTTAGAGCTGTACGAGGTCTAAAATAAGGGTCTTTTGCAGTCCTTAAACTTTTTATAATTGGTTTGTAAATTAAACTTGTTTTTGTTACCTATCAAATTCCCAATCAACTTTTGTGTTCTAAGGTCTTGATGAAGGCATTCTTATACCAGTGTGCCCAACACACAGTTTTGCAGCAGTCTTGCAGGTGATGATGAATGCTTTTCTCTCTCTCTCTCTTTTTTTTTTTTTAATCTATAGAGTTTTCATAGAATTTCCCTTTGATATTTCTCAGAACATGAATTTCTTCCTTACCTTTCCACCACGGATGAGTCTTGATTATTGTCTATTTAAACTTTGCTTTTAAAAACAGGAGCTGGAACACTTTCTCACTTTCAATTTTGAATTCCAAATCTGCAGATGTTTAAGCTGACTAAAAAATGAAATTTCTGTTCCCTGAAGACTTTCAAGAGTTCATAAGCTTGTTTTGTGGCTATATGAGATTAGGTTGACAACTTGGAATTTCATTTTGATGAATCTAAAGTACAATCAACATTTTGACGTTACGCTATGCAGCCTTCAATCATATATAAGTGATGGCTTTAAATAGAAAAGATGTAAGTTCCTTCTAAAAGTGTGGGCTAAGTAATACGCTATCATGAAATTTTGATTTTGTCGCATCTTTGATGGTTATGACTTCTGTCACAGAAAAATATTTGGCAGTTCTAATTGAAAGTACTGTTTAAATTAGAAATGTTTACCAAGGCTTCATTTTTTAATTTATATGTTGAATGGGAGAGGTATGAAAAGTTAAGCTTCTTAAAATTCTGCTTTGAATATATAATACTTTGAAGAACTGTGTCATACTGTATAGAAAAATAAGTGTGTTACTCCACACAAAATGAAACTCAGAATACTTTGAGACTTTGAAGTCTTGAGTTTGATATATGGTAAATTAAATGAGTAACAGTTTCACAATCCATCAGACAAGTTTTACTCAGAATAATTTCTCATAATGGGAAAAAGTGATGCTGAGGTTGTAGAAGAGTGATTAGCAGTGATGATCAAAGGAGATCTGAGGCTGAGAAGTAACACTTCTGGCCTTTCTGTAAGTCATATACAAGGATTTTTAAAAAAATCTTTGCAGTTCTTTGAAACCTTAATTTCATAAGGAATTGCTCTATAAGGGTAGGATAGCATTATTAGCTCAATTTCATGAGTTAAAATTGCAACACTGAGAAATTAAGGAGGAAAAATTTGCCAAAGACTCAGGTTTAAATGTAACCTTTGAAAAAACCTCAATGACAGTGGCTTAGGTTTGTGAATAACTGCATGTCTTTAAAACTATTTAAAAGTAGTTTAAAAGTAATATCCAAAGTGTTTGGACTCAAAATGCAGAATGAGCTTAGTTTTGCAAGTTGTAAATGACCCAAAACTTTCTTACTATGGGAACACTCAAATTTCCACTTTTTTTCCTCTTGCAGTAGTGTCTCATGCACATCTCAATGTGAGTCAAAGTCCCTTTCTTCCTTACTGTCTTACCAGAACAGGCAGATAATGGATTATGGTCTTCAACACTCCTATCCTTCTCAGTTCAGGAAACTTGTGACCTACTCTGACTCCAATCAAAGATCTCTACATGAGACAACTTGTCATTGGAGCCTACTTCATTCCTCTCTAATGAGCTCTAAGCAGGTAGTTATGATTTATTGATACTTCTGGTCACATACTTTGCAATGTAGTTCATACACTGCACATTTTTGGCTTGTTTTATGATCTACATGTGGCTAGTAAAGTGTTTTAGGGAGCTATGGAGGCCAGCTGAGTAGGTGACTCTTAGAGGTGGAAAGACACAGGCAAAGTGCGAAAGCAAAAGGAAAACAAGTGCTAAATTTATCTGCCCCTTTCTAATATGATCTCCTTATAAGGACTAAAAAATCAAAAAAATATAGGTTTATCCTGTTGTTAGAATGGGAGTACTCAGACTCACACTGTACGTCTTCCAGCTACTGACATTCATTAGATGGCAGAAGCATGATTAAGGACCAAAGAACAATATATCTGAAGTAGAGAATTCTCTATTTTCATCTTTTTTTCACCTCAGGAAAAGAAAAAGTAATCAAAGCCAATTAAACTTCCTTTGGGAGGGTAATACCAAAGGCTTATTTTCATGAAGCTGTTCCCTGAATTTGAAATATTTTAATTCCATTTAAACTGAATTATTTCTCAACTGACACCTGGATTTGGATGAAACTGGTTCCAAAGCTACTCCTACTGGTAATTTTCAAGTCCTCAGACTGTAGAATTAAGGGAATCACGTCACTTTATATCTAATTGTTCTGCTTTTTGTCTGCCAGTCTGTGTCAAAGCATAGCACAGAGGTCTGAGTTCCAGTTAAAAACAAGATAAAATAGATTTCTCCAGTTGCCTGAATTTGGACCGAATGTAGAAAGGAGACTTTTCTCACAGGCCTGGCAATGAAGACAAAGTTATTACATTGCTCCCTTGCTGAAATCAAACTGAAACATGTCAAGCTCCTAATATTCCAAGACAATTTGATATGCTTTGGAATTTTTCACTCAGATTTTCTTTATGGTGGGAGGTTTTGACCAATATTCTCCTATGGTTGTGTAGTCAATAGAATTTAACTAATTACTGAATGGTGAAGATGTTATTTCTTATGGTGGGCTTTTAAAGTATACTGTTATAGGACTGTTGTCTCTACTACTGTATAATTGTACCTTCAGTGTTAAGGATATATGGGGCTGGTTTTGATTTTGTATTTCCTTTTTTTTTTTTTTTTTTCCCTTTCTTTGGGCTTTTGTACACTCACTTTCACTTTGGAGGAGTTTTGCATTGATGCATGCAAATGAATTTCCACTGACTGCTCCTTGGATGTGTGTATAAATGCAATTGCACTAGAAGCTCAGAAAAGAGTGCAAAGCTGGAGATGGGCAGAAGTACTTGAATGCCAGAGACAGAGGAGGTTTTTTAGTGGAATTTTAGAAAGGGGCTGAATTAGTTCATGTCTCTTTTTTGAGAGGTTAAGAGGGAGTAAGACATGTAGTCTATGGGGAGACTAGTTATATATAAAGCCTTTGAATTACATTTCGCCATGGGTGACTGAATGTGACTATGACTATTGTCCCCTTTAGCAGGGCATGGACAACACATTGGAAAATGCTTGCGAAGTGTTCTTTTTTAATGCAGCTTTGACAAGGCAGGGTTCTGCAGTGGAACGTACAACACCTAGATTAATCAAAAAAGCATAAAAGCTGCTTCAGTCAGATGGTGGTATGATGAATGGGGAAACTGCATACTCATTAAAAAAAACCCAACAACTTGTATCTTATACCTTCTCATTCAAATATCAAGAAAGATCTTCTAAGAGGTCTTTCATATTTTGTACTATTCAGCTGCTAAATTATCCTGTGTATGTTGAAATTAATAGCAGAAATGAACAAATAATAGAACCAGTTGCTCTCCAGTGATAAGCTTAAATTCAACTGTCCCTTTCATCAAAAGTTAATACTTTCATCTTCATCCATCTCCAAATCCAAGGTATTTTTTGTGAGTGGCAAAGTAATTCAAGCAAAATTTCCTATGACATTCAGTCTACTGGGTAGATTATCTGCCACCTATACATGCACATTGAGGATTTTATTTTGGTGAATTTTCTGCTGTCATGTACTAAAGATTCAGCTCACAATATGATTTTTTTCATTATGGTGCTAATATCCCTTTTTATCAGCCACTGTATCTAGATTCTCAAATTCAGCATGAACATCATGTCATCACAATATCTGTTTTGTTTAGTTGCTTATTGGAAAATCACTGACAGTAAAAGAGGATAGATATGTTCACATGCAGACAGTAAGATTTTGAAAGATCTGTCTCCTTATACACAAGGGTAGGTAGCAAACATCTGATCAGAGTTAGCAATCCGTTTATGGCTGTTACTGCCCCTTACACAAGTAAGCAGCTGGTTTGTAGTACAGATGGTCACAACTGCACATTCAGGTCTTGAGTCTGTGCATGTGCAAATTGGATGCATGGGATCTGTATTATCTTCTCTGTATAAGGGATAAATCAATAAAGCTGTTGATTCCTACCGCAGGAAAAGAATGCAGCTCTGGTCCTATGAGCTCGATGTTATGTATGTGAGTTGGCTACTTACTTTCATGATGATATTCATTAGGGACACTTACCTCTCTCTCTCTCTGCCCTTAGACTGCCTAATAGGGAATGATTTTGCATTGAAAATAGACCTGATTGCAAATCAGTTACTTGCATCATTTTCCTGAAGTTATTATTTTGTATGTAAATATGGCTGTTACGAAGAGAGTAAATATACAAATTAATGAAGCCTGTTATAGGAGTGTTCTGAATGAACTTTAGTTAATCCAGCAAATGGCTGTACACTGTATTTTAATCTCTCAAAGGAACCACAGATAATTCTTTTCTGTCTTGCTTTCTCTACCTTCCTACTTCCCCACACACCTGCCAACTGTTTAGAGATCAATTTGGTTCTTAATGTCCAGCTGAGATAGTGTAGAATAAAACAAGCCAGTGTACCCCGAGAGTGATTTACAGGTTGTATGAGCCTACTGTAATGAGCTGTGGTTCATCAATCAGCCCCAAATCTAATCTTTTAGCAGAAGCAGATTATCATGAAATGCACTGTGTGTAGACTAAGCCAAGTTGGAGGCATGCATTTGTCTATGTCTTCCATGCAGGTTCCTCAGTATAAGGCTTCTTCTGTTAGTTCTGTATAGTCAAGGAGATCACTTGAAAAGCATGCATATATGTATATGTTAGATGATATGTTTATCAACTTTTAATTATATATCGTGATTTGAAAATGTTGATACATTCAGCCTAACTTCAAAGTGAGTTTCTCTTTCAAAAATTTGTTCTCAAATGTCCCTGTCTTTCTTAACAGGTTGAGTATATTTGCATATGTTTGTGTTTCTTTTGAGTTAACAGCTCTACCTTTTTTTTTTATATTTTTTTCTTCAGTCATAGGTAAGGGATATTTAAATACACTTGATTAAAAAAAATGAGTAGGTATTATACTTGAAATTAATATAGTTTATAACAATAATTTAAACATTTATTTGAGTGTTCCTTAGTTTAGTTCCTATTTTCGTATCTGAATTGGTGTGACAAATGATTTATCACAGGAAAAATATTAAGTTTTTACTTGACTGTGTCCAGAACTATTTTCACCACAGTGATTCTGTGGAGGTCAACTTGTAGCACACTGACACATTTCATGTTTTCTTACTCAGAAATCTCACTAGAAGGCTTATTATTGATGTCAGCTAGCTTTGGTTGCTTGAATGCTTTTCCTGGTTGGATTTCTAAGTTGCCAAAAAAAACACTTCATTTTTGAGTCTAAGTATAGAACATATCTGATGATGCATTTCTAGGAAAGACTAAAAATATTGTATAAAAATCTGAGTAGCCATGTTCGAGAATGCTGAGTTTAAGTTGGCATGGGTGCTAGGCTGAGCAGAAAAACTGAAAAACTGTGCTACCATGGAAGGAGAAAAGAAAAGCCTGGCCCACATTTGGCAGGTCAAAGATGGAGAAAATGTATGTCACATTCTCTGAACAGATTTTTGCATCAAATACTGAGGAAAGAAAATGCCTTAAGCAAAAGGACAAACTTGACAGACAAATGGGCATAAATTGAGCAGAAAGATGTTTTAAGTGGAAAATGAGAAGTTTTCTAAAGAGGAGAAAAATACGCTAGTGAAATAAGAATAATATTTCTAAAATTTCTGTCAAATTGTCCCTTATAGAATCACAGAATGGCTTGCGTTGGAAGAGACCTCAAAATTCATCAAGTTCCAATCCCCTTGCTGCAGTCATGGTGGCCAACTGCTAGATCAAGTACTAGATCAGGTTGCCCAGGGCCTCATCCAACCTGGCCTTGAACACTTCCAGGCATGGGGCATCCTCAACCTCTCTGGGCAGCCTTTTCCAGCAACTCACCACTCACTCAGTGAAAAACTTTCCCCTTGACTTCTAATCTACATCTTCCCTCCTTTAGTTTAAAACCATTTTGCCTTGTCCTATCACTATCTAACCATGTCAAAAGTTGATTTCCCTCCTGTTTACAATCTCCTTTTAAATACTGGAAGGCTGTGATGAGTTCTCCCTGGAGCCTTTTCTTCTCAGACTGAACAGCTTCGCTCCTTCAGCCTGTCTTCACATGACAGATGCTCCAGCCCTCTGATAATCTTCGTGGCCCTACTCTGGATCCTCTCCAAAAGCTAAACACCTTTCCCGTGTTGGGGTCCCCACACTTGGATGCAGTACTCCACATGGGGCCTCACAAGGGCAGAACAGAAAGGGACAGTCACTTCCCTCGCCCTTTGGCCACCCCTCTTCTGATGGAACCCAGGGATACCATTGACCTTCTGGGCTGCAAGAGCACACTGCTGGCTCATATTAAGTTTTCCAACTACCACAACCCTTAAGACCTTCTCAGCAGGGCTGCTCTCAAGGATTTCTTCTCTCAGTCTATAAACTTATCTGGGATTACCCCAGTCCAAGTGCAAAATCTTGCACCTTGCTTTGTTAAACCTCTTTAGGTTCACATGGGCCCACCTTTTGATTTTATCAAGGTCCCTCTGGATGGCATCTCTTCCTTCTGTTGTACTAACTGCACCACTCAGCTTGGTGTCATCAGCAAACTTGCTGAGGGTGCACTAGATCCCATCATCTACTGACACAGAACCATTGATCACAACCCTCTGGCTGTGACCTTCCAACCAATTCTTTATCCACTTGATAGTCCACCCTTCAAATCCATATCTCACTAATTTAGAGATAAGGATGTAGTATGAGACCATGTCAAAGGCCTTGCAGAAGTCCATGTACATGACATTGGTTGCCCTTCCTTTGTCCACCGATGCAGTCACTCTATCATAGAATGCCACTAGATTGGTTAGGTGCAACCTTCTCTTGTGAGTCTCTGTGATTCTGAACTTTGCTGAATAGCACCTGTCTGTCTCCTGAACTTGTACAGAATCTAGCAAGTTAAGACACCAGAGTCTTTAGAGACTTTGAGATCCTGAAAATACTACCATGGGCAAGATTTCAGCAATATATCCAATTCCAGTAGTGAATTAGACACATTTTATATCTTTTTTTTTTTTTTTGTAATAATTTATGTTCAACATATCAAAACAAACCTTGCAACAAACCACAAATAACATAAAAAAAAAAAAAGTCATACAAAGGAGTAAAAAGAAATGGAAAGAATATTCAGCTGAATGAATGGATAAGCAATATATTTTATTGTTAGGTGAGACACTGAGATTATGAAGCCACAAATAATGACTCCAAGGAGACCTCCTCCACTGCTTAGAAAATGTTTAATCACTTTTTAGCAATGCAACAAATTTACAGCCTGGATTTATTTGAGTATTGATGTGACATCCTGCAAATGAAATTTGTCTTAGATTAGATTAATGGCACAGACTAAAAATGGATTCCAGTAATTTTAAAATGATGGTATATTTTGTCTTGGGGAAATAGGTAGAAGGATATACTGTGAGGATGGTTAGTGATCACTACAGGAATTAGTACTTCATAAAAGAAACTAAGTCAATGGAACAAAAACTATACAAAAATTATTGAGGATGTTTAAAGAAAACTAGAATTTCTTAGCCAAAATTTTAGCAAATTTTGTCATGTAGAAAAATAGCAAATGCATACACATGCATGCATGCACACAATAATAATGCACAGGTATTGTTGCTCATGCTAAGCATTTGTTTTATGGCTAATTCTAATCATAGCACTACTTAACCACAAGCAATCTGTTATTCTGTAATCCTGTGACAATGACTTCATGTATTACTGGATTTTTAACTTAATCCTTTAATTTAACTATAAGTATGAAGGAAGTCAAAAGTTAAACACAAAACCAAAAAATTTTTAAGTAGTCTACAAATTGCAACTATTTATACTGGTCGCAGATTAGAAGACTTGAAACTTTGGATCATCTGACAGCTTGGTTTTATTTTAAATTCAACCAACTCCCTTTTATATTTCGTTCTCCTATGTTGCCTTAGGCTCACCCTTTTTCCCTCTGGCTTTCAGCTTCTCTTGTTTTTATTGACTACGGACTGCTATTTTCTACTATGAATATTCTTCTTTTGATGATACTGTCATGTATCCCACTGTTGTACAGCAGAGCTCAAAGGCCTCTTTTGCTCCTCACTATTTATAGGTTTAGATGATTGATTCATAGTCCTATTTGCATACTGAAGGCAGATGTTAGTTTCTTCCAAATTTGGATTGAGTTGAACCAGCAATGTGGTTAAGTGGGCGCTTTGCTCTAATTAGCCCTTGACAATTATTTTGTTATTTTCCTCTCTAATCCACTTTGAGCTGGATGCAACTGTCTCAACCAGTCACATCCATCATGACTGTCAATGGTGTTTAACTGCTTATGTTGGATGCAGCCATCTCAACTGTCACTGGTGGTTATTCCTTGAGCAGAGTTACTGGAAATAAAAGCCAGAACAGGGAGAGGGCAGAACACTGTCACAACTGATGGATTCTCTTTTGCTCCTGATAGGTCCTGATAGCTTATCTTTGCAGGATTTCCTTCTTTCCTAAGAACAGTATGATAAACAATGGGCAGGGAAATATTTCAACAGATTTTTCCTGGTCTTTTTTTGCTAAAGATTTTCCATATCAATAGTTATATTTTTATTCTCCAGAACAGAACATGAGAGAGATTATTTAGGTAGATGCCATAAAGTGAAACATTTTCAAAAGGAAATTGAAACAAGTCTGTAGCAGGATAGCTTACATTTAAAAGTTTGGGGTAATATTCTGAAGATGCAGAGAGATCTGAAGAGGGTATTGGCAGTTTGCTCTGCAGAGGAATCACCTACCTAGTTGTTCACAAAATAGAAACACTAATATATCACTCTTCTTTGGAAGTTTTGGGAACAGCTGCTGGGTTTGTATATGTATTGCTTCATTCACCTAGCCCTTTGCTTTAACTGAGACAGTAAAAACATAGTGAAATAATCTTGCTTTGAACTTAATAGAATATGTGTTTTTGGATGCAGAGTAAATCTCACTGTTTGCTTTGCCAGAAACAAATTTCAGTGTTTGGGCACCGAATTGAAGAAATCAGTCATCCATTGAGTCATACTCTACACCAAAAAGATTAGACCAACAATTTTATTTGTGAGATTCTTCAAGTAATCTGTCAGCAGCAGCTCTGTTGCCTTCATTAAAGATTTACCCATGTATATATCAAACTCTTGTGTCCGGGAAGAAAATTAATCTCCTTTAATGACACCAGTTGGCTGGCAATTGACTTTTAAATCTCCCCCTGAGTCTTATAACTTGGCTGAAAGATGCAAGTGTGCATCCAGTAAATCTAGTCAGATAATTTGTTTATTTAATTTCTGATTTTTCAGAGACAAAAAATTTGGAAAGCTTGATATTATTATCAAATCTGAATGATATTTCTCCTCTATGAATATACATAACCACCTTCTATAAAGTGCAAATGCTTTTTAAGTCTTTTTCCCCCATTGAAAGGAAAAAATAGATTTATTTACAATAACCTGGAGGAGGCTGGATTTTTTTAGCTAGGTTGTTGATGGAATTAACCATAAACTATCAAGCTATGTTCATGGGTCAGTGAACACTTTGTGGCTGGAGATGTATAAAAGTCTGCTGAGAGAGCACATCACGCCCTATTCTTGCTCTAACATCATTCAGTAGTTTTTGAGAGGTGAGAAATTTCTATTTCCTATACCATCCTCTTTTATTATTTTTAGCACTAGCTTTCTGAGCCGCCGTGCCTTCCTCCATTTGTCCTTGTTCTTTTTTATTTGCAGGAATAGATGATTGTATGGGTGAAAATATACTGAACACATGACAATGACAGGATTTTGATATAGGCAGTTTTTTATCTAGTGAGCTGTACACACAGTCTTGTGCTCCTGTCTTCAATTCAAGCAACCTTTTAAATTTTTTATGTCTTTTGTATTTTTAAATAAAAAAGAAAGGAGTAGGATTGTGCACAAACTGAGACTGTAAATTATAAGAAATTAATTATAGCTATAATTTAGCCAGAGATTTTGTACTGAAAAATACCTACTTATCCCAAAATCTTGCAAATATACTTTGAGATCTTGTTTTTTTGTTGAGTGCTTTAACAGCAGTGTATTCTACAAATAACTCTGTGCATGTTATCTGGGTCATGGAATTGTATGAGTCTCTCTATCTCCCTCACAAAGGCTCGGAGAATTTCTCACTATTAGTACTGTGACAGGAAGAATTTTGTTTATTTAATTGGGTAGATTGAAAGAATTGCCTGTATTCTGATATATTTAATTTGTTAACCAGAATGTTAGATCATGTTTGGTCCACTTATGTCTCATATCATCCTGCTAATTTACACCAGAAGAGGCTTGATTCTTCTGGCCATAAAACACAGTAATTGAAGTCGTTTATGTTTTGAGCTGTACTATTTCAACAACTATAGAAAATTTGTTTTTCCTTTTTTATTGTTCTGTAATGTATCCCTGAACCATACTGGGACTTTGGGATTATGGTAATTTTATTTATAAAAGACAGAATTGCCAGTGTTCTTATGAGTTAAGCACAAAATAATTGACATTGTTAGCATAATGATGGAATTTTATTTAGACATACATCAGTCACAAAAGCAATGTGTTGATCTGTGTTTGAACACCTAGCAAAGCACTAAGCACTCACCGTTTTTGGTGTTAACTGTAAAAAGTTGACATTCTTAACAATACTATTAGCGAAGAAACAAAATGTCGAAGCCTTAGTAAGTGGCTGACACCCTCAGTCTGATCAACTCGTTTGTATGAGGCTATGTGTATGTGTAGATACCATTAAAAACTTGCAGACTGAAGATTTTAAAACCAGTATAAGCCTCATTTTCCATGTTAGAATGCTGTTGTTTACTCAGATGTTATAGCTTAGTCTGACTGGCTCTGCTTTACAAAAAAAGAATCACAAAAGATTCTGTTTTGAATACCTTGTGAAGTACAGCTAATTGACAAACATTAGACAGAAGTAATTATTCTTAAATTGATTATCATCAAACACATGCACAATTTTTTGATAGAATGGATTGTGCTTTGTGTCATGTAGATCTAGGCATATGTGGAATAATAAAATTTTTAGTCTGAGTGATTATTTTAATTCTGAATAGTAAAGTCTCTAAACAAAATATATATGAAATCATTTATGGATTAAAAAAAACCCAACATTCTGAATGTCGGAATCATCTTTTAATTGATGCCTCTGGTAACATCTGATTCTACATAAACTGAGCTAACTTAAAAATTGCTCAAACAGCTGTTTTGTCATCATATAATTGACAGAGTTTCTGCTAAAACATCTGTTGCCATGTTGCTAAGTTTCCCTCTTTAATTATTTATGTTCAGTCTCTGTTCACAGATATTGTCAAATTATGGATGCGTAGAAGTAGTGTACTAAATTATTAGTAAGGTAATACGGTTTTATATTTTTCAGTTAATCATGAATGTCTTTATCTCATATATTCATTCTTCTCTTTTCATTCAAGTTCTGCATTTATCCTCAGATCATTCTCATATCACATTTTTCCCCTTATCAGTGGAGTCCAAGATTGTGCCTGACTAATCTGATAACCTTCTGTGGTGGAGTGGTGGAAGACAAAGTAGTAGACAAAGGAAGAACTACCTGGACTTCTGTAAGGCCTTTGATGTGGTCCTACACTGCATTCTTTTCTCCAAATTGGAAAGATACAGATTTGAAGGATGAACTATTGAGTGGATAAGGAATTGGTTGGAAGGTCACAGCCAGAGTGTTACAGTCATTGGCTCTATGTCCAGGAGGAGGCTGGTGATGAGTGGTGTCCCTCAGGGGTCTATCTTGGGACTGTTGCTCTTTAACACCTTTATCAGTGACCTAGATAGAGCATTGAGTACACCTTCAGCAGGTTTGCAGATGACACTAAGCTGAGTGGTGCATTTGTTACAATAGAAGAAGGGGAGGCTATCAAAAGGGACCTGTGCAAACTTGAAAAGTGGGCCCATGTGAACCTAATAAGGTTCAACAAGGCCAAGTGCAAGGTGTTGTACTTACGCCAGGGCAAACCAATAAGTATACATACTGAGAGAAGTACTCATTGAGAGCAGCCCTGCAGAGAAGGATATGGGGGTTCTGGTGGATGAAAAGCTGGACATGAGCCAACAGTGTGCTTTTGCAGCCTGGGAGATCAACTGTGTCCTGGATTGCATCAAATTTGGGGTGGCAGCAGGGAGGGGGAGGTGATTGTCTCCCTCTACTCTGCCCTCATGAGGCCCCATCAGAAGTACTGCATCCAGGCCTGGGGCCCCCAGCATGAGAAAGAAATGGAGTTGTTCCAGTGGGTCCAGAGGAGAGCCACAAAGATGATCAGAGGGCTGGAGCTGGAGCACCTCTCCTATAAACACAGGCTAAGGCAAATGGGCTTGTTCAGCCTGGAGAAGAGAAGGCTCCACTGCAGATTTCCTGTACTACTTAAAGAGAGATTATGAAGGGGAAGGAGACACTTTTTTTTACATGGTCAGATAGTAATAGGACAAGGGGAAATGGTTTTAAACAAAAGAAGGGAGTATTTAGATTAAGTGTTAGGAGGAAATCTTTTGCTCAGTGTGGGGAGGCAGCACAGGCTGCCCAGAGAAGCTGGGGATGCCTATCCCTGGAGGCATTCAAGTCCAGGTTGGATGGGGCCCTGGGCCGCCTAATCTGGTGAATGGCAACCCTGCCTCTGGTGGGGGATTGAAACTGGATAGAGTTCTATGTCCCTTCCAGCTGAAGCCATTCTACAATTCTATGATTCTATTAAAAGAGTGGAAAGGTTGAGCCTCAGGCCCAAGAAATTAGAGGGAGTTTGGGAATCACAGTGGATGCTAACCAAGGTTTGGACCTGAGGGGTTTCTGTATGGAAAGCTAACCATCAGGGCCTGAAGGCAGATTTAAACATTGACCAGTCCTCTGTGTTGATATAGCTTTTTAAGTGTTGATATAACACTTGTTTTGCCTTTTTTTCTGTATCTCTTTTCTTGGATGAACATATGTTGCTTTGCAAGGTGCCCTTGCTCTGTGTGACTTCACTTGAAACAGCAGGGAAATGCATCTTGCTCTTTCATGACAGAAATTTAGCTGAGGACCATCAAGGCAGCATTCTTCCAGCATCTGGGTACTTGTATGTCTCATCTGAGTAGCTGTGCTAGTGGTTCGTGGTGCTACCGCTATATGAAGCAGTAATTATTTATTGATTTCTTTCATTGCAGAGAGACTTCCGTCTTCACTCTGAGAGGTGAAAAAGGAATCTTTAAAGCAGAATGTCAGAAAAAAATGTCCAAATAATAACTGTAGGGTGAGCCACAGCAAATAGGCCCTACTTCTAGCAGTAGGCTGAGGCAACAGGCAACTCTGAAACAAGGTTCCTCAGTGGACTCCTTAGAGAATGATGGAGTAAAAGGATAATTCTGTTCACTCAGGTTAAAATACCTGTGATGATTTTACTTGATGTGGACCAGGAAGTAAATTGGTGAAGATCTTTATTAAGGAGAATGAATAGGATTGACTTCGACGATGTTAGATCTGCTGGAAGAAATGCAGTCCTGGAAACTCAACTAGTCAGGAATGCAAGAAGAGGAGGCACATGCAAGGAGGAGGAATGTGATGAATCATGTAGCTCAGTGTCTGCTGTTACAGGGTCATGATAGAATGTTGCTTATGCAAGCACTGGCTGGCCCCCTGGTGAGCAATTTTTCTTACCAGGTTGCTTTGCTATGGATGCCAGTCCGGAAAGGATTTGGTAGTGACAGTCTTTGGGCTAAACATGTGTGCCTATTTGAGTTTTCTTTTTCCATGTCTTCTGGAAATGTTTGTAAGAGCAGTCATTGCTCTCATTTTCCTCCTATGCAGACACTGAATATTATCCCTCCTGGACTTTGTCATTCCTGTTTTGGTAATGAGGACAGTACCTAAAGTCAGCAGTGCATATACATGAACAGCCTTTGCTGCGGCCCCAAAAGTGAAAGGCTGATTATAATCACAGGAAGGAAGAAAAGGAGACTGGGTGTGAGAGCATACTGGAGCATTCTGAAAACAGAGACAGAAGCAGTGTGAGACGAAAGATTGGACAAGGATGGAGGTGGGAGCCACCTAAACTGTTATACACTGCTAAAAACCAGAAATTAACTCCACATACCCTATATGAATTTGTTTCAAAATCTGCACTGAGCACATCTGAAAGGGAAAAATCATGGTTACATGTAGTCTAAGGCAGTGACATTATCTGCAAAGTACACAAGAATGGAGGCTTGGTACGTACCCCTCTTTCTCAAAAAAATGTTTAGTTTCTCTCACAATAAAAGTGATGACATCAGGCAGGTTGGTATTTTACTAATGGAATACTCCTGTGCTGAAGAAGCCCAGAGTAGCATGCAGACCCACCATGAGCTGGCAGTACTTAGAGAGCAGCTGACAAGACTTGAATGGATCCAGGATGAGCTGTGACTATTCCCCACACATAAGAAAGAGAATTGCAGAGGGAGCTGTGATGAGTATGGGCAAACAAGGTGGCGTGGCATTCAGGGCTGAGGGCAGCTGTTGGTACAGGAGGCATGTACATGGAGAGTGCCTCTCCAAAGGAGGCCATTCCATTATCCAAGTGGGAGGCCCGAAGTACACATACCTCAGTAACCAGGTGGTTTGATGACCACCTGCACAGGTCAAGAGCACTCACCCTATCTAATCCTTAAGGCAGAATGGTAGGCACTTGGCTGAAAGCAGAGGCTGCAGATCTGGTTGGAATGTTTCTGCTCTGATGAAGATCAGTCAAGATATCAGATCCATCACCAGGAATTTGTATTATTTATTTCTGGTGCTATTCTCTTTAGAATTGAATGAGGGTTCCTTTTCCTGCCTTTGAGAGGAGACGCCATCTTGCATTTCCGCTGCATTAAAAAAGATAGGGTAGGAACAATAAAATACCATATGGTGTGGAGACTGTTGGGGAGATTGGATAGCATTAAATTGCAAAGGTTTAGTATTAGTTTCCCAGGAATACCCCCTGAGAATTGCATGTAATCACTGAAAGAAATTCAAAGAAAGAACCTTTCTTTAGGGAAGGAGATAAAGAGGAAATGGATGCTAAGAGATGTCTGAGCATCAGGTTCTTTTGGAAACAGATAGAAAGGAGACATTTTAATATATTTTCTCCTTCATCTTTCATCTCCGTATCGCATGATGTGAAGAGAATGGACTTCTGTTTTCAGTAGCTTAGCTTCCTCACTAGTGTATTTCTCCAGGCACAGAGCAAAGGCAGAGAAAATGCCTAGATGTTTCTTGGAGCAGAAAGCAGGAGGTGCAGCATGCCCTTGTATGTGAAACAACCCAGGATGAGCCCTCACCTCATCTTACTCGTGAATTACTTGTGTGATGCTTCATTGCATGAATCCTCCTTTGTTTTTGGCTCAAAGCTTTCTTTCTGAGGCATTTCTTGTGATAAGCCTCTGACTTATCTAGGAGATGAGAGGCGGGTTTCATGTGGCAATCAACATCACTGTGTGGACAATTTTACATTTGAAAGCATTTCTTTGGAGCTGTTTGCCTTCGGGAGAGAGTGCTCAGGACTGTTTACTGGCAGAAGATCTGACCTGTGACCAAATAACTCCAGCTTGCTATGGGAGACTGGGGGATGATACCATTGTATCCTGTGAAGGCAAGATACAAGTTGGCACCTCCATGCTCCCTCTTATCTGCTGGCAAGGCCTGGAAGATGGGAACAAAAGGAGTTCCTGCTGAGATTCAAACGCTGGAAGCTGTCACTCTAAAAGGAGCTGACTCAACCACTTTGGACTTATAAGTGTGTACTGCCATTGGAAAGTTTCACTGTTGTCACTGTTGTCATCACTGTCACTGTTGTCATCGTCAACGGAACAACAGTGCCAAATGACCCACCACTACTGAAGATCAAGGACTGAACTACAAACCACGCTGGACCCATGGTGGTGAATATCTCCTTCTTGCTTCCTACAAGAAGCAAGATTCCTTTCTTCTATTTCCTATCTTTTCTATCGCCCATCTTCCCTTCCCCATCTCCCTAAACGACTAGGATTTGTAATAAACTGGTAGGGCTAACATTTGACCCGTTGTGTCTTAATCTTGCTGTTGGGTATACATATATTAAAAGAACCTTCTCTCCCTCCTATAAATTGGAGCAAGACATTCTTAACTCTGCTTCCTCTGTTGTGGCACACTTAGTTACACCAACTTTCAGTGCACGAGGACAGGATCTATCTGGATAAAGGATTTGTGAAGTTGGCCTGGGGAGCAAGGATAGCACTGGAATACAAAGTACTAAAAAATACAGGACTAAAAACTCAAAGCTGCATCCTCTGAGTCTTCATGGATGACTCCCAAAAGAGCTGTTCTTATATTTTGTTTTCTTATATATGAGATCTCCATTTGTATTAGAAATACCTAGCTAAATAAAACATTTTGAAATGGTTGAAATAATAGTTCATTTTGATTCGTCCAAAAGTTCTCTGTATTTCTTTTGTGGAGAGTGATTCTCTTTCTTCTTCCTGATTTTATTTTTTCTTTTCGATGCTGTAGATTTTTTTTTTTTTCTGAATCACAATGCAAACTGGACTTTGAAACAGTGAAAGAAATATTGCTGTTCTTCACTTAGGTCTATAAATAGTGTTTTAGTAGTTTGCGTAGCCTTCCTTTAGGAGCCATTCTTTCTTTCATCTACTGACTGTGCACCATTGTTAATGCTAAGGATTGAAAAGATATTGTTTTTCTTCTCTGAAGTACTCCTTCTATTGAAAATATTTAGCTACAAGACATATCTTACTAGCACCCCAAGATCTTCTACTTCATAAGTGGAAAAATAGAAAATGAAAATATAATAAAACCTATCACGTGGTTATCCTTAATGATTCACTTACATAGCAGTCATGCTGGTTTTGCCTTAATGATTATACGTTACCCGTCTTTGGCCAAAGGAGCCAACTGTGAATTCAATAAAACGTCTTGCCATGCTAACTGGGAAGAATATTTGTTTAAGTTTATGTGAGGAGTTGTTAAAATGTTTTGAATGCTTTGTTTTCATTCTTCCTTCTGCCTTTCAAAAAAGGAGTTTTGAAACCATAAAGAGTCTACCAATTACTTGGTAATACAGCAGTTCTGTTAACACTCATTCAATTACTGTATTTTCATTAGAAATAAATTAGCACTCTGATAAAGACAGATCTAGATAAGATTTACCATTTTGGGAGTATGTGACAAGAATAGTGCTTTGGATAAGATCTCACTCATAGCATTACTACTTTCCTGTTTTTATTGGAAATATTTCTTTGGATTAATTCCTGTTGTATCATTTGCTATTTTTATAGTAGCTTCACAGTGGTGGATTAAAATCATAGTGGCCGATGAATTAATAACTTTAGATTATGATACCTCTTCATCATTTCTAGCTAGTTCCATGAGTAACCAATTGGAAGGAGACATTCTTCTAAGCCTTGTAAAATATTTCAGTTCCTCTCCTTGCTTACTGGCAGTGCCACATATCTCAGTGCTGTCAGGTATCACATTCCTACTGCTTGGAACAAAATCTGCCCCAGGACTGATTCTTTTAGTACTGCATCTATTAATTTGTTCATTTTAATTTAGTTACATGGTCTAATTCAATTTGACTTCTGGATGTTTTCATACCATTCTTGCCTTTTATTTGGAGCTTTCCTTGGCTATCTCTCTCTTTCTCTACTCCATTTCCTTTCTCTTACCTTTAAAGATATAGAATCATAAAATGGCTGGGTTGGAAGGGACTCCAAAGATCATCAAGTTCCACTCCCCCTGCCTCAGGCAGGGCCACTAGCGTCCAGATCTGGTATTAGACCAAATTGCCCAGAGCCCCATCCAACCCAGTCTTGAATACCTCCAAGTAAGGGCCATCCACAACCTCTCTGGGCAGCCTGTTCCAGCACCTCACCACTCTTTCTGTAAAGAAATTCCCTCTGATATCCATTCTAAACCTTTCCCCCTTGTCCTGTCACTGTCTCTCCTTGTAAATAGTTGATTCCCCTCCTGTTTATAATCCCCTTTTAAATATGGAAGGCTGCAATGTAGTTTCCTTGCAGCCTTCTCTTATTCAGATTGAACAAGCCCAGCTTCCTCAATCTGTCTTTGTAGGGGAGGTGCTTCAGACCTCCGATCATCTTCATGGCCCTCCTCTGGGCCCTCTCCAACAGCTCTACATCTTTCCTGTACTGGGGAGCCCATACCTGGATGCAGTATTCCAGATGGGGACTCACGAAGGCAGAGTAGAGAGGGACAATCACCTCTCTGTCCCTGCTGGCCACTCCTCTTCTAATGGAGCCCAGGATACCATAGATATGGTTCTAAATATTCACATGTTTACCTGGATATTCTAACATCATGGGGAAGTTTGCTTTCTTTTCCATAGACTTCAATTTTAAGAGAAGTTTTGCAGCTTTAACTTACTTATTCCTGATCTGCTTTCCACTATAAGTAAGTCATTCAGCCTTCTACCATCACTAACAGTTTTGTGGCTTAATAGTTTAGCGCTGTATGTGAAGGTAATCAGATATTAAGAAAAAAAATAAAAGAAATGTGTTGCAGTTGTCTGTTGGTCTTCACAGGAAGCCTAGTACATAACCCTTACCATGACCCAGCACAGGACTAAAGCATACGATAGGCAAGTAGTTCACTGGAAAGCTGTGATGTTACTAAAGAAGCTCCTTATTGTTTTTTTCAACATTGTTCTTCATGGTATGTAAAACAAAGTAATTCAGCATATTCTTTTTTCCTTTCTCTCATGCATGGTCCTAATATCTTGATTTAATGCACATTTGTATATGATCTTATTCCAGAATGCTAGAAAAACACTCTTACAGTTGCCTAACTTTGTACGTGACAGGATCTGTAGATTTTTACTTAGTGCAACACATTAGTAAAGTGCTAACTGAACGATTCTCCTGTTTCTGCAATAGCTTTGGAAAGACTGACTTACCAGACTTCCTCATGAACGACATGAAAGTCCAGGGCAGAACCCAATGTACATCTTGGTCTAGATTTTTCTGTGATATGAGTGAAATAGAACTTTTTAAAATAAAATATTTATAACAATGAAGTGAACTCTTGCAGTCTAGGCTGCTCGAATCTGTTATATTTAGGCTCACAGAATTTATGTGCACTGCTCAACAAGTGTGTACAGACTAACTTTCATGTAATCAAAACTGTAAATACATTAATCTGCTCAAATAGCATTAACATGGCATAGATAACTTGATGCACAGTGCCAGTTTCCATCAGTTGAAGATCTTGTGCAGCATATCCTCACAGTAGTTTTATTATTAAGGTTCAAAACTTGACAATTCAGTCTTTAGTTTTAAAGGCCCTGAAGGTTAAAGTTATATGAGAAAAGGAAGCTGACAACAGGCGTCTTTAAAAGTCTGTATGCTTTTCGATCTATTACCAAAGGAAAGTGCATCTCCTCTGTGATTAGCCCTGTTGTTGGTAATCTGAAGAGAAAAGGGAATGTCTGATTTACATGTTTTTCTTCAAAAAAGATCTCTCACATCTAAGTGTCAAAGCCTCTCCCACCATGACTTGCACTGTAGTTACTTTGCAGTGAGAATAAATGAGTTCAGTCTGCATGTCAGTTTATCTTGTGCTGAAGAAAAGATCTCCAGCTTTAGGTAGCACTCCTTAAGCTTTCTCTTGCAGTGTTGCTCTGCCTCCATGTTTACCTATATAGAAATGGAAAACATAAAAGCAGATTGAAGTGATTTAAAAATTCCTTTTCACAGCATTGCAGTACCTCAACACATCTATTCAAATCATACTGAAGACTGTCAGGTAGTATGTAAAATGACAGCAATGTAATAAGATTGGTAGAATTTATCTTGATAGGACACAAATGGACAGGTCAACTAAGAATGGCTTTTTTACCTCTCACTTGCCACTAACGTCCTATTCTGATTCGAAGGAATGAGGTTACTTCTAGATTAAAAGAAAAGGATTATAAATATAATAAATACTTATGAGTATGGGAAGGTGTTCCAGGTTTTGTTTTGATAATTAATGTCAACAGTTCTATTAAAGGAATTCTTAGCATAGTCTTGGCAGTATAAAAGTGTTTTTTTTTTTTTTTTTTTTTTTTTTTTTTTTTTTATGCTGCCAGTCTTGTCTAACAAAATGAGCCTGTTTCTGTGCTGAAGAAGCTGGCTTGATATCAGCCAAAAATTCTTCTGCACCATGCAACAGTTTTCTCTGTTTCTTCTGGAAGAAAGAAATGCTGTTTGGTCATCTAATTACCAGTGAAAAGTGTCTGCGCCTTTGATATGTTACCAAAATAAATATATCTATCTCCTCTATGACTAGAACTTTTGGCGCTCCCAAGGGAAAAGAGAAGGTTCATCCTTGAGGAAGGTCTCCCTGGATAAGTGTTTTGCCAATCTAATACAGAAGCATGCTGAAGTCTCTCCTGCCATGAGTTGCACACATCTTAATTAGTAATTACACTGAAATTTCTGTAAATTATCTGTAAAATAGTATTCAAATAGACACTGGAAATTCTTAGAGCCTTTTACTGATTATGCATTTGGTTATAAGTTGCTGATTAATCTCAAGAGTATTGAATCTTGTTGACTCACATTACATAATAACCAACTTCAGTTCTTTTAGTATGGTCATCATTGTCTGAACAATTGCTTTTTATTAATTCATTTATGTGTAGAACTACATGCATTCTTGGCATCTATCATAAAATCTGAGCTAGAAATTCCTAAATAAAATGTTTATGCAAATATAGAATGGATATTTCAGTATTTCAAATATAGCCAGCAAATTAACTCATCTGTGTGTTTTATTGTCATGTGTGGACAACAGGTTGGCCATGAGCCATCAGTGTGCCCTTGTGGCCAAAAAGGCCAATGGCATTCTGGGCTGCATTAAAAAGAACATGGGCAGCAGGCCGAGGGAGGTGATCCTCCCCCTCTACTCTGCCCTGGTAAGGCCTCATCTGGAGTACTGTGTCCAGTTCTGGGCTCCCCAGTACAAAAAAGACAGGGATCTCTTGGAAAGAGTCCAGCAAAGGGCCACAAAGATGGTGAGCATTGGAACATCTCCCCTATGAAGAACAGCTAAGTGAACTGGGTCTGATTAGCCTTGAGAAAAGAAGACTGAGAGGGGACCTGATCCAGGTCTATAAATACCTAAGGTGCGGGGGGCAAAGTGGTGAGGCCAGACTCTTTTCAGCGGTGTGTGGAGACAGGACAAGGGGAAACAGCTGGAAACTGGAGCATAGGAAGTTCCGCACTGCGCAAGAACTTCTTTACAGTGAGGGTGACAGAGCACTGGAACAGGCTGCCCGGGAAGGTTGTGGAGTCTCCTTCTCTGGAGATATTCAAGACCCGCCTGGACACCTACCTGTGTGACCTGTTGTAGGGAACCTGCTTTGGCAGGGGGGTTGGACTCATTGATCTCTGGAGGTCCCTTCCAACCCCTACAATTCTGTGATTGTGTTTGTTAGTTTGTTTCACAATTCTTCATTCTATGTGGACATTCAGGAGAATTATTTTTTTCTTTTTTTCCACCCAATATTTGTGAAAATCAGAAATTTTGCCACTAGGTATAAATAAATTTAAGTAGAACATTAACCTCAGACAATTACATCCTAACTGAAATAAGAAAAATGATTAGTGAAAAAAAACACACTTAACATCATCTTATTTATAATCTGAAGATATATGTTCATAAAAATTTCAAAAATGTTTTACAATTTTTAATATGAATTTTTATTTTTCAATGATTAGTTCTGTTCCTTATTTAGTTAGTTACTTTTATTCCGTCCATAAAAGGCAGTCATACACTGAGTAGTAACGCAAAGGTGTTTGTTGGCAGGCCAGCTACACAATGCAAGCAATGTTAAAGCAGTGAGTTTACAAACATGAAGCAAAATTTGCACAAAAACTAAGAAAATAAATATCTTCCAGAAATAAATACTGGCTTATCAGTGTTGAGATTCATCCTGACTTTCTTCTTCAGAATAGCTGCATGAATTTTTTCATAAGTGTCCTGATTATTCCTATCTCCTAAGCATTCTAAATTTGCCAAGTAGTTTTGGTACGTGAGCTAGATTCTTTTTAAAGGAAAAAAGATGTGCAAGCTTCTTTCTGTATCTAGTTACACATACGTATTTTGATTTCTTTTCTTTTTCTCTTCATCTTTTTAGTCCACCAGATCTTCCTGGAGAGTGGGAAGACTCGACTGTCTTACCAACCTCCATTTGGGTATGAGCCAAAAGCAACAGAAGTCTATAAGAATCTTTCCACTGAATCATGCCTCCAGTTCTTTGAAGAGTATCACAACATAAGCAATTAAATTTGCCTTGAGAACAGAAGACTTCTCTCAAAGCTATTGATATATATTCAGTAAAAATGAATCTCATATTTACCACAAAACCTGTAGTTTAATTGCAGAGCAATAAACTGTGATTATAATATATTTGTGTCCATCTAAAAAAGAATGTTTACTTTTTTCTTTTTAAAAAAATGTTTTTATGCTAAGATTATTGGATGAGAAGTAATACAGTAGTAGAGTTTTGTGAGGTAAATGTACTATATGGAGAGAAATTCTTTTAGTGCAATTGCTTGGGTTGTTTTATGCATGAGACTGACTAGTTTTTAAAGGTTAATGTTTTGAAATGAACTCAGTTACTTTGCTGAGCCCTGAGCATTTATAAAGACTTTAGAGGGAGAGTCTTTTGGATAAATCCAATATAATGAGTATATGGTAACCATGAAAACTACTTTCCAAGAAGCTGCCAACATATGATTTGGAAAAGTATAGCTTGAGCTTTTTCAGTAAGAGCCTTACGTGAAGTTATCTGATTGTGAGAGACAAATGGGGCTCTGGGCACTAATGGTTTTGGTCTTGAAGAGCGAAGCATGTTTAGCAGTTGAGAAATTACATCACTGTCTAGAAAATTTATTTTCCTTACTGCCAGGCTTCCAAATAATAAACAGGATTTGGGGAACAACCTAACAGAAAACTTTTAGTGACAAGTTGGAGGATGATTAAGGGATGAATTAAGACACATGGGGCCAAACTGTTCTCCTGATTATTCCTATGGGGACATGCAAAGGCATCTCTGCAGGGTTTTGTGGACAGAAGCAAATTTGTCCTGCCTGTGTTGCCAGATGGGTTCAAGTTGATTCTGTACTAAAAGCTGTGAGACTTTGAGCTTAAGATCATGACTTTAGCCTGGGGTGGGGTCTGTTGAGGTGAGGTCTGTTGTTATTTGATGCTTCAGAAGCCTGTATATAGTTTGTTGCTTTTTAAATTGTCTGCATCTACTTAAAGTATTAAAAATATAGCCTGCTGCCTCACTGCGGTATGCCACTTGTCTAATTTTTGTGTACCATCTGGAAAGGCAGAATAGGAAGAAAATGGACAGAACCTTCCCAAATTTTAGAATAATCAATAGAAAAAATAAAGAAAGAAAGAAAAAAACCATCCATATGTGTATGTTTTGTTTACAATTGTTTCTAACTGAATGGCAAACCCTGTCATAATATAAACACTGTACAATGGAAGAAATGCTCTTATTTTCTATGAATACCTGTTTAGAAATGCATTGCTAGAACAGTTAGAAAATGTCTATGGGCCAAGTACCACAACCAGTAGATTAGCCAGATCAGTTTTGCTCAAATTACTGCAAAGCCTGAATTACTTACTTGTAAGGTTAACAAGTCGTAAAGTTAACCAGTATACAGAGAAGTTAGGCTAGTAGGAATAGTTAAATAAAGAGAAAAGGTACTCATCAGTGTTGTAGGCTCACAAGACTCCAGAAGGAGTGATCTCCAGGAAGAGATCCTTCCTTAGTGGAAGTCAGCCCTTAAATGGGGTCTAGGAGAGGTGGAGCCTGGCTCCACCCCTTCTGGGCACACAGGTGAATTGCCTTCACCTGTGCTCCCATGGCTGACTCAGTGCTTGCCTCAGGTGGTCAATCAGAGGTTCAGGCCGTGATTCAACAGTTCCCATACATTACTCTAGGCTTACAGTGTGTCAAATAAAGTAAAATCAAGTACTTAAATATCACTACTAGTACAGTCTGTCGTTTCTTCCATGCTGGTCATTTTATTTCTGTAGAAAACCCAAGAACTGTATGAATTTGACAGATACCGTCCCCTGGCAATTTGTTTAACTGAGGTAGATGATGATAGGTTTCTTAAGACTGAAATGAAATGATATCCCTCAAGATTTGAACACTGTCATTTATTATGTGGTTATTTAAAGACAAAACCTTAGCCTTGACGTGTGGGTAACTTCCTATGGACTTTAAGCAATGCAATTTCAAAACTTGAACTACATGATTGCATAATAAGGTCTGGGATAAGCAGTTGTCTGGCTTTGAATGATTTTCTAGAATATTGGCAATGAGGGAAACACAATTCTGTCACAGGATGTAGCTGAAGGCTTTCCTATCCTGTGTGCCTCTAGGTGAGAAGAAATAACTCAAATAGTTTTGTGTATTCAACTCTGAGTTTCCAGATAAGAGGGAATTTAATTACTGTGTTTTGAAGATGTGATGAGATGAGGTGAAATTTGGAAATAGGAAAGAACTGAAGACAGGAAAAAATGAGGTTTTAGTATTCAGGTAATCAAGATGACTCAAAATAATTTACTTTTAATGCTGTGATCGGATAGTTGTTAATGGCGTGACTTGCCTTAGCCACCTTTCCCCTTCATTTTCTCTGCTTCCTCAATGCAATAACTGTACCGCCAGCTTTGTAAAAGAGAGAAATCCTCTGAGACTCAAATCTTTTGAGATTAATTACTGAATATTTATCAGGGGGATTTTGTTGAAAGGCAAAAAACTTTGTAGAGAGAGAACTAGTGACAGTGAAAGAACAAATTAAGAAGGGAAAGAGGAGTGAAAAATAAGAATCTGTCGTGAATGTGATAAAATAAACTGGGAAACTGAGCGGCTATGATAAAAATTTTGGAAAGGAGCGAACATGGAAGAAGAGTGAAAATGTAAACTTAGGCAATTGCCATGAGAATTGAGAAAAAGGGATAGAAACTGGAAGAAGGAAAGGCCTATTGGAGGGAATATCGCCAATTTCCAAACCCAAGGGAAAGGAGAAGAAAAAAAAAAATAAGAAAAAGAGAAAAATCAGCAAACAAATTGAATGAATGTAGGGAAATTTAGAAAAATGCACAAGTCTTAGATTTTGTTAGATCTGTTTATTTAAAACTGCATATGAATGGTAAAAATTGCAAAATATAGTGTCTTTTATTTGAGATCTGAAGCTCTTCAAGATCATTATAGTTAAGGAGTAAACCAAGACAAGCTGGCCAGGATGGTGAGAGTGCAAGTCATTCTATCACTATCAAAATGTGAGAAGTGGAGATAGATATCATACTCTTGTTTAAAATACTTAATTTTATGTTTAGTTATCATAACTATTAGTAGCTGTAAAAAGCAAATAACAATTCAGTCTGTTTTTTGCCTTTGGAGTATGTTATCTTCCACTTAATTAGCATAGGGCACTGTGTTTTCTTTTAAACAAAAATATCTTAGATGACCTTTTGTAACTGGTAATTTGGGTAAAGTAAGCTCCAATAGAGTACTGTCACTTATATGAATTGGAAACATTCTGTATTGCAATGAAAGCCTCTGTGCATCTGGAAAAATGTTTTGGGAAAAGTCAACAACTGTGCAAAATATTAATGCCAAATACAAGTCTACCACTTAATGGTATGATGGAAACTTTGGCATGTTTGAAAATAGCGTTGTATCAATGACCTAGCTGTGACCAGAGGCTGTCTAATCTTGAAATTATTTCCTGTCTGCCAAAATTACTGAAACCAGGAGATTTCTGGTTTTGTTTTTGTTGTTTGTTTGTTTTGATTGAAGGATCCTCTCATTTCCTTCTTTCTGCAGTGAAGAGGACACCCTTGGTTAAGAGTCCCCTTGTCTCTTTCCTAGTTCTGCTGGAGGCCTTTCAGATTTACCACTGCTGAGATTGTTTTTAGGCCAGATCAGACACTTTTTCTTATTCAAGATTTTTCTACTTCATTGTAGGAGCCTATTTGTGTGATCATTTTTCTGAGTGTCTGTGCAGACATTTTTCTGTTGCTGCCTATGAGTTTGTGTATTTGGCCCCTCATGCTGCTATTTGGAACATAGTCAGTTTTGTCTACAAGTGACCTTGGCATTTCTAGAAACATCATCTTCAAAGCTCTTGCATGAGGCAACACCTTGTACAGAAAGAGCAACTGATAGTAATGGAAAATGTACATGAAGATTGCAAAAACCTTTTTTCTCTGAGCTGACATTTACACTATGCTGCCCTGTCTTTTTTAAAACTGTTTTTTCTATGATTTGGTAAGCATTTTTATGTGATATTTAAATCATGATGATAATGAGTTTCAATTTCTGGCAAATTTAGGCAAGGAAATTTCCACAAATATGCTTAAATCATTTTGGCTTGATCAGCAGATCTCACAGTTGCTTTTAGAAAATTTTTGTCTTTGCTTTGAGATCCATATTTGGCATGGCTACTGTCTGACTAACATCAGTACTTGTAGAGTATGGAGTATTGTGACTGAGATATGACCTGCGAAAGGACAAAAAAATCTGGGCCAAAGTCATAAAGCACATTCCATTAAAAATATTTTGGAGAAAAACCTTATTTTCATATTCACTGAAATGTTTTGAAAGCTCACACATTAATGAAATGTCAGTGATTACAGCGCAGATACAAACCATCCAAGCATAGATTTACTACCTTTACTTATTCCTTTAGCAAATTCATTTGAATATTGCATGCAGCTAATTGCTTCAATATCAGATTTAATATGAAACAAATGATACATGCATGAGTGCAGGTCTCTACAATAGACCTCCCTGTCCTTGTGAGTTAACTATGACAGTACAATTATTAGCAAGAAATCAATTTGTCTGCGTCTTAATGGATCTGGATTTTAGCACAGTTTTTAAGACTACTTTACAGAAGGTAGAGTGTTCATTGGTGACAATGGATTTAATTCTATATTTTCTTAAGCTTCTTTTCAGACAGCGGCCTGACATTTTAGTAATGTGGGGGTATGAGTTCATATTCCACACTAATATTTTTGGCACCAACATTTCTAATGATCTTCTTTTGTAATTGCTCTGTGAAGAGTTTTCCTGAAATATCCGCCACATAAGTTTTTTTTCTTTGCTTTCTTCATTGTTTTGTTTTGTTTTTAAATGGATTTTCTTTCCTTTGTTCAGAGCAATTCACATAAATTAAAAAAGTTATTTTTAACTTTGAAAACAGCAGGCACATTTGTGGAATGCTATTGTGCATTAGCCAAATGATTTTTATTTGGTCAACAACTGCAAAGAAAAGTTTACTCCGGTTTACAATTATAATATTCTTCTTAGAGGGAAAATGTAGGATTTATTTTCTCTTTTTACAGATCAATTCGGTTTATTCTTACTAGCTTAAACAGGGCCATCCTCAGATCTGAGTATTTTCTATGTTTTTTCAGGATGGATTTATTATTATTAATCTTTGGTGGTTAACATTCATCTTCTCCCTTCAGAATCAAGGCTTCATGCAGGTGAGTGCTCACTTTTGGACTTGGTAAAGCTAGTAAATTGTTAGGACCTCTGGCAAAATGCAGTGTCAGAATAACGAATTCACACAGGGAGCCTCAGACAAAATAATAGATTGCCTGTATGGGAGATGCAGTCCTACCTAGAATAAAGGAAAACTCTCTATATTCAGTATGAGAGTGACTAGGAAGCCCATTTTCAGTTTTTGGCACAGAGATTCAAGCTGTGCAAATGTCATTACTGTTAATGAAAGAGGTACACCTAAATCAATGTATATTTTCCAAAGGTCTTTTCCTCCACCCTATGTTATTATAACAGAGAGATGTGAGAAAAGAGTAGCTACGAACACTTGCATGTTCACCAACAAATCCAGTTTTGTGAAGTCTTCTTTCCTAGGTGATATTTTTGCTAACCTGCAATTGGTTCTTTCAACCACGCTCAGAAGTTGAGTACTCATAAATTTTGTAAAAGAACAGGTAGGTATTAAAATATGGTCAGATCTGTAAGTCCATTAATAAGTCAGTGAAGGACTTCAGAGTTTCGGAGAGGTGATGATGTAATTCTTACTTGAAAAGTATTTATTAATCAGCTGTTTAGAGTACTAACCAGGTGCAAGATTTTCTGATGTAATCTATAACAAATCTTTCAAAGGCAGGAAATTTGAGTTGTTTTTCTAGCCATAATGGCTTTGAAAAATTAACTTCTATGTCTATGAAAACTCATCTTCAAAAAAATGGTTATTTTTATTCCCTTTTTTTTTCTCTGACAGACTTGGATCCTGCCTATTTTATACTTGCTCAGTCTCCATGTGACCCAAAAATGGCTCTTTTTTGGATATGCTTTTTCTGAAAAAATGAAGATACAAATCATAGAATGGCTTGGGTTGGAATGACCTCAAAGATCATCTAGTTCCAAACCCCTGCTATGGGCAGGATTGCCAACAGCTATATCAAGCGCTAGATCAGGTTGTCCAGGGACCCATCCTACTTAGCCTAGAACAGTTCCAGGGATTGGGCATTCACAGCTTCTCTGAGCAAACTCTTCCACTGCCTCACCACCCTTTCTCAGAAAAGCTTTCCCTCTGACATCTAATCTAAATCTCCCCTCCTTTAATTTAAGACCATTCCCTCTTGTCCTATTAAAGTAGGAAGCATGCTTACCATAGCTTTTCCAGTTTGTATTCATGCAAAAGCATGGACTACTAATAGTAGACTATACATTTGTTACTCGTATAGTTTTGCCTTCTGAGAAGTATGTCTAGCTCATCCAACATATTCAAATTTTGAAGTTCTGTCTCTGTAATATCTGTTCCCTTCTGATGTTGCTTTTTTTTAAAAATATTTATGTATATGTTCTCCTTTCTGACTGGCCTACAGTTGCAAGGCCAGAAAGCATGGGGCTCCCATAGGTCCTGTGTCATACTGATTGATCCGTTGTGGTTATCTGGTATAATCCAGGATATCTCAAATGCAAGATAGCTGTGCTTTGACATTTAGCCTGTGCCTCCAGTACCCTACTTCTGAGATGGCCATGCTCTTCTTTTCCAGCTGTAGCAGATAACTGCAGTCTTGCAGGCTGCTTTTCAACATGGCAGAAATCAGTGATGCTGAGACATGTCTTTTTTGACTTTAACATTTTCTGCGTACCAGAATAGCAATGTTTACATATAGATGAATATTAGGTCACATTATAAGGGAGTATCTCTGCTGCAGGAACTGATTTGAATCAGTCATGAGGCAAAGAACACGTTTTCCTGCTGCTGGCAGAGTGTTGTTTGTGAAGATGACAAACTGCTCACCCTTAACATAACCCTGTAAATACCTCTTAGCAGTTTGGATTGTCTTCCCTTCCAAAGAAATAAAATCTCCATAAAGTAGCTTTAGTAGTTTCTGGTGGTGCATGTCATATCAAAAAATATTCCTCATCCCTTGCTTTGAGCTCCTTTTCAGTCTTCTTTTATTTGTCTTCATGAGCCAGTCATCCTTTACTACATCACATTCAACCTTGGTAGATTTACATTAAACCTCATCTGTAATAAAATTATTATGATTTTGTCTGATCTTATTTCTCTTTGTATTCTAGTGATGATAGAGATCTAAAGATTGTTTCTTTTTCATAATATTTCTTTTTATATCTTACCATATTTTCTTTGCTTCTTACTCTCATAATGCTTTTTCTTATAGAGGCTAACCTTCATCTATGGCTATCTTTAAACATTACACATATGAGAACTGGAAAAAAAATCTTCTGTAATGGTAGATCATTACTATTAAAAGACTACATTAGCAGGGAAAAACTCTAATTGTACTGCTGTGATTTTGGATTTGCCCATATAAGTTTGAATTTCCTTAGTAGCATTGTTGCAAACATTGCAGAAAGGGAAAATAGGAAAGACTTGAAGACTGGCTAACTAAATTAAACCTCTAAATCTATATTTAAACATATATAAATGTGTTCTTGTTTTTAAAGCTGAGGAACCATGCTTGAAGGAATACAAAACTGTCTTAAACTCAGCCCAATTTGATTTAAAGCCCTCTTATATTTAGAAAAATGAATGTTTTAAGATCCTGTTTTTCAAAAATGCTGTTCTGTGCTTCTTCTATAAAATGCATTTATATGGTGCTAAGTAGATTTATCTGAAGAAAAACAGAGAAATAGCTTTTTTTTTTTTCTTCCCAGAACTGGTGCTTCAGTAATTTTGACTGGTATTAAGCAAATGAGTATATTTCATGGAATATTTTATTATTGCTCATTCAGTACATAGGAATTATAACACCGCTTTTCTCCTGGGTAGGCTTGTCGTGTATTAAGTTGTTTGCATCTGGGAGCAGCATATTTTGACATCCTCAAGGCACATGATGTTTGATCTTTTAATATCTGGATGTTGTAATAGCAGTCCAAGTTTGGGCTGCCTACAGATCCCATCTGCCTTTGCAGCACGTGCCACTGGGATCTCTTCAGTAAGGAACTATGACTATTTGTCGTTAGGCGCTAGCCACAAGAAATTACATGACAGAGTATTTGGATGACCCTTTTGCTGATGGTGTGTGCTTGAGACTCTACAAAGACTGGGTGGGTAGCCCCATCTGTCTGCCTTCTGCTACTTGCATCATGCCCTTGGTACTTTCCTCATGTCTAGAAATTGGATGACATTCATGCATCTTACATGAAATTGGTGTAAATGGCTAATGAGTTTAGATTCAGCTGAGCACTCACATCAGTATTTGATAGGCAGTCATATATATCATCATGTTCATCTTTTCAGTGCCTAAAGCAAGTGATACTTTTTAGTGAACTAGTATAGTGTACTTACATGTCATAAAGTGAAGGGAAAATTTGCTTTACAGTTTATTTTCAAAATTCTCTCATACTTGTATGTTCAGAAACAAAATTATATGAAATAGTGTGTTTTATTTTTTTGAAGAAGTTGCTACTTGGGAAAGTTAAATATTTTTTCTATGTTTTGATAGAAGTTAAGCCAAAAATAATAAAATGTGTTATGAAACACATTCTGTGTTTTAGCTGTTTATTCCCACAGTGTATACAGCAATGGAACAGCAAGAAGGTTGTGAAAACATGAAGTAAATGAATTGTAAGTGCAAAAACTTGGGGAAGAAAATATTTTTCTTTAACAAGGACAGGCAGCTAGTCTCATTATTCTATATCTAGGTGAGGATGTATCTGGCTAGACTTTACATTAACATGTTTTGCTTGCAGAAAGAATTAATAAACCCATGTGAGATACAATTGAATTTCTTGTACTGTTCTGACAGATTTTAAAATCCTATTTAAATAAAATTTCTTGCACTAATTTAGCTGAAAATCAGGTGTTTCTCTTCACAGTTCTCATTCTTATATAAACTTCTTGGCTGGGATTTTGACAATTTTAATCCTGTGCTGCAAAGAATTCTTAGGTAAGGGTAAATGTCACATTTATTTTTGGAGCTCTTGCTGATGTAGTAGCTGAATGCCCAAAGTGTGTTTAAAAAGAATTACTGTACACAATTACTGTACTGATCAAAGGTATCAGTAGAGCATCAGAAGTGTCTGTTTATCGCCCTAAAACTTCCTTCTCTGTTTTAATGAGTTTGGGCCTTTCAGTCCCACCTTTCCTTATAGGAGAGGTGCTCTTCTAGTCTGTTCATTATTTCCATGGATTTCACTGCATTATGTTCATGTTTCTCTTATACTGGGGAGCACAGAACTGGACACAGTAGTCCTGATATCATCTCTGAGCAGAAGGGAAAGATCACCTTCCTTGACCTGTTGGCAATACTTTACCTAGTGTAGCCAAGAGTACTGGTAGCCGTTAGCAAAAGTCTTACAGGACTAAGTGTAGCCATGTTTTGTCTCTCTCCATGGAACCAGCTATTTTCAGTAACTACTAGAAATGCTATTACTTCCTTTACTTCAATGATTGTTTGTTTATATACTGCTGGACAATTGCAATTACTGTTAACTGTTACTATCACTGATCTTTCAAGTCCCTATTGATTTCTTCTGAATCACTATTACTCCAGAGTTTTGCTGCTGGCATTTATAGTCCATAAAGAGGAAACTCAGAAGAAATTTTTGGCCCTCCACAGAATATACCCAGATGGGAGCTTCATAACATTCAGCTCAGTGCCAAAGTTGCTTATCTTCATAGTTGAGTTTGTGAAAACGTAAAGTATCAGGAAATTATTTGTCTTATTTATATCAGAGCTTTTTATGGAGTCAGCATTTTCCTGTAGAGCATGTAGATACTAGAAAGTCAGCGTTCCAGCATAAGACTCTCCTAGTTAAGATTTTCAGCTGCATCTACCACCTGATTTCATTGAGGTAGAATTATTAGAGTAGTGTATTTCATGAACTGTGCAGTTCATGAGCAATAAAATTTTAATCCACCTGCATGGTAATTTTGAGAACTGTAAGAATGTCTTTTTAACTTGATATCCCTGCCACCTTAAATTCTGCCATATGCCTGTGGAGAGAGACAAATTAGATTTAGTATTAGCTGGCTTGGAAAGATGTGAGAACAAGAGGAGCAAAGTTAGTTAATAGGAAAGTTTAGGGATTAATCTAAACCTTTCCAATGCTCTCATCCATCACTCTGAGAATGAGTGAACAGTATATTGTGCACAGAGATTGAATACACTAATCAACAGTTTCCTGTGTGAGAAATGCACTAATAAAAACATATTTCAAGTGAAACATGATCTGAAAATATTACTGTGTGTCTAGGCCAGATGAATTCCCATTTATATTTCCCTCCCAGCTTAGGGAATGGAAAGAAACATCAGCTTTATCTCCAGCCATGAATAAATAACTGTGCAAAGAAGCCTTGCAAAATGTTCCGAAGATGTCAGTGGACATCATCTGTTTTCACTCAAAGAAGTAGCTGTCAAGTCATATTCTCCAGATGACTTACCTGTACCCAGCAGGTGCCCAGAGTGCTCCTCAGTGCTTGAAGTTGCATTGTCATGAGCGGAATGACCATTTTGAGCACAGTGAGTACTACATCAGTGTTTTAGATTGATTTGGAAACCAGCCTATGTTACACAAATGTTAGAACTCTTGAATTCTGTTTTGCCTTTGCTCTGTAGATGCAATAAATAAGAAGAAATCATTTGTAGCTGCAAATGTAGAAGCAATTAAGATCTTAATGCTACTGTTCTGATTTCTGGGAGTTTTTAACTCCCAATGTAGTAAGCATAACTGGAGGAATCAAAAACCATTTAAAAGATTGCATGATACATTTTCTGTTCTTGACAGTATTACTTAACGTACTGGGGAAGTTGTTGCTATATCTTTACAATGTACAAACATGCTTTCTTTGCTCCTGAACAAGGCAGGGTTTATCTCTGATTCAATAGTCTGTCTTTTGTGACACAATAGGAACAGCCATGTGAGGATAGATCAAAGGTCCGATTTGTCCTGCCTTCATCCTCGCCTGCATAAGTAGCCCTTAAGGAAAAGATATGTTTTTCTGCATTTCATTTCCAGTTCTCATAATCTCTTTTGAGCTGTAGATTGTGTCTGGGGCATCTTGTTAAATCACACTGATGGCCTTATTTATCTTCTTAACTAACTAGGATTTATCTTCTTTAACTAACTTGCATGTTTGATCTCCATGTGCTATGGCAGTGTGTATTGCATCTAGGCGTCCACTCACTGGAAAATAAATTCTTTTTGTTTGTTCTAAACTTGCTTTGTGATTATTTAATTGGTTATTCGCAGGTGCTGTCTGATAATCAGGAAAAAGGAAACAAACACAACACAAAGAAAATCATTTAAATCATCCCCAGTTTAATTTCTCCTCATCTTTCATCATTATTTTTTCTTTAAATCCAGAATATTCCTCTATGACTATATATATATGTGTGTGTGTGTATTTATTTTTTCCCACATAGCATGGCTTATACAGTAGAAAAATTACACAGGTGATTGTTCTTCCTTTTAAGCAATTGCCGATGCTTTTTTTTCCCTTCTCTGGATGGAGCTTTGAATTTTCAAAGGGATCCAGATGACAAGATGTCTTCCTCAGTTGCTGTCAGTAGATTCCAACAGTGTAGATGAAGTGTTAAGATTGATTTTTTTCATGTACGCACTTTTCTATTTTGAATTTCATCTACTTCTGCTTTTATCACTGTATTATCTCTTAGCCTAATCAGTATTGCAAGAGCCTTTGCAGCTTTTTGCACTTGGCTTATATATTAATGATCCCAACTAATTTGTAACTTCAGTTCACAAGTCATTCCCCTTCCAAGGTCATTTATAAAGATTTTGATGGGAGCAGTTTCATATGCAATCCTCCTGGTAACTATCCTTTTTCTTCCACAGAGAGAGGCAGTCATATAATTCTATCCTATGTTTCCTTTCTTTTAATAAATTAAATGAAAAGAGACCTTTCCTTTATCTCCAGCTGAATGTTAAAAGGAAACAATAGTGATTGGAATTTTAATGCTTTTTGGAAATTCAAGTACACCATGTAGGCCAATTGTTTAGATGCCTACTGAAGATTGCTCATCGTACTTCAAAGGGGTAAACTGAGTGGAACTAGAATACTTGTGGTGAATCCAATACAAGGAACCCGAGTGTATATCCGAAGGAATTTGGAAACAGAGCTTTTATAGAATAATTTCAGTTGTTATATAATATGCCTGCAAATTGAATTATCAGCCCTTAACTAACACAGCCCCTCATAAATGTGCATATATTTGTATACCTAAATAGGTATGTATATAGCTCTGAGGCTTTAATTTGGAGAACACCTGTCATTCAGATTTAGTAGAAGGTGTAATTTGCTCTATCACTTACTGATAATGGGATGAGCTGCTGTGAATCTAGCTCAAAATCCATCTTTTTACTGGTAGGCAGAAGATAATTATTGAGATATAATTTTTTTTTTTTTTGCCATATTTACAAACAAGTTTTTAGAATACAGCTGCACTCCAAAGACTCAAGCTCGAAGTTCCTAAAGACTTGTTATATGTAATTGTTTTTTATCTGTGGTATTTTGGGGAAAACAGAATGTGATTTTGCATATGTGACAGAGATGAATTGTATTGTTTAATGCATGATCAGGTCAAGATCATTCACTGGTAAGACCTAACTCTAGTAGACATATAAGGCCTTCTAAGGATGATCATGTTTTTCAGTTAAAGGTTTCTGATTTATTGACATCGGGTTTCACAAAAAATGGCAGTATTTTAAACTGAATTGTCAGTCAATGCTTTGAAGACCCTGATACTAGTATAAGTAAATATAAATACATAAATATATCAGACACTTCTCAGGAATTCTCACATCTTTTTAACTCTTAGGGAAGAAATAAGATATAATTTTATTCTCTGTAGGATGCTTTGTTGCTGATTAACATGGAATGAGAACAAATGGCATAAAACTGGTACTTGTTTTTACTTAACAGAGCATCACAACTCTTCTAAGAGTCAGTGCAGTGCAGTGTCTGCTAAGGACACTGCAAGCATATGGAAGCCAAATACAAATTGAGGATGCACTTTGATTCATATGTATCTTTTCTGGTAAGTTGTACAACTTATCTGACCTGTTGTAACTGCATCAGCAGTGTTAGACACAATAGTCAGCCATTTTCACTGTCAGTTTTGCAGTATTTCAGCTGGTATCTCTCACTACCAATTTTCTTTGGGGGTGGAAATTTCTCAAAGACAGCTAGGGTTGAAAGATGCTAACTTTCCTCTCTTTAAGGCCCTCTTAAAACTTGATTTAAAGCCTGGAATCTCAAGAGACTTCTGTCGAATAGGAAGGAATTTACAGAGATATATAGAACCTTCAGTATAAATGACAATCAATCCATAAAAATGACATTAGAAGCAAAGGCAAAAATAAACAAAACAAAACAACAAAAAAAAACAACCAGCTTTAGATTTGNAAGACAGATGTATCAGACAAAAGAGCAAAATAATTTGGGAAAATCCATGACCCCCATCTGATTTTTGAGAAACTTCTCAGCAGAGTATATCTTTGAGGCAAAGCTTTCAAATGCTATATTACATAGATGGCATATGTACTTCATGACACTTAAAGCAGGAAAATAAATATCAATACTTTTATTATGACATCAAATATTTGGGGCCTTTTTTTTATTTTAATTTTTTTTACTTGGGCATTTTCTAATGCATGAGATACTACTGGATTCTGGCTATTTACATATGAATATACTTACGTAGGAGATGAAGGCTGCTCAGAAAATAATGCCTCCTATTTTATGATGCTGGCCCATGACATCAGAGGTGAATGTTGGTGGTATGGCAGTAGAAACTGAATCTTCCCAACAATATTCCATTACATTTTGTATCTCTGATGACTTAAATGAGGTATTAATATGATGACTTAAAAGAGGTATTAATATAAAACGCCAAGTGGTACAACTATAAAACATGAAGGCATGCTAATTTCTGAGATTGGAGTATGTTACATTTCTTTAGTTTTATGATCATTGGAATTCTGACTATGTTCATGCACTAGGATGATTATTGAAAATAAGTGGATATTAGATTAATGAAACAAGGCACCCCAAAGTTTGGAGAACACAGAATTAAGTTTGTTTGTAAATGAATATACATGTGAGAATATTCTTACTATATAATGCCACGTTGAAGGAGAAGTCAGGCTCATATACTGAATATATCCTGACTGTCTTTTCATGCCAGATAAAGAGCTTTTAAATATGAAAGGGATATCAAACTGTTACTGAGCGTTTGCTGAGTAAGCATGCTTGTTTGACTATAGTTATAATGAATGTTATCTTTCCCACTTTAATTTCTGCTCAGCTAAATCTGTGATTGAAAAAACACACAAAAGTTAGCGTTACTAGTCAGAAACTGACCTATCAAAGGTGACATGCACTAAATGAGAACTGGAAACTTAACAAACCTAAATGAAGAGAGTAAAATAAATTTTGAAGATTCTAAAATTCAGTGGAGTAGAAGATGGTGGGATAGTGGATGCTTTTTGCCTGCCTAGATGGTTGTTTGTCCTTCTCCATAGGGAGTGTTCCACAGAACATCTGTGAAAGATGCAGGTCAAGGCTAGCAGAAGGTGAATAACTGGGAGTAATATGAGGAATTGACACTTGTGTCAAATTGGTAGGAAAATTATGTAGATAAAAGATATTCCGATAATTAAACAATATAATGAATAATGAAATTGAGTCTTGTGAGGGAGAATGTTATCNTAAAACAAAGTACTCTGTGAAAAAATATGGCCATATGAAATTGTTGGAGCTGTGTTTTCTGAGCTTTTGACTTGCTTCAGGATATGAACCTTGAACTTCTTTTCTCCTTGTCCTCTGTCTCCTCTGTTCTTTTACTTAGGTTCAATTCCTCAGGCTTTAGGTGTACTTTTCTTTTCTTACTCTTGCCTAAGAAATTCTTCCATCATTTTCTATACTTTTGAAAATTCTCTCTGTTAGCCATATAAGATACTTTCAATCTCTTAATTCAAAACTTTCTTGAAGGCACTTCTTTCCCCTCAGGATCAGAAACACTCAATTGTTGTAAGTAGGTCATCACCACTGTGTAAACTAACAAAATAAAACACAGATGAGTTCATGGGATCTGGAAAAGCTTCAGGGTCTGTCTGTCAAAAATGCATTTTCTCAACGTAAAGTTTATTTTCCTCTTAAGTAACCATGCAATAAAAAGGGGGAATTGTACAATGTTCTATTCATATTCCTAAAGCTCTTCATATTTTTATAGAGAGTGTGGATGCCCGCACTTATTTTGGAGAAGAATTTTATTTACATATTTTACCATAGAGGTATTTCTAGAAGGTAGAATATTTCTTCTGCTTTTCCTGTGCAGGAAAGGATGCAATGAATCTCATGACTTCCAAAAGATAACGTCTCAAAAATGCTGCAACACAAAAGTTACAGCAATTATTTGACATATGGTGTGGTTCTAAGCTGGAATTCTAGTTCATGGCTGACCTGTTGAGGCACTGTCCTTACTTGAATTATTTTGTTTGAAGAACACGTGCAGACTACAGTGTTTCATAAAGTTTGAGAGGATTTCTTTGATTATTAAGCACTTTGACTTAAGCTTTTTATTTATTTGCCTCATTATCAGTTTAGGATCTTCAGTGAAATAGGAAAACCTGGCTTTATAACTATGCCTAAAATAAGAAGGAGGAAAGAGTTGGCTTTGGAAAATCTGATATGAATTTGATGAGTCTTTGCTCCTAAAACCAAGGAGGTAAAAGGATATCGTAAGATCATTTTGTGTATTTCCCTTCCTGAGGGAGATTCTTTTCTATTTACGTGATTTATATTATTTATATGCAAATGAAAAAAAAAAAAAAACAAAAACTGAATTAAGCTGTTCTTGTTAATTCCATACTCACAAGAATTATGGACAAATTCCAAGATCAGGAAATATCACTTCATCCTGAAATAATGGAAGAAAAGTTTTTCAGCTCATAATTTCATATAACCTTCAGTAATGTTATCAGTGTTTGTCAAATGAATCATGACAAATTCAGTTTTATGTAGAAAGTTTTCAGTTTCATAAGTCAACATCTAACCAATAGTAGTAATAAATGGCCTTTAATTTTTCACAAGTGACAAGCCGAGCTAATCATGATTGGTAGGCACATGTTAGATATTAATGTTTAAGGTGGAGTTTTACTGATTCAGACTACAGACTGGAGTAATTATTATTGCCTGTGTATCAAAATGGCAGATTTATTTCAGGAAAATATAAATATTTCATTACAATCTCTAACCAGTGCAAAAAGTTATTTTACTTTTCCTTATTTTCTCTTCAGCTGAATGTTCTTGGCAAGTAATGGAAGGAAAGAAAGTATGCACTGGAAGAAACTTGTGTGCAAAATAAGATTAAAAAAAAGATTAAGTAAAAATTTGAACCAAACTGACAACGTCCAGTGACTGCTGGATTGAATGGGGAGATATGTACAAACAGCTCTATTACTTTAAAACTTCAAGAGAATTATATTTCCTTGCAAATTTTGCACATTTTGATATAATTTCCTGAGAGGCATGCTGATCCTCCCTAAAATATAGAGACTAATAAAATACAGAAATACATAATGAAGATACTAATTTTGTAGGAGTTTATGTGAGTTAGCAACAGAAATGTCTCTTATTTTAAAAGCAGTATGTAAGTTTTTAAATATGAATTAACCAAAAGTTCAAACCAATCTTTATCTTAAATATGAACCATTGCTGAAATAAGATTACTAAAGAAACTTTCATAATTTTCTTCTTTTTTTTTTCTTTTTATTCTTATATTGTCATAAAAAGACTGAAATAGCACTAAAAGGTCAATTTTAGTATGTTTATCTCCCATTTTTGCAGTCAGAAAGTGGAATATTCTTGGTATAAGAAGATTTAAAACTCAGAACGTCAAAAAAAAAAAAAAAAAAAACTATGAACTTACCTGTCCACCCTTTCTACTTCCCTCTCCTTCTAAATAAAACAGTTACATAAAGTGGTTTGTACTTCTTGTCAAAAAAAGTAAATATAAATTATAATCCTGGACAATACCTAATAATATATTTCATAAGTATTGTCAGCATCATTCCATCCAATGGATTCTTAACATGCTCATGAACTTACAAATACTCATGTGCATTATAGTTTTTTCTTTTTTTTTTTTACTACTTACTGTATCTAGCTTCCAGATATCTAATTAATTTTATAATGTACAACATGACATGTGGTTTTAATTTTCTAGACCACTGACAAAGAGATGGGAGTACAGTCAGGGAGTACAAATATTGCTAAGGTATTAATTTAACATGATTGTTTTGGTTGGTTTTCTTGTAAATAAGTAAGGATAATTTACTGGCTCAGAAGAAATATATTCAAAGTATTTAGACTGTTTGAAAGGTTAGACTGTCTGATTAGTAGGACAAGAATGCGTTTTAAAATAATAGTTTTCCTTTGCACTTTTTCTGCTTTAGAATTTTTACTATAAAAAATAAGACAAACATCGTGTTGAAGTACCTTTTGTTACACTACCAAAAGTTTTGGAGACCTTCATTTGAATGGAAATTTCTCTGAAGAGATACCTAAATAGTACAACTATTACAGAAATACTAGTGCCTAGTTAGAAGAAATACTGTTCTCTGTTTTGAATATCCCAGCCTCAGGTAACCTTTCAAATTCCTGGTCAGTCACAGTCTTCTTAGAGATGGAGATGGCAGCCCTGGAGTGAATTATTTCTAATGAAGATTTGTGTGAATAAAGGGCTAGGTGACAGAGCAGGACCTTACTAAACACTGCCACAAGAAAATGCAGTGAAAGTTCTCAATGTGACAAACTTCTGTGAAGAGAAAAAGGTTGTGTCTAAATAGTCTAAAGGATTATTTAGAGAATGCAAAATTAGCTTCACTGAAAAGTTCTTTAAAACATCCTGTAGTTGATTTCTAGTGGACAGGTGTTTATGCAGCGGTTACCCCTTGAAATCAATGGATAGTTATGCTGGGATCAAGACATAACCTTTCATTGATGGCTGCAACATTTCTGCAAATAAAAGCATTGTCCAAAAAGACAAGAAAAGCCCTCTTCACACTCACCATCAGTACTATTGCTGGCCAAACACTCTTTCTGTGCTTCCATTTTAATCAAAGTTAGAAGAAACCTATCTGACAGCATGTTCAATCTGATATGACCATATGAGCTAAGCCTCTTTTCCAAAGTAAAAGATGCTTGCTAATCCTTCTGTGTTGGGTGTAGTTATGGGATAGCTCTGCCAATGCAATGCTTCATTGGACAACACTTATATTGGAGGAGGAGGACAGTGAGTATCACCTAGGGAAAGGTTAAGATTTGCACTTGGGGAGCTTCACTGCAAGATACAGGGAAAGAGTATATGATGATGAAGAAAAACAAGAAGATATAAGTCAACTGCCTCTCTAGAAAATCTCTNCATGTTATAAACCTGGTGTAATTAGCTATGACAGAGAGAATCACCTCACCCTCTGCAGGTATCTCAAACAAACATGAGATGATATTGATGTGGGTTTCTAAGTAGAATAAAAATGTTGTTGGAAATTAGCACACAATGGAATTTGCAAGGGATACTAACTTCTAAGATGTAACTTGCTGTCATCTAGACATTCTTAAATTTAGCTGTAATATCGATATCAGATGCCTTTAGTTTTAGGGCCTGATGATTAAGCTGAGAAGCACTCAAGTCAGTAGAGGCCACTATTAACTTTTACGTGATTTTGATTGCACTTGCTAAGCTGCAAATTCTTGCATTTCACATTTGTAAAATTATGTCTGAAATTCTGGCACTTCATTATTGAAAGTCTGCATTTGTGTTATAATTTTCTTACACATTGTCATTGAGTTTCAGTGTTTTGTGATTTAGAGAATATTCTGTGTGAAAGAGATAAATCGCTCTAAGAAACTGAATCTTTATTTGTCTTAAAAAAAAAAAACAAAACCACTGTTCCTTCAGTAGAAGCATTTTGGTAGTTTGCTACCAAAAAAGTATACTGAATTAGATACACTCAAAATGAATGCTTGTCTAATAATTGCACGTTTATTACATTTTCGTTACTTTATTTTATCTGTGGAAAAAATCCAGAGAATACCTTAACTGTACTTCTTGCCTTCAGTTTTGCTTGGAGTGAAGTAGGGAAAAAGGTGAAAACATGTCACACTGAAAACAAAAAGCTGTAAACAATGTGAAAAAAACAATTTCATCTGGGCAGCAAACATGCTGACAAATGTTGGAGCTTCTCTGAAATAATCAAACAATCCTAACATGGTATTGTCTGGCTTTCTTGGACTAAGGGATATGGGACAAAAGATTCATTGCATGAAAAAAATAAGTTTGATGTGATGTCAATTTGGGTGTCACAAATATTCATATAGGTAGGTCACTCCAAAAGTAATGCCTTCTAGTTATTTGCATGAAAACTACAAAAGATACACAATAACATTTGACAGAACAATTTTTCAGTTACAAAACATTATTTTTCAACACAGTCACCACCATCAGCTATGCATTTTTGCCAGTGATGAACAAGAGCTGCCATGACACACCCATAAAAATCTGCATGACCATCTGGAATGTGGCTTGTCTTTCATGTTGTTGTTGCTACTGCTGAAATGCACCACCCACCCCTCACTGTGCACACATCCACTGTTTGCTTTTCATAAATGTTCAGCAAGCATTAATGAATGATAATGGGTGCCATTTTTTCTGCATGAAGGAATTAAATTCCATGCCTTTTATTCATATGCACTCCCATGTTAGATGCCATTTTGTCAGACTGCCCCTCTAGTGCTATTTCTCACCCAGCAGCGAAATGTAATGGAATATTGTTGGGAAGGTTCAGTCTCTATTACCATATCACCAACATTCACCTCTGATGTCATGGACCAAAGCAATAAGATAGGAAGCATTACTTTTGGAGCATCCCTCATAAACAAGCAGGGAACTTGCACATCCTCTCATTTGAAGGAGAGTGGAGAGTTGGGCTTTGTTTTAATTGCAGAAAAATCCACTGTTGAGCAGCCCTCATTTCACTATAAATCATAAATAAAGTGTTTGAGCTTTTTTTTGTTTTTGTTTTTTTTCCAAAAGAATTGACATAGAAGCATTTTTCTGAGTGGATGACCATGCATGTTAAACATCTTTTGAATGTGTCATACTCCACAACAGAAGGGTAACACACAGCTCACTGTGGCACATAAGTATAGGCAGATAAAGATACAATACTGAGTCTTAGTCATATCAGAAAGTCATGAAGGATGGATGGTGACTTCCATTTATGCCATTCACATTATACATCACACACTGTCCCTTTATCTGCAGAGAAATTAAAATACTCTTTGTTGACATGTACTAAATTGAAATATGTGTCATAACTGCAGTGATTAAAGGAAGGAAGGGCTCTTACATCTTTCTTTCTTAGTAACTGCAAAGTGTTAGTTACAGTGATAATTGGTTTTCCAACATGGTATTTAACAATTTAAGTAAATAACCCTTATAAAAATATTCATGTTTATATTCCTACATGCTTGTTTGAAACTCTCTTCGCTAACACAAATGTATTAAACTCTTAAGACAATTTCAATTTTATTAAAGACTCAATAGAATTTAAAATCTTTTGATGAATTGTTGAATGGGTAAAATGTCCTGGAAATTTCTTGCAAGAGTTTAGTCTTTTTCTCATCAGCCGACACACTTGACTGATGCTGCTTGTCTGTTTTTCATAAGAAAGTTTGCTCAAGTCTGTTTTAGTGCCCCTGTTAACCTGACATGATTGTATAGTTAATCCAATATTTAGTATATTACTTTTAAGCTTCTACATTTACCGTTGTATTTATCTTCAGCGCTGATTCCTACTTGGCTTTTCAATAGGATACCATTCATATATAAATTTTGTTACACCTAATATTTCTTTTGCTTAGAAAGACCAACTTTATTATTATTACTTGTTCTAATTCACCTCTGAGTGTTTGAGTCTTTTGTAGTAATGCCAATCCTCTGAAGCTGGGAACTGAGTTTCCCTAATGTGACAAAGTAATGCCAATATAATAGCACTGACAGCAGGAAGCCCAGATTCATGTTCTCATAGAGATTAACAAGGGTTTGGAGTACTTTTTCTAGAGAGATATAATTATTACTGTTTTTAGTGTTCTTTTATTTCTTAATTGTTTACCAAAGGACCATAGTTACCACTGAGGCACCTCACAGTATTTGTGCTAAGTCCACTAAATCAGACTTGACAAATAATGTTTCCTTACCCAAAAGAAACCAACCAAAATATATTCTAACACTAGTAACAAGCCCTTCACATCTCCCTGGTAGGTTAGCTAGGAAGTTAATATTCTACATAACTCTAAAGTTTGTGAGTGTAAGTACCTACTAGATTAGTATTTGTCCCTAAATTAACAACTTTAAAACTGTCAGATATACTGCTTTCCAGCCCTGTATGTGCAGGCTCAGTTTCCTCAGTGTCCAGGAAAGATTCCTGTGAAGATAAATGCTTCAGTTTCAAAGGGATGTTTTCATTCATGCTTATATCCAGCTAATAAGTCTTTTCACTCTGACACTGCACACAGTGGTGTTGCATTGTGACTTGGCAGTTTTTTCTTCTTTGAAAATCAGTTTTTTATTTGTTTGTTTCCTACTTAGAAAGAGATTTTTTACATGTATTCCTAACTGTTGAGACTTTGCTATCTGAAAACTCTTTTTCAGGGCATATTTCTGCTTGCTAAGAAAGCTGGAATACATAAAAAGCACGCAAAAAAAAAAACTAAACAAACAAATAACAAGCAAGCAGAAAATATATGTATTGCGTATACTTCTCCATACAAATTATAATAGTATGAATAGAGTTTACATTTTAACATGTTTTAAGATCAACAAGCATGTATTTTAAAATGTATAGGTCTTATTTCACATTTCATTCATATTCCATATTTTTAAATTGAGCTATTCTTCTACACAGATAGTCCCAGTTGTGTATGAAAACCTTTATTAGTTTCCGTGATTCTCAGGGTTCCAATCTGAAAGCAACGGTGCTTGCTCGGAGGAAGGCTCCTCTATGCTCCTATGTTTCATTCCAGGTAAGAATGTGTATTGCTTGAGGTTCTCCCAGAGCCAAAGAAACATATTCAAGAAGAGAGGAAGGTACTGACATACTGTGCTGAGTCAGCACCTCAGTTTGGCATTGACTGTGTTGCTGAGCACACCTTGCCAGCATGTCACTGTTGATGGGGAGAAGATTTCTCCATGCCCAGTCATTACTGATTCTTTGAAGTAGCTGGCATGACAGAAATGCATGAAGAGGATAAATCCTATATTCCCTGAGCACTAAACTGTAGTTGCTGCTGTCTTCAGGTTGCTAGCCAGTACATATAGGCTGTCTATGGAGAAGGATGCATATGCATTATTTTTCTCATGAATCTATAAGTTTGTAACTGGTTGAGTTATAAACCGGTTTATTTCCACATGTCCATTTTTTAAAAAATATTGAAGTATTTGTAAGGATTTTAAGTATTTTAAGTTATGCCTCAAAAGCAAGATATGTGATACTGCAGCTGATAGTAAGATCTAAAACTATGAAAATGATAATAATCAAAATAATCAAAAGCTATGACTAAAGATTAGCACTCACCCTCCCCTCTTTGAAATATTAGCTAAGTTGTTACTGTACCTGTTTTATCTCTGTGTTCTTTTACTTACTGCATGTCTTGAAATCTTTTTTTTAATTTATTTTTGTTTTCTAGTGTGTACAAACTCTATAAACCTTATTTGGTAGCAAAAGCTGGAATTTTCTAAAAGCTTAATTGGTGTAACTTTTGGAGCATAACAGAAAAAAAATATTGGAAGACAGAATGAATGTATGGTGTTTAAATTTCTGTCAGAACACCTGTGTAACAGCCTAGGAATCCTGTGTGAAACTGGAAATATTTCCCTTTAAGTCCTGTACAAAATGTTTCTTAGGCAGGAAAAATGATAGCAAAAGAAATAAAAAGACCCATAGGTGCAAATATATACCAGTGCAAAACACTTAAAAATGTTATTTTATACACTTCAGAAACTATTCCTTTGTGAGCAACCAGGAAGTGGTTTGATTTTTAGAAAGAAGTAATTTTCAGTTCTTAGGAATCTTATGACTTTAGAAAGATATTTGAGAGCTTTATAAAATGGTCTTCTGAGACAGGGAGAGTTTTCCCTATTTCTACTGATAGGACATCCAAGGATAGAAAGAAATGTGCTGCTTTTGTGCAGTTGTAGTAGAGATATTTCCAAATCCGTATACCTTCTTTACCTTCTTCTCCTGCACTGAGTATTTTGACAGATTTTTTTTAATTTTTTTTTTTGCAGCCTGTCCTTATGGTAAGACATTCCTACAGTAGTAAGAGTTTACCTTTTCTTTTTCTCTTAGAAAAATAACTCTAGAACTATTCATGATATCTAGCAGCATTCAAAAAAGTTGTTGGACTCTAACATGAAAATTTTATATCTTAATTTGTTTCCAGTTATTATCTCCTATAAAATGATCTTGCTGCCCATTCTTGTTCAATGGGAAAAGTAAAAGTTCTTGCAGGGATTCTCGGGAGCACATGGGGAGATGTCGTCTTAGAAGTGGTGAGCTTGTCCATGTTTTTAGTGGAGTTTCTTATCTCTACAAAATAATGAGTGCATTGCAGGAGGTCATTTAATAGTTATAATGTTAGTTATATGCTTGTCTCGAAATGCCCCTAATTAGAAGAGGCTTAACCTTGTATTATTTGATGACAATTAATAGTTGTTGATTTAACTTTGCCAAGACAGTTAACTGCTCTTCAGAGAGCTACTTCTGTTTAATGAGGAAATTTAAATATGTTTTTGGATATCTCAGAAAATAGTAAGACAGTATATTTTGCACTGTTAATAATTAAAAGAGATGAATTAACTGTGATGTCATTGATCTTCTAAATCTTGTCTTAGACTACTGTGTGATGTCAGAAGGCATTTGCTATTTTGTCAATTTTAAATTTTATTAAATGCTCCATTAGTAACAAGTGAAAACATTTGTACTGTCATTGAGTTTTGTAAAATCCCTAGTGGCTGGGATGATTAATTTGTATTTCTATTTGTATTTGATTTGATGTAATATTTACTTCAGGACTCCACCTTATGATTTAAACTTCTTCTTGAATACCAGCTAGACAACAAACAAAGAAAAGAAGCCTGCCACTAAATAACAACAAAAATGCTTTGTGATAAATCCTAATTGTCAAGGTAGGACTCCTATGTGAATCTAGATGAAAACTAATATACATACAACAGAAAAATCTTACAGGAAGAATGCTTCATTCAGAGATGCGCTATTACATTATAACAAGTTATATCTAAACTTCAGGGGCACGTTATATCTAAAATCATATGTAGCCTGAATCAGCTTCAGGAATCACTTTATCTATTCATATCCCATGTGAATGACACTATCTATGCATTTCTTCTATTACACATCTGTGGTTTTACAGGGAAGTACAAGTATCTACACAGTGTGTATTCTATAATATTAAAAAAAAAAAAAAAAAAAAAAAAGACAGATGTATCAGACAAAAGAGCAAAATAATTTGGGAAAATCCATGACCCCCATCTGATTTTTGAGAAACTTCTCAGCAGAGTATATCTTTGAGGCAAAGCTTTCAAATGCTATATTACATAGATGGCATATGTACTTCATGACACTTAAAGCAGGAAAATAAATATCAATACTTTTATTATGACATCAAATATTTGGGGCCTTTTTTTTATTTTAATTTTTTTTACTTGGGCATTTTCTAATGCATGAGATACTACTGGATTCTGGCTATTTACATATGAATATACTTACGTAGGAGATGAAGGCTGCTCAGAAAATAATGCCTCCTATTTTATGATGCTGGCCCATGACATCAGAGGTGAATGTTGGTGGTATGGCAGTAGAAACTGAATCTTCCCAACAATATTCCATTACATTTTGTATCTCTGATGACTTAAATGAGGTATTAATATGATGACTTAAAAGAGGTATTAATATAAAACGCCAAGTGGTACAACTATAAAACATGAAGGCATGCTAATTTCTGAGATTGGAGTATGTTACATTTCTTTAGTTTTATGATCATTGGAATCCTGACTATGTTCATGCACTAGGATGATTATTGAAAATAAGTGGATATTAGATTAATGAAACAAGGCACCCCAAAGTTTGGAGAACACAGAATTAAGTTTGTTTGTAAATGAATATACATGTGAGAATATTCTTACTATATAATGCCACGTTGAAGGAGAAGTCAGGCTCATATACTGAATATATCCTGACTGTCTTTTCATGCCAGATAAAGAGCTTTTAAATATGAAAGGGATATCAAACTGTTACTGAGCGTTTGCTGAGTAAGCATGCTTGTTTGACTATAGTTATAATGAATGTTATCTTTCCCACTTTAATTTCTGCTCAGCTAAATCTGTGATTGAAAAAACACACAAAAGTTAGCGTTACTAGTCAGAAACTGACCTATCAAAGGTGACATGCACTAAATGAGAACTGGAAACTTAACAAACCTAAATGAAGAGAGTAAAATAAATTTTGAAGATTCTAAAATTCAGTGGAGTAGAAGATGGTGGGATAGTGGATGCTTTTTGCCTGCCTAGATGGTTGTTTGTCCTTCTCCATAGGGAGTGTTCCACAGAACATCTGTGAAAGATGCAGGTCAAGGCTAGCAGAAGGTGAATAACTGGGAGTAATATGAGGAATTGACACTTGTGTCAAATTGGTAGGAAAATTATGTAGATAAAAGATATTCCGATAATTAAACAATATAATGAATAATGAAATTGAGTCTTGTGAGGGAGAATGTTATCCGTAGGTTCTGGGACAAGTTTGGAAAATACTAATATTTCAGAAATCCTTTAGTTATATACATAAATCATGGATGCTTACCTTAAACTGTCTGTGGTAGTTTTTATCACTAAATAAAACCCAGCTGTGAAACGTGGAGTCTGTTTTTGTTGGTGATTTTTGGAGAGAAATCTGAATAAAAGGAGAAATCATATTTTTTTTGTGAACAAAAAATACTTTTTACAAAAAAAAAAAAAAAAAAAAAAGAAGAAGAGATCGATAAGTCACTTGGAGTAGGAGGCAGGAGACATGGTATGGTTATGTTGTGGTTGGACTCGATGGTCTTTAAGGTCTTTTCCAACCTGAGCTATTCTATACTTCTATGATTCTATATTCAAAATAATATAAAAATGGTTTGGTCTTCCTGACCCCAAATATAAAAGACCATATTGTATGTGAAGGATTTATGAGCTCCAGTAGCAATGAGTCAGTTTGGGAAAGTATGAAGCGACTTTGTTCTATATATGGCATTAGAAGATAATAGATGAAATTGGGTCTTAAAAAGCAAGCAGTTTATGTGAGTAACATCTGTATTCTCCTGTCATGCTCACAGACACATACATCTACAATAAAGAGCTCCTAAAGCATCCTAGAAGTCAATGATTAGTGATACAGCTTAAAGTCTTCTATCTTCAATTTATGTTCCATCTTTCTACCTATATAATTTTAATGGAAAAGCACTTATGCAAACTTTAATAAATAGCCTTTCTTATTTTAAGAGTAATCTTTTCATAGCTAGTTTAAATCACTGTCAGGGCTATGTGGGGATAGGAACTTTAAAAACCCATGTATGCTTTCCAAAATACTTAAACTTGTTCGATTTCATGACTTCCCTAGAAGCACTTGAAAAATCACAAGTTAAAAAATAGTCTTCTACTCCAGGAAAAATGCATTTGCACAAAAACATGCAAACATTTAAAGCAAAGTGTGCTTAAAATGAACCCTGTGCTGAAGTGTTTTGTTGGATTTATCCAAAAGGTTATAGTCAAGCCAGTTACTAAGAGTACTCCAAGAGTGACTATCAGTGTGAAACTGTCTTAAAATTGTTACTAAACAATAGTCCTATGAGCACCATTAATAACGGAACCTGTTATCAGCAGTTTCACAGATTGTGAATGAGCAGTAATGTCAGCTCATTGTCTCTTTTACTACATGTGTTGTGTTTCCTGAGTACTTTTGCTATAATGTCTTGCGGTTTAGTTTTCTTCCCACTATATGTTCACATAACATCACCTGGCAAGTAAATTGAATTTCTTTATTGTAATCAATACGTTCTTTGCTATTCTAAGTACAGAGGTTTCCTGCATTTTTCTAGCTGCTGCACTATATATGAAGGGGGGAGATAAAGGGCCTAGCATAAATTATTTCTGCAAAGACATGAGCAAATGATAATACTGTTGTGTGTCCTCTCTATATAAATATGAAGAAAAGAAAAAGAAGAATGTTACAAGTATGCAGACAGACAACATAACTGCATTTTATCTTGTTAATGTAAAGAAATTATTAAAAACTGTGCTCAATATAGTTCAGATGAAGCTACTGAGGACTTGTGAAAGTCAGGTCTTTTTTATCAAGGAATGTAACTTTTAGTATTGATACTCTGATTGAGGAAACCATGCCTGGTAGGAAGAGAATGTAAGTCTCTCAGTAGAATAAATTTCCTCCAAGCCCTTTAAGATACACAAAATTAGACAATAAATGGTTTCCTGAATATAGATGAAAAGTAAGATGGACTATGGTGGTTTATTGGACTGAGGCCTAAAAGCAGAAAATAATCGTTCACATTGTCAGTAAAACTTTGCTGAGAACATACATATGAATGGGACTGTCAGATTTACTTTGTTATGTCAAGGCTTTGTAAGAAGCAATACCCTATTTTCATAATAAAATTTTTAGAATTAATGTGGCATTTAGGAACTGGACCTCTGCTATGATGTTATTGTGAAGAAATAGAGAAATTGTAGTGAGTAGATCTTGATGACTATATAGGTTGATTAACATTGGCAATTTATCCAAGTATTGTATCAAATTTTTCTATGATAAATAGATGAGGGAGGAAATTATCCTTCTCTACTTTGCTCTCATGAGACTCTACCTGGAGTATCGAGTACAGCAGCGGAGCACCCAACGTAAGTATGACATTAATCTGTTAAGAGCAGTCCAGAGGAGAGCCACAAGAATGATTAAGGAGCTGGAGCTCCTCTCCTATGAAGATAGATTAAGGGAGTTGGAGTTGTTTAGCCTGGAGAAGAGAGGGATCCAGGCACCTTATAGAAGCCTTCCAATACCTAAAGGGGGCCTACTAGAGAGATGGATAAGGGCAAAGGATAACGGCTATAAATTGAAAGGAAATAGGTTTAGATTAGATATTGGGAAGAAATTTTTTACTATGAGGGTGGTGAACCACTAGAACAGGTTGCCCAGAGAAGATGTGGATGCCCCATCCCTGGAAGTGCTCAATGCCAGGTTGGATGGGGCTTTGAGCTACCTAATCTAGTGGAAGATGTCCCTGCCTATAATAAAGGTTTGGAACTAAATGATCTTTAATGTCCCTTACAATCCAAAACATTCTGAGATTCTATGAATGCTTATGAGTATGCCTATGAAAAAATGAAACATTATGAGAAGCAAAGTGAGATTGAACAGTAGCATTAAATAGTCACCCTCAATAATAATAATAATAATCAAAGTTGCCTTGAAATAGATAAATCTTAAACATTTAGTTATTGAAGTGTAACTATCTAAAAATATGGATCTCTTTGCCTCTCAGCTGACCAAAATTAAAACTTTTAACGTTGAATTTGAAACTTTACAATCCAATGACAGTCTTCCAGAAATGAAAGAAAAATTCTCCCTCAGATTTATATGAGGTATGAGGAATATTTACTTACCCTAAACTGTTTAAAACACTATTCAGGTTCAATCAATTTTTATTTTCTGAAGATATTTTCCTAACTGTGGAACGTACATTACCAAATCTTGTGTGATGCACTGTAGAGAAGTCTATGACCCTTAGTTTAATCTTTTGTCAGGCTAAGGAACTTCTTCTTCATTTGAAACCTGCCTCCATATATCTGTATCTGTGGATTTGGAAACGTTGCCAGGAGAATGTTTTTGCACTAGGAAAAAGACAGAGACTGACGATAAAGAGTCATTATAGATTGTCAAACTGCTTGCGCTAAGAAGTTGAATGCTGAATATGGCTAGTATTAAAAACAAGCAGGCAGCTACATGAAAAGCATTATTTTTTCACTAATTTCATGATCATCTTTTTAGCAAAATTAAAGATCCTTGATAAGTATGACCTATATGTTGAAAATACTAATGCCATACGTTAAAATAACAGTGGAATTTTTTTGAGCTTTCTCCATTTGCGTTTGCTTATGTCTATGGTGTAAGAGACCTCTGCATTTCACCAATGTGGTAGAAACACAGAATACGCTTCCTCTGCCTCCATAAATCATTGTTTTTCTAAGGATTTATATGTTTTGTTATATACATGTCACAATTTGAAGAATTAATCATGCGACACCCCTCCTCCCTTCAGGAGAAGGCTGGGAGAGAAGAGAAAAAAACCTGATTGAGATAGAAGAACTAATTTTTTAGAAGGAAGGTAAGATAATACAGAATAATTAAGAATAATAAATCAAGTGAACCTAAGAAACTAGAGGAGCGAGGGAGAGAGAGTCCTAGTCCTTATTGACAAGCCCTCAAGGCTGACCTCCTGGAAGAACAAGAGCTCTTCCCCATCCCCCAGTATCAGAAATCACATCTCCGAGAGCTGGAACTCACATGAGAATAGCTAAGTCTGCTAGAAGCACAGCATCCAGGAGATGCACCTGGCACTGCGCTTAAGCATCAGACAGTCTGCCTCATGATGTAATGATTTGGAATATTGATAAAACCATGACAGTACATTTATAATCTTATACCCTAGTATTAGTGATAATTTAGAATAAAATAAAAATAAATTTTTAGCCCTTGGTATGTGCGTATGCAAGGCTCACTCTTCATGCAGTGACTGCTGAATTGAAAGCTGTCATATTTGTATAGCAGCATGACTTCTCCAAAGTTGAGTGGAGGGATAAAAGTGCAAAGGCACATTGAGCCCTGCAGCAGTTCCCAACGCTTAAACAATTCAAATCTTTATCAAATCACATGGTCTTCATCCATTTGAATATGTTAATCTCTTACCTTTTCAATTGATGTTGTCGTTCATTCGTTCTATGAAGTTACGCTCCATGAAAGTCTTTGCATGAAATTAAAGAGCAGGACAAGCCTCCAGTCTGGAAAATAATCTACAGGATGGATAAAAAGATAAAAACTGTAAGCATACCTTAGTGGAAGTCTTAGGTACTTGTGGTACGTGTACGTCTACAATGGTAAGAAAATCCTGTTCTTGGCATTAGAGTTTATTTAGTTGTCAAATATCCCTTTCATCTGCAGCTTTGAAAGAAATGGGTGTAATCGATAATTTTTCTCCCTAGTGTCAAGAGAATTTCAATTTAGTATAGAAAAAAGCAATAATATGTCCTTGGCTAACAATCTGTGAACTCTTGATGTTCACAGAATTTGGGACTCCAGGGCAATGATTTTTCACAGAGAAGAGAGAAACTTTTCAGAATACTTTACCCGGTACATTTTCCAGATATTTTCATTAGGAAACTACCTGCTCTTCCTCTCTGTAAATCTGCTCTGAATATTCTGGTCTGTGCTCTGTGCAGCAATTTTATACCTATATATTCACAATATAGCTACATTACCTCAGGCAAATAAGACACTATCCTTGAATGATAAATCATGGGAGATACATAATGAATCTCTCCGTTGCAGTGTAAGACAAAAGACAAAAAGAGTTAGTTATGAGGATTTAATTCCCTTTTGTATGGAAAGATCTTCAAGCTCTTTGTCAGGGAGCTCCATGGCTCTGTGATTTTCTGTTGTGATTGTAACTGAATAGAAAAAAAAATTGCGCGTGCCTTAAGACTATTTCCTGTTCTTTACTCTCCAGCCCTGAAAGATTATGTTGTAGTGATGATTGGGATACTAGGCTTCTCTCATGGTAACGACTCTTACTTGCTATTTGTAGGATAGTAAATTTCAATCAGGAGAGGTGATAAGAGGAAGAAAAGAAAGGTATGTGCTATGTGAGAAACTACATGATGAGATGGAAAGGTATTATAGTTTCTCTGTTCATTCCTTTCTGAGTCTTGGGTAAATACAGGATACATTAGCTAGCAGCGTAGCCTCAGGGCTTTATCCCTTGTTTTCACTCCAGTTGTGGCTTATTGTTTATTGGCCTTCTCATCAAAGAGGTCTTGGGATCTGAAAAGTGTGAAAAGTGTCTGTGTGAGGCTATTGGAGGCAGAAATCTCAACTTTGCATACCAGGATCTCTAACCAGGAAGGCACAGACAAAGTCTGAAAAGACTTCATTTTACAGTTAATGAATTTTATGAATTTTGGAATGTGACTTTGGAATGTGACTATGGTTGCAAATTGAGTATTTAAGAAAAACAGCAGCTTCAAAATCCACCTCATACTGAGGTAACAATAAAACAAAGTACTCTGTGAAAAAATATGGCCATATGAAATTGTTGGAGCTGTGTTTTCTGAGCTTTTGACTTGCTTCAGGATATGAACCTTGAACTTCTTTTCTCCTTGTCCTCTGTCTCCTCTGTTCTTTTACTTAGGTTCAATTCCTCAGGCTTTAGGTGTACTTTTCTTTTCTTACTCTTGCCTAAGAAATTCTTCCATCATTTTCTATACTTTTGAAAATTCTCTCTGTTAGCCATATAAGATACTTTCAATCTCTTAATTCAAAACTTTCTTGAAGGCACTTCTTTCCCCTCAGGATCAGAAACACTCAATTGTTGTAAGTAGGTCATCACCACTGTGTAAACTAACAAAATAAAACACAGATGAGTTCATGGGATCTGGAAAAGCTTCAGGGTCTGTCTGTCAAAAATGCATTTTCTCAACGTAAAGTTTATTTTCCTCTTAAGTAACCATGCAATAAAAAGGGGGAATTGTACAATGTTCTATTCATATTCCTAAAGCTCTTCATATTTTTATAGAGAGTGTGGATGCCCGCACTTATTTTGGAGAAGAATTTTATTTACATATTTTACCATAGAGGTATTTCTAGAAGGTAGAATATTTCTTCTGCTTTTCCTGTGCAGGAAAGGATGCAATGAATCTCATGACTTCCAAAAGATAACGTCTCAAAAATGCTGCAACACAAAAGTTACAGCAATTATTTGACATATGGTGTGGTTCTAAGCTGGAATTCTAGTTCATGGCTGACCTGTTGAGGCACTGTCCTTACTTGAATTATTTTGTTTGAAGAACACGTGCAGACTACAGTGTTTCATAAAGTTTGAGAGGATTTCTTTGATTATTAAGCACTTTGACTTAAGCTTTTTATTTATTTGCCTCATTATCAGTTTAGGATCTTCAGTGAAATAGGAAAACCTGGCTTTATAACTATGCCTAAAATAAGAAGGAGGAAAGAGTTGGCTTTGGAAAATCTGATATGAATTTGATGAGTCTTTGCTCCTAAAACCAAGGAGGTAAAAGGATATCGTAAGATCATTTTGTGTATTTCCCTTCCTGAGGGAGATTCTTTTCTATTTACGTGATTTATATTATTTATATGCAAATGAAAAAAAAAAAACAACAAAAACTGAATTAAGCTGTTCTTGTTAATTCCATATTCACAAGAATTATGGACAAATTCCAAGATCAGGAAATATCACTTCATCCTGAAATAATGGAAGAAAAGTTTTTCAGCTCATAATTTCATATAACCTTCAGTAATGTTATCAGTGTTTGTCAAATGAATCATGACAAATTCAGTTTTATGTAGAAAGTTTTCAGTTTCATAAGTCAACATCTAACCAATAGTAGTAATAAATGGCCTTTAATTTTTCACAAGTGACAAGCCGAGCTAATCATGATTGGTAGGCACATGTTAGATATTAATGTTTAAGGTGGAGTTTTACCGATTCAGACTACAGACTGGAGTAATTATTATTGCCTTCAGTGTATCAAAATGGCAGATTTATTTCAGGAAAATATAAATATTTCATTACAATCTCTAACCAGTGCAAAAAGTTATTTTACTTTTCCTTATTTTCTCTTCAGCTGAATGTTCTTGGCAAGTAATGGAAGGAAAGAAAGTATGCACTGGAAGAAACTTGTGTGCAAAATAAGATTAAAAAAAAGATTAAGTAAAAATTTGAACCAAACTGACAACGTCCAGTGACTGCTGGATTGAATGGGGAGATATGTACAAACAGCTCTATTACTTTAAAACTTCAAGAGAATTATATTTCCTTGCAAATTTTGCACATTTTGATATAATTTCCTGAGAGGCATGCTGATCCTCCCTAAAATATAGAGACTAATAAAATACAGAAATACATAATGAAGATACTAATTTTGTAGGAGTTTATGTGAGTTAGCAACAGAAATGTCTCTTATTTTAAAAGCAGTATGTAAGTTTTTAAATATGAATTAACCAAAAGTTCAAACCAATCTTTATCTTAAATATGAACCATTGCTGAAATAAGATTACTAAAGAAACTTTCATAATTTTCTTCTTTTTTTTTTCTTTTTATTCTTATATTGTCATAAAAAGACTGAAATAGCACTAAAAGGTCAATTTTAGTATGTTTATCTCCCATTTTTGCAGTCAGAAAGTGGAATATTCTTGGTATAAGAAGATTTAAAACTCAGAACGTCAAAAAAAAAAAAAAAAAAAACTATGAACTTACCTGTCCACCCTTTCTACTTCCCTCTCCTTCTAAATAAAACAGTTACATAAAGTGGTTTGTACTTCTTGTCAAAAAAAGTAAATATAAATTATAATCCTGGACAATACCTAATAATATATTTCATAAGTATTGTCAGCATCATTCCATCCAATGGATTCTTAACATGCTCATGAACTTACAAATACTCATGTGCATTATAGTTTTTTCTTTTTTTTTTTTACTACTTACTGTATCTAGCTTCCAGATATCTAATTAATTTTATAATGTACAACATGACATGTGGTTTTAATTTTCTAGACCACTGACAAAGAGATGGGAGTACAGTCAGGGAGTACAAATATTGCTAAGGTATTAATTTAACATGATTGTTTTGGTTGGTTTTCTTGTAAATAAGTAAGGATAATTTACTGGCTCAGAAGAAATATATTCAAAGTATTTAGACTGTTTGAAAGGTTAGACTGTCTGATTAGTAGGACAAGAATGCGTTTTAAAATAATAGTTTTCCTTTGCACTTTTTCTGCTTTAGAATTTTTACTATAAAAAATAAGACAAACATCGTGTTGAAGTACCTTTTGTTACACTACCAAAAGTTTTGGAGACCTTCATTTGAATGGAAATTTCTCTGAAGAGATACCTAAATAGTACAACTATTACAGAAATACTAGTGCCTAGTTAGAAGAAATACTGTTCTCTGTTTTGAATATCCCAGCCTCAGGTAACCTTTCAAATTCCTGGTCAGTCACAGTCTTCTTAGAGATGGAGATGGCAGCCCTGGAGTGAATTATTTCTAATGAAGATTTGTGTGAATAAAGGGCTAGGTGACAGAGCAGGACCTTACTAAACACTGCCACAAGAAAATGCAGTGAAAGTTCTCAATGTGACAAACTTCTGTGAAGAGAAAAAGGTTGTGTCTAAATAGTCTAAAGGATTATTTAGAGAATGCAAAATTAGCTTCACTGAAAAGTTCTTTAAAACATCCTGTAGTTGATTTCTAGTGGACAGGTGTTTATGCAGCGGTTACCCCTTGAAATCAATGGATAGTTATGCTGGGATCAAGACATAACCTTTCATTGATGGCTGCAACATTTCTGCAAATAAAAGCATTGTCCAAAAAGACAAGAAAAGCCCTCTTCACACTCACCATCAGTACTATTGCTGGCCAAACACTCTTTCTGTGCTTCCATTTTAATCAAAGTTAGAAGAAACCTATCTGACAGCATGTTCAATCTGATATGACCATATGAGCTAAGCCTCTTTTCCAAAGTAAAAGATGCTTGCTAATCCTTCTGTGTTGGGTGTAGTTATGGGATAGCTCTGCCAATGCAATGCTTCATTGGACAACACTTATATTGGAGGAGGAGGACAGTGAGTATCACCTAGGGAAAGGTTAAGATTTGCACTTGGGGAGCTTCACTGCAAGATACAGGGAAAGAGTATATGATGATGAAGAAAAACAAGAAGATATAAGTCAACTGCCTCTCTAGAAAATCTCTCTCTTTTTTTTTTTTTTTTTTTTACCTAAAATACTCGTGACCTCTGATCACTTCATCCTTTTCCTCCATAATAGTGGCCAGTGTAAGTCCCTTTAGAAGTAACATTCTAATTACTTCCTTGCACTGTTAATAAAAATGTTCGGACAGATCTTAATTCTCCAGAAATTCTCCAATCCAGAAAACTATTTTTTTGCAGTTTGAAACTTATTGTTATGTAAGAAGCTAGCATTCTTATTTAGAGTAATAAAACTAGAATAATATCTAACATTCTCCTTGAAAATAATAATAAACAAGAACCTGCATTTTCACAGATGAAGGCCACACACTGGAACATAGATAAATGGAAAACTATTCAAAGGTCTAAAAACAAATAATCTTGGGAGTTGTTTGCATAATGAAAAACCAGTTAAGTAAAGTAGTGCCTTTGTTTGGAAAAAAATGATTTAGGTAAATTTAGATCTACTTCTGAATCATTTTCCCATTCAAAGTCTCTTTTCAGTTTGGAACAGACAGTAAAAATCTGGAAATTGAAACGAAATATTTTGGAATGACCACTGGTAAACATTTGTATTATTCTGAATAATTTCCCACTTGTTATTTTGGTTCATGGTTATTTTTGAGATTTCAGCGTTTTGTGTAGGGAAAAATAAAACTCTAACTCAGTAAGCTCAGGAAAAATAATTCACATTCAGTACTTTGAATATATCTGTAATTATATATTTTAAAAGCGTTTATTTGAAAATATTTTTTTAGATAATCTGAATAGGTTTGTTACTCTGCAGTGTAAAATTATTCAGATAAAGAAGTGGAGGTTTGTATCTTTGAAAATTACATTCCATTCTGAGTGCCTAAAACTGAACTGAAATCTTGGCAGGTGGATTTGAAAATTGCATATATATTGTGTAAATTGAAATCCTTTTCTTTTCTGAGATGAGAACAAGACAAGAAGACATGAAAGAATAATGATATTTAGTGAAACTTTACTATGCCCCATTCGTACAAAATTTCTGTTCTTGAGTTTGTCATATACAACGGGAGAAAAGAACTTTTGTAAAAGCTATTGCCAGCGCACAAAGCTAAAATCAGCTTTTGACCCTGCTCAAGCAAGACAGAAGTGTAAGCAGTTATTTATGACATTATCTATAATTACAATTCAACCAATAACATATACAAAATGGTAGAGAAATTCTGCAAATTTAAGAAAGGTTCCTGGTATTATTATACATTTTTTCGAAGTTGATCTGGTTCTGTTTGTCATATTACCTATTGCCCTAGGTGTTTTATTTAAATATTACTCTATTATTAAATATTAATCCAGAGCAAAATTGCAAACTGAAACACACGTTTGATCAGTGACTCTGCAAATATCTGCATTTAATTGTATTTGAATGCATGTTCAGCATTTAGCTGTTCTGCTTTTGGCTTAATCTCCATTTTCACCTGCTTTATTCCCCCTGTATTTTCTGAATAAATAGTTTGGTGTAATTACTTGATGACAGGCTCCTTTTTTTAAAGATCCTGTCTGGCCTTGTTGTACAATCCTAGGTATTTTGACTTACTATCACCACAGTTTGAACAAGACTACCAGACTATCAGTGGTATAACTGTGTAATGCTGGATCTGAATTGGTTCCTTTAGTGAAAAATTGTCCTGCTTTATAGGAGCAATTAAATGTCTTTCCTGGTAAAATGAAGATTATGTGGCTGTCTTACATGAAAAAATATCCCACAAAAAATTACTTTTTGAAAGACAGGGAAAATTTTTCCATAGAGATGACCAAGAATGACTGAGTAGTAAGAAGAACTGGCTTCAGTAGTTTAAAGAGACTAAGAAGATCTAGTCCAGGAAAAAAGAAGAAAAAATGACTTGCTAAGGAAGATCAGCAAGTCCTGTAGCTTGTGCTTTCTGAACCATTGGAAATTCTACTGAGCAACATGCTAATTTTGACAGCTGTTGAAAATGGCTGAACCAGAACAGGCAGTTCTCTGCTGGCACAAAGTTGGATAGAAATGGCAGAGTAGATTCTCCCCTGTTGAGAGAGAGTATGCAAGGAAAATCAAGCTAATAAAGAGCTCTAAAGTTTGCTAGGCCTACACCTGGCAAAAGAAGCCAGCACAGTCATTTGTTTGGGCCATCTGCTCTTGGACAGATAAAAAGAGCTCATCAGAAATGAGCACCAGAAAATTGTTTTGCAAGTAATTTTGGCTCCTCTAAGTATGCTAAAAGCAAAGACTCTTAAGGAAAATTAAATTGTATGCCTTTCTAGGGTAAAAATCTAGCCTTTATTTTGTCTTTAAAGTATCTGCTCTGCTATAGACTGCCAATATAGGTATTACACAAAATGTTAAAACAGCACCAAATATTACTTGTCTATTTTGCCAAGTTGCACTTATGGCAAGTAAACAAAATATGATTAATCAGTATCACTTCTTGACGGGATCATTAAATGGATTTGCATACTTCACAAATCATATTAGTAGGCTGGCAAATAATCTTATGCGTTCTGCAATGTAGAATTATCTGGAAAAAGAAGGCCAAGAGTGCATTTAAGAGTTCTAACATAGGGTCTAGATGACATTGAAAACTTACTAAAATTTGCTTGTATTTGGAATGTTTCTTATTTGGAAATGAAAATGTTTGATTTGTTTAATATACAAGTGTGTTGCAAAAGATCAGTAATAATTTCTGGTATTAATGCAGCTCACAACTAATTTATTAATGTATTCTCTTCTTGAGAGAGTTGAAAGAAGTTTCTTCACTTCTGTCCACAGGGTGACAGGGAGAAACCTCTGTAAGGCTCTACTAGCCCATGCAGAAGTGCAAAGTGAAATAGTAAGAGCAGAGGATTTCACACCATCATTCATTTTCTTTCCCCTCAGCTGGCAAAGCAGTGTGGTTATACAGTGGAGAAGAAAGCCGTGTGTGACAGACTTCCCTTTGGAGACAATGAGTTTCTCCCTCACATTTTATGGCTGTGACTGTCTCCCTCCCCATCTTAAAAAGTTATGAAAGAGAAGCTGTGATGAGAGTTAACTAATAGGACCATATCTGAGTAATGTGCTATTCCTACTTTTGAAAATGGAGTATATAGTAAGGTAATTGATGTCTGGTGATCACAAAGTTAATTGAGGTAGTAGGGGATTGTCTGTGAAGTTCTGGAATTTATACAGAAAGAAGAAAGAAAGAGGCACCTATGGCATTGCTTTATCTTTATAGTAAAGCTTCTTCAACTGTTTTTTATATTTTGTTTTGATGTTTTTCATTTTCTTCAGTTTTCTTGAAGGGATTTAGTACTTTTTACTACTTATTTTCTTGTTTGAGACCTTCTTTCTCTAAATCTGCTTCACACGTTTCCAGTCACAAATTTCTCTTATAAAAGGAATGAAAGCTTTTTACACTGTATTACCTCATGTTGCAAGAAGCACAGAGGCAATCAAGCCCCACCACTTTTTTTTTTTTTTTTGCTTTGTTTTGTTTTTTGTCCTAATTCCTACCAAGACCTCCAGTTTCAAGAATGAACCTGTCATATTCCCCATCTATAACATCAATAACACATGGTTCAGTTGAGCTGTATTTGCAGTCTGAGTTATCTCTATCTCTGTAGTGAGTCATGTCCCCTCATTTCAGGGGCAGGAAGGAAATGCATGTTTGTCTTTTCTTTAAAATGACACATTAATTTTGAAGCTTGTTAAGTGGGATGATCTTCGTAATAAAGTTGGATGTGTCCTGCTTTTATTGTACTGTTACAATTCCCTATGAAAAATTTAAAACGTCAGGAGTCTATAACATTCAGAGACAAGCACTGTTTCCCTAGCATGACTAAGGACTCTATAGAATATCTTTCTGCAGCAGTTTTATAAGCTTCACTAACCAAATCTGCAAATTCAGATCTAATACTGCTAGGTGATTTTGCAGTACTACTGCAGTGCACACATCTTGCTCAGAATAGTGTAGAAGGTATTGCTGTTGGTATTTCAGATACAAGTGCTTGTTCTGATTTATTTTTCTGTTGCTGATCATTGTGTCCAGAAAAAAAAATATGAAAGTAAATGAAAGCTTTCTTATAGCTCTGGTGATTTATCTTGATTTCCATACATTATGCTAGCTCATGGAAGTCTTTGTCCAGTCACTACTAAGTGTATGTGAATATTTCTGGAAAGAAAATAATAATTTAGAATGGTCATGTATGTTCAGAGGGAATCATAACTGTACTTTAAAGGCAACCCTGAGCAGACATGGGTAGCTAGCATCAGCGGCTTGTATTGTTACATCTTTGGAGATCATAACATGATGTTCTGATGCATAAGATAACCCAGCCAGGTAGCTGCTTATTCAAGTCACTGTCAAGTCTTCCTTCGTAATTTTTTTTCTAACATCTTCGACTCTCACTGCCTATTCTCCTGTTAGAGGCAAATTAGCAGCTGTGTCTTACACTGCTGTGTATATGAAAAACAGGTATGCACTATATATACAATACTAGATATGATAGCTTAAAACAGTATAGAAAATAAATGTTATAATTCTCAGCTTCACACTGAGAACCAGATGAATGCTAGGAAAAAGTTAAGGAGTGCTGTGAGAAGGAAAAATAATGAAATTACAGTGAATTCACTTGGTATAATTGGAGGTTGTCTTGTAAAATATGGTTTTAGGAAAAAAAAAGCTTAGGAATTCAATCTTTGAAAGAAATTCATACAATTAACTTTTATTTAAATGCTATTGCATGAAGAATCTAATTAATATTAATTATGAAAGTAGATTTCTTTTTCATTAATTAATAAGTGTACAAATAATATTTTTATTTTGAGATAGTTACCTAATATTTATATGATAACCTTTCTTGCTACAAAATGAAGTTGTAAAATTAATATGTATACAGTACTAAACCACAATTTTCACTAATGTGCTAATTTATTCAGCCTATTTAGGGAATAATATATTATTCCTAATTAAACAGTCTTTAAAATTCCTCTGTAAGCCTACAAATGTTAAAAATTCAATTTTTTAAATATATATAGAGAAAGAAATAGTAGATGATACAGTCTGCTGAATTCTAAAAATAAAACTCATACCCTACTAGAAATCTCTTTGCTTCATGACATTTCTGTAAAGTTACATCCAATTAAAGAGAGCTGAATTAAAAAAGAAACAAGCACAAAACCAGAAAAGAACAGTCTAATTGGGCTATAAGTTTGTTTACAGGTAGTTGACCTTCACTTTTCCCATCTCTAACAATAAGTTATAAGATGCGTTTAAAAAAAAACCAAACAGGTTTACTTTCATAGTGATGCATATGAACAAAGAATCAACCAAGCTGAAACTATTCAGTTCGGCTTCATCCGTTTCTACATATGGATGTTAATAGATACATTATCTTAATTGCTCACCCAATCAACATAACATGAATTTCTGATTTTGCCTGATGACAATCCATTTATGTCTTTTGTGAAACAATTATACTGAAGATGTCAGGCTTACAACATCTTTAATTTGAATTGCACGTATGTGGCTTAAGAACATCAAGCAAAATTGCACTGCATTATAGTGAAAGCTATAAAATACAACAATCTATCTTATTAAAGCAGCCTCCTATCCCCAAGCAAACAGCCCTGAAGTATTCTAAAACATACAGGAAAAACACCACTTGAGTTTCATTAGAAAATCAACCTCCATTTTTGCATTTGCAGTAAGAAGACTTGGAGAGTTGTTTCAGTCAGAAAGTCTGAAGTTTTGAGTCTTGAAGTATTATCTGCTGTCTGGATTTCTGTGAAAATTTCATAAATAGGAGTTTTCCTTTACAGCGAGGAAAGCTGTGGCTAGTGGCTTTTATCAGTAGATCTGAAAGTATTTTTGAAAGGATATTGGTGTTGTTTTTGCCAGCGTGAAGCACGGAGGAGAGAAGGTCATCACAGAGGCTGCAGATGGAAATAAAATTGATTTGAGTGTCCTACTTCTTAGTAATGATTTCTATTCACTTTAAAACTCAAACCAGAGGATAAGAGCCTGCACTAGGATTTCTACTCACTGTACCTGCTTTGATTGACCACGGTAATAGGCATTACAGACTTCCTCTTTTCTGGATTTGGCTCTTTCATTACTTGGAATAGCAGATATTTAATGCTGCAGATGTGGCAAGGTAGCTCTGTGACAGTAGGAAATAAATGAGGTAGGAGGAAGGGATACAGTCTTCTGTGAGATAATTGGATACCAATGGAACAAGCAAACAAGATGCCATGCAGCAAATTCTTCAGATCTGAAACAGGGTCAGCCTAAACAAAGCTAAATTCAGCCTTTCTGTCCATACCCAGATTTGTCAGCTTGTTGAATGGCTCCAAGATATAATCCTCAGTATGTAATTTTAGCTACATTTTGAATGAGCAGTTAGTAAAAATAAATACCTCTCCTGCAGACATCATTCTGAAGTTGTCCCTATCCTCATGCAAAATTATTTGTACAATTTCCTATAGCAGTCAGGACATAAAGGACAGTTGTGTGCCATTCCCCAGTCTTCCATGGTAGAGAGCTACAATGCAGGTGAAGTGTGTTGCTGGCAGCTTTCAGCTGGAAGTGCTGTAAGGTCCGTGGGTTTCTTAGCCTTTGCAGGAGATAAATTCACCTATGGCTAGATGCTACACGAGTACCACTTTTCTTGCGTGTGGTGTGAGAAGGAGAATGATCTACTCAGCCTGGTGACAGAGCTGGAGGAGGTAGAAAGATTGAGGAGAATGAGGGAGTGTGAAAGGGAGTTCATCTGGTGGAGCCACTCCCTGTCATCCTTGCAAGAAGTACACCAGGAGGACACTCCACAACTAATGGAGTATTCCCCATCCTCTCACCAACAGGCAGAAGGAGGGGACCTAAAAGACAAGGAGGAGTGGGAGCAGGTCCCTGGTCAAGGTGGCAGGGTGGCAGGCAAAGACCCTCCTGGCCTACCTTGCTTCCCCAAGTGCCCTTTCACCATAGGTATGAGGCTCTGGAACTTGAGGGACAGGCAAATGAGGATGCTGGTGAAGGTTCATGCAGAGCATTCAAATCTTTCATAAAAATTTCCCATCTACAAGAAGGGTCAGAAGGCGGATCTGGGAAATTACAGGCTAGTCAGCCTGACCTCAACTTTGGAGAAGGTCATGGAGTAGATTGTCTTGAGTGTGATACACAGTGTGTGCAGGAGAGCCAGGGGATCAGGCCTAGCAAACATGGATTCACGAAAGGCAGGTCCTGCTTGACCAACCTGATCTCCTTCTATGACCAAGTGACCCACCTAGTGGTTGAGGGAAGGGCTGTGGATTCTGTACTTGGGTAATAACAACTTCATGCATCACTATAGGCTTGAGGCAGAGTGGATAGCAAGTAGCACAGAGGAAAAGGATCTGGGGATGTTGTCAGCTAGCTGAACATGAGCTAGCAATATGCCCAAGTGACCAGGAAGGCCTATGGCATCCTGGCTTGTATCAGAGATAGTGCAGTCATCAGGATCAGGGAGATGATCATTCCTCTACACTAGGCACTGTTGTGGCCACACCTTCAGTGCTGTATTCAGTTCTGGGCCCCTCACTACAAGGACACTGAAGTGCTGGATTGTGTCCAGAGAAGAGCATTGAAGCTGGTGAAGGGTTTGGAACACAACTCTTATTAGTAGCAGCTGGCAGCTGGGATTGCTTAGTCTGGAGAAGAGGAGGCTCAAGGGAGACCTTATTGCTCTCTACAACTGTCTGAAAGGAGATTGTAGGAATTCTGGGGTTGTTCTCTTCTCCTGCATAACTAGCAATAGTATAAGAAGTAATGGCCTTGAGTTGTATCAGGGGAGATTCAGGTTGGATATTAGGAAAAATTTCTTCTCAGATATAGCAGTCAAATATTGAAAAGGCTGACCAGGGAGGTGATGGAGTAACTTAGGGACATGGTTTAGTCGGCACGGTGAGGATGGGTTGGAGGTTGGATGAGATGATCTTAGAGCTCTTTCCCAGTTGTAATGATTCTATGATTCTGTGATTCAGAAAGAAACTGTAGCAGGGCAGGGAGCAGGATCTGGGTTTCTGCCATGCAGCTTTGTATTCACAGCTTCATTTTATGCAGGATACATGTGCTACGAATGGTAATCACATGTTTTAGCATGTGATGTTCTTCTGGTTCTAAGATTCCATGACTGTGGATCTCTTGAAGGCTTAAGAATGTTTTCAGTGTAACTCAACAGCCATATTTGGATTATCTTGAATTATCTTTTGCTGTGATGAAGCATCATTTGCTTATTTGGAGTTACTTTCCTATACCAACTATTATTATTTTTCAGTGAGGCGAGACAATTCAGTTCAAATGTGAGCAGGCTTCTGTGAATTTCATTGTAACAGTGATGCACCAGAGCTCTTGAGCAATCAGTCCTCCACTGGGTGCCACCCGGATAAGAACTAAATTATTTAGGGTGTGACAGTGTAATTCCACCCTGACTGAACTAAAGTAGAGACAGTTTCTGATTTTCTAGACCACAGTTATCAAGTTTGGAAGTTAATCGAATTCTATGTTCTATTCTATACAAAACACCTAAGATGGTTGGCCAATTTCCCTTTATATTGTTTTCTTATTTCTGTATACACGAGTACTGAAGAATTGTTACCAAATTTGATTATACAGTTTATGTGTGGATTATTTGTCTTATGTAAGGTATTTTCTCTTTTTTAATTGTATTCTGTGGTTGGTTACCAAATTTACATGTTCATAAATTTATCAGTGGCAAAAATCTCTAAAACAGAAGACTAATCACTGTCAAATGTTGCCTGGCTCACACTGAATTCTAAATAATGTATACACCTTACTCTGCATAAGCTGCCTTGGTATTTATAAATCAGAGTTGTGACAGGAGGAAATATTGTTCTCCAAATATTTGTGCAAACAAAAAGGAATATTCACCTTGGAATTGGAAAATGCAGCATTTCTAGAGTGGTTGCCTGAAATTTGCTACTTGCTGTGTTCTCTGTTGGTCCTGGATAGCTGTTTTCTCATTATTTGGACAGTCTGTACATTTTGACTCATTTATTTTTTTCTCCATTTGCCTTTCTGTCTTGAATTATATATATTTTTTTTGTTGGTTGGTTGGTTGGTTTTTTTTGGATTATACTTCTGGCTGTCTGGTTGTCTCCCCATTATCTTTGTTCAATTCTTAAAGTTCCTTGGTACTAATTGATGGGCATTAGAGAAGCTTCACATCTAAGAAGAGCTACTACAGTGCGCTATTTCTTTATGCAACATTTCATGCTGTCTTACATAGTATCTCAGTATAAGTACACTTATATAAGTACCTATTCAGTAGACTTCTGATATATACTGGTGCAAGTGAGAAGAGAATGAGCAATTGTAGTCTGTCAGAGTGTAAGCTCTCCAAAGACACCTAATTTGGGAAAAAATAAAAACATGAGTTTGAAATTTTTGGAGGAATTTAGTGGATTGGTTTGCTTATTCCCCAGCTGCAATTCAGTGGGATTTTTTGCACTGAGGGGCTACACTGCTTTCTTTGAAACTTTATATAGGAATATATTGGATGAGTTTCTGGCCCTATGAAGTAGTTGGCATCAGCATGAGAGTTGCCCCACACAGTAGTTGCACACAGAAAAATACTTTGGAACTTAGTTTATCTGTTGGTAGTTCTTCTTTCGGACTGGAGTTTTAACCCTAATTAATGGGTCATTCTAACACATTTCCAAGAGCTGTTTCCAATTTCTCTACATTTTCTGACCATGCCTGGAAAAAAATGATTAGAGAAAAGTGAAGCCTCCTTGGGAGTATCCACTCCTTCCATTAGGTGTGTGCACAGAAAGCCACATGGGAAAAAATATCTTGTAGCTACAGCATGAAACTGATGTCTGATACAAGATCCAGCTTGTGCTTGTCAGGAAAGTAGCTCTCCTCTCCTTGTCCAGTGCACAGAAAGACAAACCAACATTATGTCACCTGTGGTCTGACTTGACTGAAATGAAGAAGAGATGTGCTAGTCATTTCAGCTAGGAGGTAACAAATAGTATATTTCAGTGGGACTTAGTGCCCTTAGGTCGGAGAAGCATGAGTAATGATCAGCTAAGACAACTGTGAGAAAGTGAACTCGTCTATTTTCCTGCAAACTGCAGCAGCACTGAAGTAGTATTCAGAGAGTCCAAGCTATTGTCAGGCAAGAAATGATAGCTGCCTTCAGCAAGGCATTTGGCTCTAATCCCTCAGCTTTAGTTTATGTTCTAACTTGGATGCAGCAGCAGTGGTTAGACCATTGCCTTAGCCAAGTCTTTGGGCTTGGATCCTGTTCAAAAATATGATATAAACATACTCAGAAAATTAAACTATAAAGGGATAGATTTGCTCAATAGATCTGTGTGTCAAAAAATGAAGAGTAGAGCAATCCTAAAATTATGCTTTCAAAATGAATTTTCCTTTTCTTCCCAAATGGTGATTTGCATAAGTTTACCATAGTAAAAGGTTTCTACCAAACATAAAAAACTGTGTTACATTATTTGTTATTGATTTGATATACTACTTTTTGATCTGTTTCCCTCCTGCTTCAATACATATACAAATTTGGCAGGAATAATGGGTTTCCTGTGCTATTCTTTTGCAGTGCATTCTTTTTCTCTGTCTTGAAGTATTAAAAATACATTGCAACTAAAATCAATATGAATTTTAAATGGGTACCATATCCAAGGAAAAAGCTTCTTATTATCTGTGGACTTTTTTTTTTTTTCCAAGAAAAATAGATGTACAGTCTTTTTCTTTGCAATTGCACTGGGGATTAGAATAATGAACACTTAAGATTGCAGACTGTAGAATTTGTCAGTTTTGACTAGAGCAATGAGATGGAAAAACAAATAAATCACACTGAAAATGCTTGATTTTTTCCCCTTAATTCTAGGAAACTAGCATCTTTTTTTTCTTTTTTACTTCTGCTTTCCTTTTCTCTCCTTTCCCCTTCCCTTCCCTTCTTTTTTTTTTTTTTTTTTTTTTCCTTTTTTTTTTTTAATTTAAATAAATAAATAAAGAATGATTTGGTTGTAGCTTCTGCCTGTGAGGGATTGGGACACCAGCCAACAGGTCTTATCCTACCTCTGGTGCCTCTGCTTATAGATGTAAGCCATCTGTTTGGATGCAGCCATTCAGGCCGCATTCCTTCAAACATCATGGGTGGACTGGGAGACATACTGATGGAAATATTCTCATTACTGGAGCCATATCCCTGCCCTCTGCTTTCTGTATCCACTTTATACTGAGATGAAACCAGGGGTTTCACTGGAGTCTTCCCTGGTTTATTCTTATTTGTGCAGTTCTTTCAGGAGCCCTAAGGGGAAGTGGTCTCATTTTTATTTTGTTTGTGCACAGGGACAAATAACCAAATGAACACTTACATAACTTCTACAGCTAGAAGGAGATGTAATCTTTCTTTCTGAGGTTTTTATCTGCTCTACACAAAATCCCATTCACAGGATTCCAGCACTACTGCTTGGCCTGGGTTCATTTATATGAGGAGCCATTAGATATCTGTCCTCTCTGCTGAAAGCCTTTGCCACTTGGCAGCTCCTCGGTAGGTGCTACCCCCCGGCATTCAGTCATGGAGGAGTACCAAGAGAGAATGAGTAGATGAACAGCAGAAAGGATTGAAATGATAATGCTTTCCCCCCGGTATGTATTTAGCAGAGCAGGATTCTTCCAAATAATAAGCTTTAGTATTGCTAAAAAACAATATTTCCAAAAGGATTATGATTTCTGTATTATTCATACATCTTAATGTATTTTACAGAAAATAAGCTAAATGTTATGACAGGTGTCAACAGAAAAGCAGTGATTTTTCTGTCACACTCTCATAAAATGTCTCAGGTTCAAATGCACATTAGTAATATTTAATAACTGTAGTAGACTTTTCCTTTTAGAAGCAAATCTTTCTGCCAGAACAGCTGAGTTACTTTGTGGGAGAGGGAACGTGAACAGGAGACTTAACACTGCGTATTCTGCTATAGTTATTCTCTTCCTGATGGAAATAGAGTAGAAAGGATCTTGACACAAATAACTCCACTGGGCTTTTCTTGAACTACACTAAACACAGGCTGTGTCAGATCCCATGTAATGGTTCTGCCCTCAGGGCATCAGAGTTCAAGAATCAAATGCAGGCACCAGGGATGGTTATGATACAAGGGAGTTTTCATCATTCTGTTCTTTTCCTTTCAGTCTATAACTGAGGGAGAATATGAGCAACTTTATTATCTCTGTGAATTCCGCATCACATCATAATGTTTCCTCCAGCAAAGATATTTCTTAAAGATATATATTGTGCTGTCAGGGCACTGCAGTGTTAGAAGCCAAGGCTGGGAGGCGATTCCTAATGTTTGTCCATTCTCACAAACAAACTTATGGTGAGCACAGACAGAGGCTGAGGACAGTCAGGGAACTGGCAACATACTAGTGGTGTGAAAAATGTTCTTTTTTATTTTGACATTTTAAAAAAAGTCAGAAGGAGTAAGACATTGTGAAAGCAATAGAACACAGGAAAAGGAAGGTCAAATGAGAAGAAATGAATATGCTTAGGTGGTTTGATCTGTAGGCAGATGCTTTCTCTTTCCTATAAAGGCAGCCTGCTGCTGTTCTCCCTGCATTGTATGCACGTGTTTGGTAAGGATGAAGATATACCTTACTGAGTTCTAGAATGGTTCTTAGAGAAGAGCAATGACAAATGCCAATAAACCTTGAAAAGGCCTTGGGAATCTCAAAGTTAGAATGGAAAACCCTAAAATAGACAGTAAAGTGTGTCTTTGTCTTTGATCTTCTTTGGATCTCTTTGTTTCCATCATTGAAGCAGCTGTAAGTATTGTCCCCTGGGAGAAGCTATTCATTTTTTTATCTGCTTTCCAAGTACTTATAGGAAGGACATTAACTTCTCTTTTTCCTTACATATTTTTCAGCTTTCTTACAACGTACTGAAAGATTTGAAGCATGGTGGGAAGGGGTATTCTGTCTCTTCTAATTGAAGGTAAGAGGATTAAGGGTAACAAGAATGCTCTAGCCTCTTTGAACTGCTCTAGCCTTCTTTGACACCTTTGAATGTCAATGAAGTGACATTGGTATGAAAATAAAATCAAGTACTTTTCATGGATTAGTCAGATAATTTTGAAATCAAGTGTAATATTATAGAATCATAGAATTTTAAAATTGTTTGAGTTGGATGGAATCCTTAAAGGTCACCCAGTCCAATTCCTCTGCAATGAACAAGGACACCTAGAGCTCCATCCAGCCATACCTTCAGTGTCTCCAGGTATGGGGATTCCACCACCTCTCTGAGCAACATGTTCCTGTGCCTCACCACCCTTATCATAAAAAACTGTTTCCTTATATCCAGTTTAAACCTTCCCTTTTTTACTTTGAAACCATTTCCACTTGTCCTATCACAACAGATCCTTCTAAAGAGCCTGTGCCCTTCTTTCTTACAGCCCCCCCTTGGGTACTGAAAGGCTGCTCTCAGGTCTTCCCGGAGCCTTCTCTTCTCCAGGATGAACAGCCTCAGCATTCTCAGCCTGTTCTTGTAAAGGTGGTGTTCAGTATCTTGGATCATTTTTATGGCCCTCCTCTATGTGTTCTAGCAGCTCCACATCTTTCCTTTACTGAGGACTCCACATCTGGATGCATTACTCCAGGTGAGGTCTCACTAGCACAGAGTAGAGGGGCAAGATCATCTCTCTTGACCTGCTGACTACACTTCTTTTGATGCAGCCCAGGATATGGTTGGCTTTCTGGGCTGCAAGGGCTCATGTCCGGATTGTCATCCACCAGTATTCCTAAGTCCCTTTCAGCAGGGCTGTTCTCAATCCTTTCATCCACCAGGTTGTGTTGGTTTTGACAGTACTAAACCACACACCTTGGTACCATCTGCAAATCTGCTGAAGGTCCACTCGCTCTGACTGTTAATGTCACTGATGAAGATGTTAAAGAGCACAGTACTGACCCCTGAGGGACACCACTAGTCACTGATCTATCTATGAGTGAAAAGATTAATTAAGTATTACTTAAGTATTACAAGCATAAAAAACTTGTAGGTATTCTCCAGTAGTTCTCCAGACTATACTGTCACAATGATTACTGTATAACCTATGGTTACTCAGAAATTAATTCAAATTCTTAACCATGAATTATCTCCAGCTATATATGCAACAACCAGTGTACAAATACACTCATGATATGCTTTTTAAGAAAATTAATCATTTAATTTTTAGCTCTGAAAATTTAGTTGCAGTGGTTTGTGCATGAGCGATTTTTGTTTTGTTTTGTTTTGTTTTTTGGAAAGACAATGTTCTGGTCACTTGACTAAAACTAGGAATTCTGAAAGTAGGTTTTAGCTGATTATTAGATTATATTTTTCAAATTGAGCTGACGTAGTGTAGTGTGGATCAACTTCTTTGGTGGTTAATGTCTTAAAGATACCTTACTATCTTTTTGCATCTAAGTCAACAAGTTAGTCACCCAGTACATACAGAGAGAAAAAACAAGAACGACCTCAAATGTGAAGTTCCCTGCAAAAATTGTGTGAACTAGTTATAGGTCACCAGTCCTTATCATGGGCTGGACCTCTTTCTATGTAATCAATTTAACTCTGGGAGCAAAAATGATACAACATAGTAAAATTCAGAACATTTTCAAAGCATTTGCAAAGCGATTAGTTGATATTAATTTTCCTTGATTCAGAAAACTGTTCACATTCTGGAGTTCACTATCTAAAAAATGTATTAGCTTAATTAATTCAAACCTTCTACTTCTGATCGCCTACAGTGCATGATGTAAGAAAACAAAGAAAGCTCTGTTAATCATTGAAATACCCTATAAATTGCTACTGTTACATATTAAACAAAGTAACTACGTTTGACTCAAGAGAGCTAATTAGTAAATGCCTGTTACAGCCTTTGGTTGCTGAAATCCTGGAGTGCTTATGTATTTGCATGAACTATTGGTTTTATGGTTCTAGAAGGTTTCTGTGAACTCTCCATTTTCTGTATTTCTGTATTTTTCTCAGAAACCCTTGTAGTACTGGCTGGAACAGGAGAATTATTCCATACAACATAATATTTAACTCAATAAAACAACACAAGAGAGAGAAAATTCTGGCAAATATTCAGTATGTGGTTCTTGTTTTAATCCTAAATTTAACAAGAGTTAGAAACATAGAACAGAATAATAGCATCATTAAGGTTGGAAAAGACCTCTAAGATCATCTAGTCCAGTCGTCCTTCCCCACCATACCCACTAAACCATGTTCCTCCCTAACACATCTACAGGTTTCTTGAACATCTCCAGGGATGGTGACTCCATCACATTCCTGGGAAGGTCTCTGTACTGAAAGGAGTCAACATGTCTCTCTGGTAGACTCATGTACATTGTTCAAAATGAATAATCTGTGGATGTTTTCTACTGAAAGATTTTGTGTGCAGGTAGGCTATAAGTATTATCTAAGCTTAAGAATAAGCTCTCTAATTTTGGCTAAATGTACTTTTAATCATAGAAACACTCATTATTTTTAAAAACTTCAGTGTATATGGTTAAAATATTTTCATACGTGGTGCTTTTCTATAAAGTCTTTTCTAGATGTCAAAGGTTAAAGACACGGAGGTGTGTCTTTAAAAAGGTCTCACATATTTTAATTTCTGGTGTTTGGATGATCTCCAGTGTTGTCTGAACATAAATATAATTTCTTTTGTATGTTTTTATTGGCATTTTTGGGGCTACTATAAAATTGTAATAAATAAAAACAAATGGTAGTCTGGCCATTGCTCACATACTCCATGACTGACTTTAACTGAGAAAATGGAAGGATGCATATGCAGGTTGTCACACAGTCTCAGCTCATGCTGTTGTTTAATGAGAGCTGAAGGTAGCTCCTACCTAGAGGGAAGCTCTGTCATGTTGCTCTAGGGCAAAACCAACACATTTCTGCATACCCATGCTGAGAGCTCTGTTACTCAATTTCCAATTCTAATAAGGAAGCAAGCAAAAAAAGTGGAAAAAGGCAGATAATTATTCTATGGAAGATTTTAAACTGAATGTTTTAAAATGATCTTATGGTGTTGAGTGTTTAAGCTACCTTGCCAAAAATACCATGCTACACAGGATATTGTATGCATCACTGCATGCGAAGAAAAGAGTGCCCTAGCTTTTTAACACAAGCTTAGTTTCCCTATTGAATTGTGCAAATTTATGATAATTTTCCCAAGAATACTTTAACTATTTTCTGTTACGTATACCAGAGCAGAGGGCTGACGTGTAACGACTGTGAAAAAGAAGTAATGGTTATGTTGCTTACTTCTGGAATTGCTATGCTTGGATGACTGGCTGATGGACTTCAGTTTCCAAAGCAACTTCAGTGAGTGTAAATAAGTGCAGTTCTTAAATTCTGGTCAAGTCTTTAGCAGACTGCTCACTGCAGTGGTCTTAGTAGTATTCACTGCTATGACCTGTATTTTTTTTTCTTGGAGAATTATGAACATCTTTGTTCATTAAAATCTTGTTAGTGAATAGTTTATTTTGTGATACAAATAAAGCTATGAAATGCACAGATAACTAGTCTTCTCTTGACAAATCTTTCATGAGAACAAAAACATAATGTTTAAAGATTATACTCTTAATTAAATCCAGAAAAATACTGTGAACAGTCATAGATGGCATATGTATTTTTCTTTGCAATTGTCAATAGAACATACCTATTAACAAAGATAATGATATCAAAGAAAGTACTCTGTTTTGTAGAAATGTTGCAATTTTGTAAAACAACAAATGTTCCTAAGGAAAAATGAAAGAGAACCTTTATTTTGGTATAATTTCCTTCATTTCCTTAAAAAGTATTACTTACAAAACCTTTTTTTTTTTTCCTCATTATAAAAATGAATACAGGAATTAAAAAAAAAAAAAAGCTCAGAAATGAAAATAAGAGATTTCTTTTTCATTTGGAAAAATGCAAATGATTTTTTAAACATTAGGAGCATAAGTTCTGAATGTTTTTAAATAGTACATATTTTAGAATTTAGATATCCATGGAAAAATTCAAATGAAATTTTTTCATATACCAGTATATGTAACCTTTACGAGTAACTCTAGTGCTAAGCTGAAATTCCATCTCTAGAAGTGAAAATGCAATATATGTCTTGCAACATACTTTAAGAAAATGCATATTTCTGTTGCATTGTTTTTTGTCAGTAAGAAAATAGTAAATAATTGTACATGTGAGATTTTACTTCCTACTGATCCCTGTTTTTACAAATAAAAAATAAAAGCTGTCACAGGTGAGGGCTTAATACATTTTCATTGGTATATTTTATTTTAATTAAGTTTGAAAATAAAGAAATTATTCTATTTATTCCAAAAACAGTCAATTATCATTCAACTGATGCATATTATTGGTGACTGTAGTTTTTTTTTTTGTTTAATAATAGCAATGCATTTCAGATGTAGATCAAGCTTTTTTTTAGTGTTTAATTGTCAATTAGCCAACAGTGATCCTCAAATAAAAGTGCTTCAAATTCAAATTCTATGTCTCCATTTATGTAGATTTATCACTCACTCAGAAATATTCAAGAATTTCAAATGGCTTTTTTACACAGACATTCAAAATTACAGTTCCCAGACACATGGAGTCAAAGCAATTGCATATCACTGATAAGAACAGAGGTGTATTAGTTTCTAATCATTAGATGATTTGCCAGCAGGGATATCTAATCACACAGAATCACAGAATGGCCCAGGTTGGAAGGGACCTCAAGGATCACAAATCTCCAACCCCCCCGCCACAGGCAAGGCTACCAACCTCCACGCTTAATACTAGACCAGGCTGCCCAGGGCCCCATCCAACCTAGCCTTGAACACCTCCAGGGAGGGGGCATCCACAACCTCTCTGGGCAAATCTAGTGATTCTACTCTCTTTGTGCAAGAGTCTCTATTTTCAAAAGTGAAATTCATGTACTGAGTCAGTGTAAAGGAAGTGAAGAACTTCTATTATTAATCTCTTTGGTGATGAGTCAAGAATTTATATACCTTGCTAAGGTATTTCTAAATTATCTTTATGATTGTTTTGAAGTTATCAACATGTTTCAGACTTTCTTTAGGCTGCATTGTTTATTTAGGAGCAAAGTTTAATTGATTTGTATGGAAAAGGTGTTTGTATCACCTTTGGTATTGCATCTGCTTCCTATACCATCTACCACTTAATGCGTCAGAAAAGCACTATTCCAGTTGAGACAGAAGTTCAACGATATCTGTCTTTAGGTGTACTATTTTGATATATGTTTGTAAAGGTATATCGACATATTGAAGTTTCTTCTGACACATTTCATTTTTTTACTTGTGATTTGTTATTCAAATCTTTTTCTTCTTGACAAGAGGATAACCAAAGTGAGGCCTTCTATGACTTCATGGGCAGACCCTGTGCTAGCAAAATGTAATTCTGGCTGCTACAAAGCTTTGGTTGACTTTGTTGGAGAGTTTGTAGTAATTTGACATACACTTCTAGAGAAAAACTATAATCATCTGTATGGCTCCTGCAATTAAACTCTTTTTGAACAGATCTAACCTTAGGTAACAAAATGGTGAAGAGAGACAGCAGTTTAAATGATCTAGGTTTTTGAAAAGTGTATGAAAGAACAACAGTTTAATAAAAGAGGACTAGAAATTTCTGTCAAAATAGAGATAAACTCCAAGGAATCCATGAGTAAATTCTGTAAAGGTTAATTAAATCCAGTGATGCTACGTTACATTCTATGTTTATTCACAGTCCTTGACTTCCCTTGTGTATAGGGACAATAGTCAGCACCCAAAATTGTGAATTGTGAATGTTCCCCATCTCTATTATACTTATTTGAGGTAATTGAGGTATTTAATGACTAGAAAAGTGGATAGATTAAAGTATGTGTTGCCTGCGAGAGTTAGATTTCTGCTGAGGCAACTCTATAGGAAGCCTTTTTTTCCACTTAATTGTTTGTTTTATATTTCCATAAACAAGTTTTGTCCCACAGTGTGCTTTTACCACTTTTACATTATGTTTCTGGACATTTTTTATTCTATATCTTTAAGTTAACGCTAATATTAGGTGCTATGTTGATACCATCAAACTGAAATCCAAGGCTATTGAAAATTATATGAAAAATAGTTACAAAATCTTCTATCAACTCAATGACCTTTTGTATACAGTCATCACAAGTGAGCTGCAGATTCAGAAAAATGTTTATACATGCTGCTAGTCGAAGGGGGTAAATCTAGAGTGAAATTATTGGTAAAGAAAAACAGTTATATGCAGTCAGTCATCTGATCAAGAAAAATATCACAAAACAAGAGTAAAGGTCTAGCTATGAAGATGTCTACTAACTTGTGCTGACCTCTAGAGTGTTATGCATGTTTGGAAGTATGATTATTTTTAATAAAATAGATACAGATTGTCTTGTGAACATCTTCTTTCTTGGAATTTGCATGGTCAACTATATACTCAAAGATTTTTACTTATAGAATATCTAAAGAGTTTTAAAAGATAAGGATCGCCATGTTTTGCCTCATTCTTAAATACATCCCTTATAAGACTTTATATGTATACAGTACAAAACAGAACAAAATATTTTAGTGTCTCCTCTCTTCCTTCTGACCTGCCTGCTTTTCTAGCTGCTATTTTTGCCTTCTGCTTCAACTGTCTTTACAAACCTATAGTTATTAAAACCTTCGGCAACTGCAGAAGAGGTATAACCAGACACAATTAACCAAATTTTCTGCCTTCCTCACAAACTTTTGGAATGTTAGCCCTTTCCGTAGCTATGGGTTTTTTTCCTTCTATTATTTATCATAGAAGTAAATTCTTTCAATTCTGTAGTAGAATATTTGCTTTATATATTGGTAAATAATTCTTTTTTTTAACAGAACCTAAACTCAAACACATTTTGAGAAGTATAGACAGTACTTGTGACAAGATAATATATAGATCTATATAAGTGGAAAAAACTCACATACAGCACATGTAAATACATGTTTTCATGCTTTCAAACGTTTCCCAGATAATACCTGAAAGTAAAAAAAAATACAAATATCAATAAAATGTTTTATTTTTTTCTCACAGCTGATAATAAAATTGATTTTATATCCAATACAGCTCTCAGAATTATGTCTTCATATTTTCCAAGAATCAGAATGATTATAGCAATGTTGGAGATGCAAGTTACTGTGAAATTGAATCAGTTATACACACTCTTCTTTGTGTAGTGCTTGCAATTTATAGCCTCTGACATTTGAAATTCACACAAGATTTCTGGTTTAAGCTTCTCATCCTACACATCCACAGGTAAACGTCTTCTGAAATGTTCCTTTGGAATGTTTTGGAGTACTTCCTCCAGAGAGCTGTAAATACCTGCTGTCTTCATTTAATATTTTTTATTATTATTATTCTGAGCCCTTTCTTGAGATCCAAAATTACCTTTAAGTTGAATTTTAACTTTATTTGTTCCTCTAATTGAAAAGACTCCATAAAACACCAGAACAGAAAGGTGTTTGGAAAGAGTTCAGCAATCAGTCAGATACTTAGGAGTGAGCTAAATTATGATCAGCCTTCTCAATCATGCCTCTGTTTTTGTTCATTATGTTGATTTTTCCATTGAATAATGAACTGATTTCCTGATTTTTCTTTTCCTTCACTTTACATTGCTGAAGACAACCCGTGAAGAGAGTCATCAGTTTATGCTGTCATTGCTATCAATTCCTGGAAATCGTGTGAAGGTGAGATACTTCTTTACCGTGGTCTCAAGTAGAATGCTGTTTGATACAGTGCACTCAGTAATAGTAAAGGAAGTATAGGAAAAAACAGTAAAAGTAATTGTGCTGGATGTAGTTGTAGACTCTTTCTGACAGTTCAGATCTGTTTCTCTGTGGCTGATTCACTGTGTCATGAAATAGGCAATTTCTTTTCCTAAAGGTGTACTGTTAGGAGTACCTCTGGCTCCTTCTCTGAGAAAGGCTCAAAAAAGAAAATATCGTAAGAATGAGACAAGAAGGGCTACTTTCCTTCTAGCGTAATTCTGATTTTTTCTCATGAATTTTTACTTACGTGGTCAGCCTTCAGAGTTTTCTTGGCTTGCGTATTCTTCATTTCCCTCCCTCCCTTCCTTCCTTCCTTTCTTCTTTTTTCTCTTTTTCTCTTTTTCCTTCTCTCTTTCACTCTTTCTTTCCATCTTTCTTTCTTTCCCTCTCTTTCTTTCTTTCATTAATTACACCATGATATGCAGAACCTCCCTTCCATCTCTTATTCATTCTCAATGGATAATTCAGTGTTCAGTGTAGCTTTAGGGGGAAAAAAATCCTGTTTGGAAACATGAATCCTCATAATTTAAGACAACTGTCAAAACTTCAGGCACAATGGTTTTAAAAATCTTTGCTGATAAAAGATTCCCCTTGCAGTAAGGTCTGACCTGTGTGAGTAGTACAGTGCATTTTTGAGGTTTGCTTCTCTGCCTGAGGGATACTATACATCAGAGGCCTCTGAGTATATGACTTTTTCCAAGTGTCTAGGCCATCAGCTTGCACCATTTATGGATTTAATTTTTTTAATTTTAATTCTAGCTTATTGAATAATGTCAAACCTCATGAAATAGAAGTCAGGAAATATTTAGGTGAAGTCTGTTGACATGTTAAGAAACTGAACACTCTTTTGAACACACTTTTTCCTTTTCCCAGTGAAAGCTGAAAGAACTTACTCTTGCAAATGATGTGTGACCTATGCAAAACAGGGCATATACTGAGATAGCTGTGGTCAAATCCAAATATGCTCATCTCATAGTAGTTACCCTCCCATTCTGGACTAAGCTGGCTGCTAATGCTGATGGGATGTTGGGAAGATGGTGAGAGTTATGTCTCACCACTTTATTCTCTTTGTAATTCTTTGCTTGCTCAAGCCAGAGTCCACTATGGTGGAGTCACTGGACTACTGCAGCCACGGATTTTTAGGATGTAGAGAAAAATATTATCTGTTTTGCTTCATCATAGTAAATAAAACTTTTCTGGTGAGAAAAAGTACTTTATTTTCTGTAAGATGTTTCTTGTGTCTTGTGTCTTCCAGTGGGATGTATTGCTAGTTTAGTGATGGGCTATACTTCAAGAGACCCATCAGAGGGCCTGAACAGATATATAGGGAATCCAGTCCACTTTTGTTGTTAAAACTGTAATACTATTTTTCTTGAGTTTATAGATTTCATGGTTGCTGTTGGCAGCTCCTGAGATTTCTGTAATTATGAGTGGAAACCTTCATGGCTTTGGTATAGTTCTATTATTGTTTCCCTAAGTAATTTGTACTAAGTTGTTTATACTATTTTTAGTGTAATGTATTTTTCTGTCAGATCTAATCTAAAAAGCTTTCTTTTAAATGCTGACATTGAAAAGATGTTATTGCACTGCTGGTCATGACACAACTGACAGCAATTTCTCTTCTCCTATTTATGTTCCAGTGCATGGCTGAATTTCGCAGGTATTTTAAATGGGATTCTGTAGAGTAGTTTGGCCACAATTCCAAAAAGATATCGAATCAAAATGTATGCTTTGAAATCTGTCTGCTCTCTTGATGTTGTAAATATCAATGGTGAGGAATGGAGGGAAAAATCCAGCAAGTATTTTCTTTCACTTGAAAATAACTCAGGATTCTGAGAGTCAAGGGTTAGGTATAGATTTCCCTACTTATTTTGCCTATCACACTTCAAGCAAAGATGAGTCATTAAAGGGTTTGTCTTTGCTTCATTTCTTCCATTTCTAACACTGTTAGAGAAATCATCTGGAATAAAGGAGGAAAAGTATCAAATCCTACAATTGCTTGAGGGCACTTGAAGACAGACTGGGCCATGTCTTTCTTTTGAGTCCTAAATTCCAGATAAGAGAGTATTTTATAGTTGGGATTCTCAAAGTATCCATTTCTGAAGTCATTACAGAAGATGTGAAAAGATTTGCATACATGTTTTGGTGTAAAAGCAGGATGGTTATTTTGGTAAAAGAACTTCTTGAGAAACATTCAGTAATGGATGGAAGACTTGGTTTCAGTTTTCTGTTTCAGTTCATTTAAAATATTTTTATAGAAAAAGTGGCAATAGCAACTGACAAAATGATGGAACGCATCCTGATCTCAGAACAGGCTGTTGCCATGTGAATGGTTTGAGTGGTCTTGATTTTGGAGAAATTGCCTATTAGAAAAGATTCAGATTTTAAAGTAACTCAGATCTGTGATAATTACTTATTCCCAAGAACATTACACCAAAGTACAATCCATGCTAGTCAAATCAGTTTGTATAACTTGAGTGGTGACATTTTACTTAACTGGCATCTTTGATATTAAAAATATTCTGTGCATACGTAAAATAATTAATAAGTATAGCCATAAGGAATCATAGTTCCTTAAATCTTTTTCATTGAGTGCAAAATTATTGATTCTAAGCTAGACAATTTGGGTGGAGTTCACTCTTCCCTCTACTTCTCATTCCATTTTTATGAAAATATTTCTAGCTGGACAAATAGCTCCACTGAGACCTTAATGGCTAAATGAGCAGTTCAGTCTCCTCAAGGCATATAAGTCAGTGGGAAAAGATGAGTTCCAAACACTGAAGCTTTTATAAGTGTCAAACTCCTGATGAGTGATTTCAGTGCCTGATCCTGTTGCATATGAAGTGATGCTTTAATTTACAATTGAATGACAAAATCCTTGAGTCATCCTTATCTTCTGAGTAATTGAAAAATACTCTGCAGTGTAATAGCTCATTATGACTCTTCTTTATCATTTTGCACTTTTGGAAAGGATTTTTTATTATTATTATTCCATCTCTGTAGCATATTTCTATTAGCACTGAGATGCAAAATATGAGAGACATATAAAGATTGTGCGCTTGTATTTACAGATTAAATTGAAGATTAAAATGAGTATTCATATTGCATCTGTGTTAATTCAAAGTACCCTCTCTGCCACTGATCTTTACAATTTAAAATAACTTGTTCCAAGCACTGATGAGAAAATAAAATGTAGCCATTCCTTGTGAGTGTTATTTATTGCTGTCCATACCAGAGAAAAGGATTATTTTATAGTCAGTTAAAAATCATTGCATTTTACAAGTGGAGATTGATGTAATGAAGTAATTAGAGTAAATTAAGACATACTTCAAGATCTGAAAATTCAAAATGGAAGAAAAAATATTTTCTACCATCTTCTAAGCTTCTCTTTTTCCTGGAGCTGTAGAATAGTAGTTTTTGGCACAGTTTTTGTAGTTTGAATAAGTGGGGCCAGTCACCAAGTCTTTCATCTGTAGAAAGTGCAATAGATATTAGCTGGCAGTTCAGTTTCAGAATTACCTGCAAATACAGTGAGCTATATCCACTTGTGTTATGAGTACTTTGTACCATTTTGGCTGGGTATGGTAGCATTCATGATTGCTTTCTTTTTTTTCCTAGAGTGCGCGTGAGAAAGTAAGGCACACTAGCATATTCTTTGCATTGATATATTGATTATTATACTCTTTTGTTATTGTTTAACAAGTTGCCATAGGGATATAGCACAAACAGAAATGACACTCACATAGAATGAAGAGAAGAAAGAAATAAAACATCAAGGCCAGGTTCTGAGGGCTTTCTTCTGCAACAGAGCAATAATGGAGATGCTCTGCAGTCCAATGCACCTCAAACCTCAACCTGTGATTGGATGTACCAAAGGCTGAATTTAAAGGAGAATGTGTTGGCAGTGGAGCACATGACCCACTGTGCATCTCTCTGGATCATGCGCTGCAGAATTTGTGGAGGAGATCCCAGGCTGAACTCTGTATCTTTGGTGACAGAAGAAAATCATAAATTGGCTCCAAAGTATTTTTACCTCTTATTTATTTTTTCTTTCTAGAACTGACAATTGTCCTCTCTCTGCACAAGGTTTTTATGTTTGCCTCAGCACTCAGATCACTGAATCCCAAATGTGCTGCAGGTGAGTCCTCTTTCCCTTTTGCTGGAATTTTTCCCTTGGGATCAAATCACAATGGTCTATATTTTCCTTAATAAGTCATGTATAGAAATGAGTGTCTCCAATTTTGGCTGCTTCTACAATCAAATATCATTCTTGGTGTTTGGTGTCTTTTTGTCAGGAGATTGTGACCAAAAGATTAAGGCTGTCAGACTGCAGCTTCTCTGCATTCCTTAGAGACTTCAGTTTACAAGTCATTTTCTGCACTGGAAATCTGTGAAAGTTGCTTTGGTTGCTGTTCAGACTCAGGGGCTCTTCTTTGTATAAACTTCTTCCTGCATTATTTTCATGTCTGTGTTGTGTTAATCTTTTTACACTGGAACAAAAGAAAATGCACCAGAAGTTAAAAAATGTTTCAGGGTAGTTATTGGTTTGAGTCTGATATGTCTTCAGTATTTGACGTGTTTGTTTTGAATTCATTACTGCTGTGAACTGAACTGTGTGCACATAGTATCTGTAAAACCATCGTTCAGCATGCAGGGAAGAATGGGAAGGCACAGGAACCACTTAGCGACTCCAGTGAAGGGTTGCTGTGTGAATGTCTATTAAATTTATTTTCACATATTACAATCAGTTTTGTTGTTGTTGGGGGATTAGCTGTACCTTAAATCTGTAAATCATGAAGACTAAATCAAATCAAATTAATTTCTCGATTCTGTATTATCTGTCTTGAAAGTAAATGGAATAATGTGTGCTTCATGGGACTGATGGCTGTGCACAGCTGTCATGGCATATACTCTTTTTTATTAAATGTGAGTGGTTGAAAAGTGTGAAGTAAATATTACTATATTGTTAACCATGACACATAATCCTTTAGAATGGTTTCTGAAATATGAACAATGTGGACTTTGGAAAACAGATGACTCATGCAGTTGCACACTTGAAGAAATCACTGCACAATGTTACGTCTCATCACTATAGTACAAAATGCCAGCATTTTAAAATGATAGAAAATAATCTTGTGAGGGATTGATGACATAGTTGCTGAGGAATTGATGAAGTTGCCACTACTGTAATGCCCTGTTCCCTGAATAAATGGAACAGGATACAGAGTATGTCCTCTCTGTCACAAGGCAGTTACAAGACTTGAAGTATAATAATCTGGCCTCAGACTGGTCTTCTTGAACAAGACCATATTTCCTATGGCTATCCTGTGCTGTTTTCCACCCTGCTTCCAGATGACATGGGGAAATGGTCATTCTAACCTGAGGTTGCCCATAGGTTGCCAAAGTTCACAGAGCAGCCACAGTTTATATCTTGGTATTACTTTAAACAGTCTTTGCCTCTTAGATGAAGCTTAATTTTGATTAATTTTAAAGAAAGGAAGAAGATGGTCTAAATTAATACAACTCAGAAATTTGGCCTAATTGCTGTCATGGTTTTGTGATTTTTGGTTTTTGGTATTCCACATCATAACATCATGTAGTGCACTGGGAGTTAAAGTGTTAATACTCTACTTCCGGGTACCTGTCCCTGTATGTCACGGAGGTCATGGGATCTCCCCCCCGGGCGGTCTCTTCCTTCAGCTGGCGGGTACACAGGCGTGTTGGTTTTCACGTGCTCTGAAAACTCTCTCTCTCCTATTTTATTTGATTTATTAGTCTCAATTTCAATTAGATTGTATTATAGCATAATTGGTAAAATAAGTTTTCCTCCTTGGATCATTGCCGCTGCTTTTTTTTTCCTTTCCCTTCCCATTTTCGGGGGGGTCGGGGAGAGGGCCCAAGGGCCTACTGCCCCTGTCGCAGCCATAAATTGGTCTGGATAACCCTGTGACAATTGCAAAGGTGTCTTCCTAGTCTGGATGCTGTAAATTATATTTTGCTATAGCATGCTTCTTGCAGGTGATTCCCTCTACCACATTGCAAGGCAGCCATGTTATATGCATTAGGTTGAATCATTTGAGGAACTCTGCAAATGTGCTATAAGAAGAGCTGAGCTATTACTGGGAGACAGTACAGCCCAAATGGGTGAAAAACGACATTTTTCTTTTTTTGAGTTCTTCATCCATATTTTCATACTTCCCTGAGATTGTGAGCTGCCTTATGCAGAACAACTGCTATGACACTGAAAATAAGAGGGAAATGTTGTTCCCAAACCATATTAAAATTGTTATCATTATTTAAGAAAAAAAAAGTAACAACAAAAAAAAAACACTTTCTTGCAAAATCAAAGGCCAACTGGGTTATAATACATAGACTGTGATAATGTTATCAATTTCTATGAAATTTCTTTCAGTCGGGAACAGTGAAAGTTACAAAACTGGTGAAAAAGGAATATCTTGTATCTCTAGATTTGTGAATATTTGTACATGAGGGGCATTGATTTATACTGAGAATTTCAGTCCAGCTCCTCTTGTCACTCAGTAATGACTTTCTTATCATAGAGAGCCAGAAGAATCCTTGTTAATATTCTCAGATTTCAATAGTGCCTGGTAGGCTGGGTCACAGAGCACTAGTGTTTGCTCTGTGTGGTTCTTCTGTCAGTTTGTCTGTTCTAGACTGTTTCTAATCAGAGCAGACTGTAGATGCCCAAATGTATTGGGGTGTTCCCATGAGGTCCCACTCTGGTTACAGACAGAAATTCCCTTTTTTTTTTTCCTCACCAATAGTGTGGGTTAAGGCTCTCTCGCAAAAAATCGGCCTTTGGTGCTACTGATAATATGCAGCAACTTTCAATAGTTTTGCAGTAGGAGCAGGAGTGACATGTTGCAGAGACATCACTTGTGTTATCAAAGTCTAGGTCACTCAGAACTGACCGATCTGGTCATAGGAAGGCTGGGGAAGGACTACAAGAGGACTTCTTTTCTGTAAGGCTTGAAATAGGGCAGTGACATATGTCAATATACATAACAAACACATAAAATATAAAGATAAAGAATTTAATTTTGCATGTGGTAGTTTATTCAGAAGCCTATTTATATTTCACAAACTGTAGTGTTTGTTGATATTGTAAGGGACTTTTACAAGAGGTTGTTGGCCCTCTATCAGTGCTTCGGCATCCTGTGCTGTGCAGTCTGGTTGTTCACCTCCAGCACGTCTGCACAGCATGAAATCCATCACTCAGTGCATGGGAGTAGTCCAGGCAATTTGTTTTGTAGGAGATGTCATTGCAGAGGATTTGGGGAAAAATACTGATGATTTTAAAAATGCTGTATCTGCTCAGTAGGCATTGTGACCAGACTGGGGTCTACAACCCCGGGATTACTGCTTGGCCCTCACTTTCCATGCTCATATGTTCATTGGATGCTCGCTTGCTCAAGTACAAGGCCAGACTGTAACATCATGGTTTTGCTGGACTGCTTGAACATTTGACCTGATATATACAACTTGTCCAAAATATAGTAACTATCATAATTTCATAGCCTGAAAAGGGAAGATTCTGCTCTTCTACTGCTGGGTACATGTTTTTAGCTACCAGTAGAATTATGCATCACTTCGTTTTTCCTTTGGAACTAAATGCTTTAATAGCAGTTTGATTCTTTGTATTTATAGTCATGGCTCTTGAGTCTAAGGAACAGAGATTTACGCTTAGATGCAGGAAATCTCAGTTGTGTTTTGCCTTTGACACTGCCTTAGAGATAGAATTTGTGAAAGCAACCTCTTGTCTCTCTGTTTCTTCTTTCCTCTCAATTTTATGTCTTCCAATTTACCTGTGACATGGTCTTATTTTTACATTTTGCAGTAGACATTTCTGACTGAGAGAGGCAATTTTTTTTTCCGTTGACTGAAATTGGTGAGGCACTGGAGCTGATGGTGAGAGCAGGCACAGCACAGGTCAAAGGCTTGCACCGGTTGGCAGGAATTACTCACCTCTTGGCACCAGTCTTGTACTGCACTTGTACAGTGCAGAGTTTAATGGAAGTCTGGGCCTGACTGCTCTTGCCTCCTAGACACCAACGTAATGTAAATAACAATCACAGTATCTTTTCCTCAGAGAGCTTAGAATTGTGTTGCTTTAACACTGTTTGCAGAGGCTGACAAAACTGTCTGTGCCTTTGTTCTCATGGCTGTGGTGTGTTGGATGAGATTTTCTCCTGGGATTTGAAAAGGCACTCCAAAATTAGATTCATAGGATTATTTTAATCATAATGCGGCATTCAAGGCACACTGATTGTATTTATTATTTTGAAATATGTTTAATGATTTCTGTTTTCCTCTTGTGCATACTTATCTTTATAATATGCTTCGCTTTATAATTAAAGCGACTAGGATGCTCCTGCAGACAGGTGCTATATAAATAAAGAGTATTAATATTTTAATAAGATGCAGCAGGACAGCAATTAGAAAAGCCCATATGTTCATATTTTCTTTATAATCATTGATATTGCTAGGATTTAATCTTTGGAGAGAAAGGTGAAATGGAAAAAAATTCCATGTGGGAGAAATTGCTCTTCTCTCCCCAGTTCCCACTAAAGAAATCTTTTCCATAAGGGAAATAGACGCTGTATATTATATTTTAGGATTATGTTCAATCTTTCCCTCCCTATCTCTTGTAACATTGTGGAATGATAATGAGCTACAGTTAAATGTTTGGTTGATAGCAGAGGCCACAGGACGCTGGTGAGACCTCGCCTGGCTGCATTTTGGGATGCCAGTGCAGCCATTCGAAAAAAATGCAGCCAGCTGTGCCCAAAATGTTTGTCGTGTGTGTACAAGCAGAAGAATTTGCACCGTGCTCTGCATTAAACAGCAAAGCCAGACATTTCTGAAGGGTCAGAAACCTGCAAGATGATGATACTCTTTTGCTTACTTATTAATGCTGCAAACCTCTGTATTTCTGGAAGTGAGCTGGTCTTGAAAGATATCAAAAAATAAATGAAAAGGAGAAAAAAGGATTTTAAAAAGGACTATTCCCAGCTGTGAATGCCAACAGAAAAGCTAGAATCTCTTGAAAAATATATTTCTTTTGTGATTTCTGTTACAACCAGGAAGTTGTGGTGATACAAGACTGAGGGAAGCAGGGTGCTGCAGCAGGAACACAAGCATGGGTCCTGGGTGGTCCTGGGACTGAATCCCAGCTGTGCTGCACCTGGCAAAGCTGGCTCACCTCCAGACAGCCCCTGAGTTCTCTTTACTGCCCCTTCGTATTTTTTGGGCACATGATTGTTTCTGAGCTTGTACTTTCGGGTGCTGATTTGAAAGTCACCACTTTAGACTGATTAAGACTAAGCTTGATCAGAATTCAAGTAATTTCTCTTTGAAGTTTGATTATGGTTAACTGTAACCATGAAGATGTCTTTCTCCAGAGACATCCTATTCTTCCTATTTTAAGTTTCTGACTTTGTCTGGAGTAATGGCATGCCGTAGATGTTTCTCAACACTGGGGCCTGCTTTCCTCACCCAAACGCACCTTAGCATCAGAGGAAATTGGTAGAAAATACAAAGTCCCACAGATGTATGTCATATGGCTAGGACCTAGGTGAGTTCTCAGCAAAATGTACCTTTAATGGGGAGTAGAATTCAGCATTTGAGTAGCACAGCTATTCTGAAGATTTGGTTGTAAAAATATAGTACTTTTACAGATCATGAAGTCATTATTTTAATGTTTGATTTGTTTTCCTCAAGTTTGGAAAATACAGAGAGATCAAATATTTCTTATTGTGAGAGTTAAAATTGTGGTGTTTTTTTGTGTTTTTTTTTCCCCCAACCTCACACACCTGCTAGGGTAAGCTTAGATAAACAGATAAGCAGATAGTGAGGGGCTCAACTGTCAAGATAGGGAAATGGATGGGACAAACACAATAAACAAGGGGCAACAAATTATGAGGCAAGAAAGAGGGAGTAATTAAAGGTTGATGGGATTAGGATGTAAATACAATAGTAAGAGTCGGGTAGATTGTGAACCTGGAGTACAAAATTAACGAGGAAACAGGAGGAATTCTTGGTGTCGGTGGATAGGAGATATAAGGCTGCGATGTGTTTCTGGTTGTGTGCTCCTGCTTGCAGGACACCTGCCATTGCAGTCATGAATTAAAACTTCTTCACAAGAGATCCAGTCTCCAAAAAAAATCATTTGATTTACTTCTCACATTATCACTGTTATAAAATATTCTACCAGTATAATTTTTCTTTTAGATCTGAATCTTTGCAACTAACTGCTCTTATTATAATATTACCTACTTATTTGCTTTTAAAACAAGTCATAATTTAGCTGTAATTTCCCTTTGTTTTCTGAACAAGCTGTATCTGGTGGACCTCACCCACTGACATGTTTGTAGCACTGTGATGTCTCATTGTTGGCCAGAGGGGTGTCCAAGCTCAGAACAAAAAATGGTCCTCACTTTGTGCATGTTTTTGAGGTGTAAACTACAGCAAGCGGGAGGGCTAGATGGGAAATGAAAGCAGGCATATTAATTAAGCTGATAGGGAGCAGCCTCAGCACAGCAGAAACTTAAACGTGTTTATGTTGTATAGGCCCTAAGAAAGCTCTAAAGTTTGGAAAACAACAATAAAGCAGGCCACATATCTTTCTGAGATTCTGAAAGGATCCTACAATTTATCTGCTGTCTGGCTGTCTACATAATTTAGTATTTTTTTAAGTATATTTTTTAAACTGAACAAAGAAAACAGTTATGCTTACCTAAAAAAAAAGTTTTGTGTATTTTATAGCAACTTTCCCTTATCAGCCTTTTTTCTGCATCATTTCAGTTGTAATAACATTTTTTTTATTTCCCAGGTGCCACACGGTGGTGCTCCTGACTCCATGTTGCTCAAAGGCCTGCACTGGCTGGAGGGAGTTAAAGCAGAAAGCCTACCAGAACTGGCTTTGGAAGGAGGGCTAAGACTCAGTTCTGCAAAGAAGGTAAACCATCCAGTGGAATGAGGAATGTACTGTTCTTGCCCAATTGATCTACTAAGTCAGATATGAAAAGAATCACAGAATTGAAGGGACCTCAAGAGATCATCGAGTTCAAACTCCCCTGATAGAGCAGGTACAAAGAATTATATAATGGTAGCTTATAAAAATCCTGAGTTTTTATTTTTGTAGCTATTGTTCCTTTCCCTTTTCTCTGTTTTCTTCTGTCAGTAGAAGATTCATCAAGGTTCATATCTCAGCATCCTCCCAGAAACAGGGACAGATACTTTTCTCTGGGTCAATCATGAATATGAAAATAAGCAAAGCAGATGGAGAGGACATGCACCTTCTCCATGTAAGGAGGGGACCACAGACAGTTAAGAACAGCCATTGGGGAACCAGGCAGGAGCCCCATTCTTGGGGGCAGCCAGCAGTCAGCTGAAATATCCCTTTTTCTTGCATGTTCATCTATATCAAGGCTACAGCTCAGTGAAAACAGCAAGATTATTTAATTGACTTTTGTGTCTAATCCTGTGAACTGTAGCATTCTGATAGTCAGTGTTCAGCCGTATTCATTTAGGAGTTCAGTTCACCTCTCACTGAGAATTTCTGAAAACCTTACTGAAAAATGGATTGGGCATTTAGCTGTTTATGAGAATCTTGCTTTTAAATTGTGGGAAGATATCTTTTTAATTAATCCTCACAGAAAACAATCGAATGCTTGACCTACAAGGATAATTTCTTGTGTTCTGCTTTGATTATTTTGTAAAAGTTTTATTGGATTTATATAGCGTACTGCATAATATGTGATCTAAAAGTGGAGCTCTATACGACAGTATAAAGTGGAGCTTTATACTACTGCATAAACTTTCTAGAATTGACAACCATGTTGTCTATATAAACACATCATTCTGTAATTAGTCTTATTATTAGTATAAATTTTAGGGATTATCTTTGTTGTCACTGTGTGTCTTCTTTTGTATATTTTTTCATACGTACAAATCTTTAATTAAACCATAAACTGAGTATTGCAGAAATTGTCTAAGGCTTCAATACTACTTTGAATTATTGTTCAATTTATGGAAAAAAACTAATGGCATTATTTGATAGAATCCTCTGAATCTGAGGAAGCGTGATGAGTTTCTGACTCATTACTCTTTCCACTGTAGTTTTTTATCCATAGTGTGTAGTCTTTGTCAAGATTTAATGATAAACAGAATTCTTTATGATTATTTAACATAGCAGTGATTATGAGATATGAGTGACTGAAGGTTATGGACGAATGAAAACCCAGAAATGCCCTGAGATCACCAGGAAACACCTCTCTGCATTATATAAATGTACTGACAGACAAGGCAGGCATTTAACCCTGCTAATGCCTGACCACTGAAAATTTTGTACTTCAAGTGCAACGTAACATATCAAACACAAATGCTGAAAACGATGTTCAACTAATATGTAAAAAACATATTTGGTATTTTGGTTTTTTGAGTGAGTTTGGTATTTTGAGTGAGTTCACTATGAATAGGAAGAAATATTCAGGGTTTTATTCAGAATGGATGGTACCTTGTATGAGAGAATTATAGAAAAGAAAAAAAGCTTTACCTAAATTAAGACTAGCTGTGCAGCGAGATGGTGACTGTAGGACATGGCAGCTTGTTCTCTCATAAGCTTGAAAATTACCCTCCTGATTAGTCTTGATTTTTAGCTTTATAAACTGCAAGATTCATTTCAAAAATGCTAAAGTTAAAATCAATTATTAGGGAGATATTAAGACATTATTTATTTGCATCTTTCTCCAAACACAAGTGCAAGCTGATTGCATCAAAGCACAGCCAGCTCCATTTTGCTATTGATTATGTTTTTGCTGAATTTGTTCCTACTGGAAGAAAGCCAGAGCAGATTTTTTTCTGAGATGGAATGAAATGGAAATACCCAGACTAACCAACATACCTTTCTATTATCTTTATTAATTAATCATATAAACTTCAAAGCAAAATAAGATCTCCACTCAAATCCTAGTGCTTATTAAAGCATAAAAGGTTGCTCCCAAGAAATGTCATTAAATGTACATATTTGTCCTGTGTGTTGCATTAGTAGAGGTTTGAAGGTGTCTTGTCCCACTCAGTGGTTTTGAGGAAGTGAATCTTGTTCTGTCTTCTGAGTCGCGCCCACCCTGGTCAGCAGGGGTCGCTACCACAATGTAATTAGCCAAGACAAAGGAAAAACGCAAATCAAGTTATTGAGGGGTTTCTGGCAATAAATACTTAGAGGTGAAACTGGCTAATTTGATAATAACGATTAATAAGTGTTACAGGTAAGAGTACTTCAGCAAAGGAGTTATTTCTATGCTAAAATTTCTAAGACAATGTTAGGCAACAGCTACCACAAAGGGTAAAAAAGTAGAAGAAGATAAAGAGAAAAGGTAGAAAACAGTGATACAGACAGACATATGGATATACAAACAGCAAAGCAAAGCAGTTCACCACTCCTCCATCCAGCAAAGTCTTGGTGTCAGGGGATGCTGGTCTTTGGCAGTGGTGGGTCGCCCAAGTGGTGAAGGTTAGTTAGTGACTACAAGGAGCGTTCACACATTCACATTTTCTTACTTATATTCCAGAGTGGTCAAGCCTGCTCCTTGGAGTGACAGCTTCTGGCTTCGGGGCTCTCTCTTTTGTTCCTGTCTTCCAGGCGTTCCAAATTTAAATCAGCAGAGATAAGAGAAGGCAGGGAGAGCCTGCTTGTATCTTGCCTTCACAGGATACAATGGTATCATCTCCTAACTTCCTTAACTCCCTGTATCAGGCTGTTTTCATTTGCTCCCAGGCCAAGTCTTGAGCCAGAAAACGTTCCTGGGCCTCCCCATTCAAAAGCTCCAAAGAAATGCTTATGAATGTTAAACTGTCCACAAAATGTTGTTAACTGTCTCATTTTTATTTGAGACTATGCATTCCTTACCAGTCTCAGACAGCAGGATTTTTCTTTGTTTCTTTCCTCTGAATGGGGATTTAAAAAGTAATATTTTACTGATCCCAAATCAGATGATACTGTGGAGAATCAAAATATAAAAATATGTGAATAATAAATTAATCCCTAAAAAATGATTTCTGAAAGTCATTAAGAATGCGTACCTACGTAAGAGCAATGTGAGTTTATGGAAACATAGAAACATACCTGGCAATGTGTCCTGATACAGTCAGGATTGTTTTTGTCATTTGCTCACAGATGACTTCCAATGCCATTTTAAGGTCTCCGTATAAATTCTTACCTGGATCTTTAATGTCTTCTCCTCTTAAACAAGGATTGTATCTTTATGCATACAAGAGAAGAATCCTTATAAGGTCAAACACCCACATTTGCACTTTTCTAGCCTAGCAGGGTGTATCCATGGCTCATCCTGAAGAACAGTTATTGGACTGCTGTCATTTTATTTTCGTCTCCTGCTGTCAAGAAAGGGTTTATTATTCTGTAAGAAGGCTGTGCCTCCAGCTCTCAGATATCTTAAAGCTTCAGTTGGTGAGGGGGTGTCATTCACAATCATTGTTTTTCTGTTATGAAGATCTGCATTACTGTTTGGTGATATGAAAACAAAACTTCAAGTTTTATCTTCCATTAATGAAGTTGAAATGAGTTAATATAAAACAAAGGGAGAGAGCCACGATATGCCAATATTAATTCTTTCTTTATTGCTTCTGGGATTGGAACAAATGAAAATGTCCATTATCATCAATTTGTTTTCATTCCCTTTCTTTCCCCATTGGCTATTATTTTTAATCAAATAATCATTTGACATTGAAAATGTCTATACTTAATACAAAAATAAATGAAGAAGTGATCAGATTTAGGACTTTATAAGCCTAATGGTTCTTATTTTTTCAGAGAAAATGCAAAGTCATTCAATAACACTAGAACATTGGTCAGGAGTGCTGCATTAGTATGTCAGTGATTAACATTCCTGATTTTAAAACAAATACTGATTTCTACAGGTTTAATAGGAAATATTTGTTATCGTTTAATATTCATAGCAGCTTAAATAAATGCTTGAAATAAAATGAGACTTAATGATAAGACATAAGTTAGTCTTTGGCTGCTTTTGTAAGGACTTTGTCAAAGATTATTCTGTTTTTGTTGGCTTTTTTTTTTATTTCCTTGCTTGTTTGTTTGTTTTGTCTTTGGTACAAACTTGAAACCCTGTCCAGATCTTTTTCCTCTGCAAGTTCAACCATGGCCTAAAGTCCTCCCTTGAGAGAAACCTTCATTATCACAGTGTGACAAGCTAGTCTTTCTAAAAAAACCTCAGTCTGCTGGGAGGATTTTAAGTGTTTTTGTGGTGCTGCTTTTGTGAAATGGCTGCAGTATAGAGTCTGGCTCCTTTAGTAACACAAAGCGTATTCTGTCAAGCAAAGTTTTAATTAACATCTGGCAGAATGTCTTGTTGTTCTGTCAGACAGTGCACATTTCAGTTTCATTACAATCCTGATGCTTTCAAATAAATGAGCTTTGAAGATTTTCACTGTATCCAGTTTAAGAAAGTGAATTTGCTGCAGTTCATGTAGGAGGCTAGGTTTGTACTTTGTAAAGCCGTCTCAGTTTAGGTTTGGCTTTGCAAGAACAGAACAGGAGATGAATAGTATCTTGTCTTTATTGTATTAAAATCACAGAGCTTCAGAGAAGAATAAGAGGAGGAAAAAAAATCAAATATAAGTGTTCAGCATTTGACTAAGCTATAGCTTTTATAAAATTGAATTTTAATAGTTTGCTATGAGAAGATTAAAAGTAATATTATTCTGTGAGAATTATTTGAGAACAAAAGATGTGTTTCGGAAAAGTTTTTAATCTTCTTGCATCTCTCCCTCCCCTGGTAATACTCCAACCTTTTAGCTGGCATCTATACGTCAGAAATTGATATTTTTACTCATTCTTATTCTTACCATGTTTAGATCCGGTGTCAATCTTTGAATTTCTCAGCATGAAACCTGGTGTGATTCCCATCTATCGTGTTTACTCTGTCCTTGCTGATGTTGCAGGAACACCATTGTAGTTTTTGTCTTTGTCACTAAATTTTTGTTGCATGCTGTACCCCTCCATACAGCAGCTCTCTTGGGCACCTTTGCAAAGAAAGAGAAGAAATGAAAAACATTTGAGATGAATGCCTTGTCTGGTGGGAGAATGATAAATTTAGGACAGAGTAGCTAATTTTATGTGAATTCAGGAGATGAAATAAATGTTTATTCTAGTGGTATCTTTCTGACAGGAACATATGTTCTACCTAGTTTATGCAAACACACCTTCAACATATTTTGATTGAAGCTTATTTGTGTGAATAGCAGTAGTCAGAAAGCCAGACTTTGGAGGAGTATGTGAAGAGTTGCCTGATAGTCTGAGAGGTTTCAGAGATACAGAGTGCGATAGATATGGCACAAACGTATTCAGATGAAAATAAAATAGTTCTGCCTCATGCAGATCCAAACTCTATAACTGCTTAGTATTGCTGTTAGATCTCACTTCTTTGGAAGACTGAATGAGGCGATAAACTTCAGTACAGCGTAACAGGTTTGCTCTTGGGATGTTGGGAGGCATGTTCAGCAACATTCAGTTGAAGGAAGTGGAGAAGCTGTACCTTTTAAAGTAGGGAACATGAGCAGAGCATTGAGTTGAAATTCTAGAGAAGGAGGTTTTGAAATCTCTTCTCCTTTCTGCCGTCTATAATGTTTGGCTGTTGCTGCTGTAGAGTTGGAAGACCAGGGAGAAGTGGAGAGAGTGGTGAGTGGTGGTTCAGTCAGATACTTGAGGCTGAGTGAGAAGAAGATAATAAGAGCAAGGAAAAAAAATGCCAAACAGGAGGAAAATTTTTTGATTGCTTCCTTCTTTTCACTTCAATGATAAATACAGGAGTTACCCAGAATTAGTTCCACATGGGAGATTTTGCAGCAGTTTTCTTATTTGTGTCCATACATTATAAACAAAACCAAGCAGATCATAGTCACCACTTTAAGTTTTGGGGTTAGGTTTTTTTGTTTTTTTGTTTGTTTTTACCTGAGGAGCTTTGATACACAAGGTATTTTTCAAACTTCTATAAGCTATTGTGCCAAAAATTTGGTTCTATTTATTTTAAAAAACACATCAATTTTGTATCATAGTTGTGAAACAATTATTTATTTTTCTTTTAAAAACATTTGAATGATGCTGCATTAAAAGGCAGCTATTTTTCAGAATTGCTTTTCCTAGCTATAATTTGAGTGTCAGAGTTCTGTACAAAAATATTAAAATAACATTACGGAAGTTATTTCAAAACAAGTGTGATGACTGAAAATCAGACTTACTTCCATGAAATATTGTCGATCTCTTTGTTTTAAGATGAGATGGACTACTGGTCCATTTATTTACTTTAAATCTGCTCTCATATTTAAAAAAATATAATAGCCATCCATCTTTAATATACAAACTTTAAGAAAATACTAAAATCTACTAGAACTCTTTAGTTTTCCACAAAAACATTGAGCTTAATACATGAAAGAACACTTAAAAAAAAAAAGTCTGGATCAAATAGTTTTACATAAAACAATAATTTCAGAATAAAGCATAACTTGCTTATTGTCCCCTCTTGCTTAAGCAGTCTTTGAGTTTCTGTAGATACAGACAAAACAAGTAATGTATAAAAGTGACAGTGTCTGCTACAGAGTTAGTGCAGGTAGCTTATAAGCACATCAGAATTTCAGGACTGTTTAAAAACCTAATTTACATGAGTGTTTTCCCTTTCATATGGTGACAAGAAAATGAAGCCCAAATAAAGAAGAATGGAACATGCAATATGCTAACAAATAGACTTATTTTCTTTTTGCTTCATTTTTTAAAGGAATTACACTAGTCTATTGCAACTGGCTTCCAAAATTAAGACAGCTAAATAACCCACAAAAGTGGCTCTGATAGATAGTTGGTGAAGTCTGGCACTCTGCTAAAGAGTGTAGGAGGAATATGCTTAGGACAACATTCTTAACAGAATAAATCTATTTAGAAGTTCCCATTATTCAAGTTTTTTTGTTGTTGTTTTTGTTTTTGTTTGTTTTTGTTTTTTAATAAATAATTCCTGGAACATAACAGAAAGAACATCAAGTTCATGTACTGCAAGGCATATGGAAATAAATAACAGAAATTTTGACTTTGTACTTATACAGATCTGGCACACTCCCTTATTTTGGGTGAAACTCCTCAAATGCCATATTTTGCTCCAGACCTGGACAGGGAGTAGAGTTTCACAGAAAATCTAAAAGGACTTTCATGTGTTATATCTTCATAGCCTAGTGGGGAATTCTGCCTAGAATGTTTTTTCCTTCTGTCTCTCCAACTCTGAAAACAGTACATAGCACACTAATTTCCATTGAGTAGATGGTTATAAAATAAACCATCAGGTCCCAAATAGTATATATATATATATGTGTGTGTATGTGTATATATATATATATAAATTATATATATACAAATATATACACAGACATCTATGTCATTAAATAGCTTTCCTTTTATTTGTGTTAATAATATTGAAATTTTTTGTTTTTTTAAAAGACAAATGATGAACACTGTAATAATTGTCCCTCTTTGCATCACTAGCAAATTGGTTTTGGAATATATATATTTGTATTGATTACGCTGTATTGAAATATATGCTAGGCTGATATGAATTGCTACTAAAACTTGCAGCAGCTACAAATATACACCATCAGCTCTGGAAAAAGAAATTGTCAAAAGTTTCCAGGAAAGTGAATCAAGAATGAGAGAAGTAACGAAGAGGAAAATTATAGATCGACAGCATAGTACACTATAGCCTCCCAAGTGCAAATTTTGGTTCTGAAACCAAAATAAAGATTGACTTTGTGCCAGGTCTATATATGTGGTTATATGCCACATGCAGAGATTCACCTGAGCTTCGTGAACCAAAAATTCTTTACACTTCAGCTACATTTCAGAGATGCTGTATTCCCTTCCCTTCCATTCACAAAGTACATAGATAGGTGACAGATGACCACCTGCTGATGTTGCAGAAAAGTTTAGAAGTCTTGTTAATGAGGTTCATAATTCTTACACAAATCAAAATATAATAATTACTAAGAAGTTCACAAAAATATGCATCTACTAAATAAAATATGATGTAGACATTAAGATACTGAGAGCAATCACTAGGTTCTTAACTAGAGTTAACCTATCTATTAAAAAACATTGCAATACATGCATGATTTAAGTATAATGACTTAAGAACCTCAGCATAAACTCCTTGCACATTTAGATGAATTTTTCATCTGTACTCTCTAGACTTTATTGCATAAGCAGAGATTTTTGTTTCATTTTTGATATAGCTATGCAGTGAATACAATAGGATCTGGTGTTTAAGACCTAGTTCATACTCCAGAATCCTACAATTTGACTAAATTGTTTGACAGCATTAAAAAAAAGATACCTGACAAGAAGTTGCAACCCACTTAGCTCACTCTAGTAATCAATGAACTGGGCATCTACATAGAAAAGTAGGATGTTCATCAGTGTAGTTTGTATCTTGTTAGAAAATAATTCTGCTGAAAAACGTGGCCTGGTGGCCTATGCAATGTCAGAATAAGATGACTTTTTGTAGAAGGTATTCTAGCAAAAGAAGGTGGTATAGATAAGCCCGTAGTTTATAGAGATACACATTTCAGTTCATTTTTTGTATATTCTGTATTGACTGAAACTTTCAGTGCTTATTACATCTCCCAGTTTTATCTATAGACATCATCTAAGGAGCTAAAAAAAGGCATTGAGAAGGTGTATCCACATGCTTTGGTATGACACTGAAGCCTAATAGAATCATAAATTTGTAGAATGACTTCAGTTAGAAAGGACATTAAAGATCGTCTAGTTCCAATTCCCTTGCCATGGACAAGGTTGTCATCCACTAAACTGGGCACTGATCAGGTTGCCCAGAGCCCCATCCAAGCTGGCCTTGAACACCTCCAGGGATGGAGCATCCACAAATATTCTGAGTAATCTGTTCCAGTGCCTCATCACTCTCTCACTGAAAAATTTCCCCCTAACACTGAATCTAAATCTCCCCTCTTTTACTTCAAAACTCCTCTTGTTCTATCACTATCAGACCATGTAAAATAGTCATTCTTCCTCCTGATTGTAAACTCCTTTTAAGTACTGGAAGGCTCTGATGAGGTTCCCCTGGAGCCTTCTCCAGACTGAACAACCTCAGCTCCCTCAGCCTTTCTTCATAGGAGAGGTACTCCAGTCCTCTGGTCATAATTGTGCCCTTTAAACAGATTTGGACCTGTTCCATATCTTTCTTGTGCTGGGGACCCCAGATTAGGATGCAGTACTCCAGATGGGGCCTTACAAGGGCAGAGTAGAGGGGGACAATCATCTCCCTCTCCCTGCTGGCCACCCCCTGTTTTGATGCAGTCCATGACACTGTTAGCCTTCAGGCTGCAAGCCCACTGTGCTGGCTCATGTTCAGCTTTTCATCCACCAGTATCCCTAAGTCCTTCTCAGCAGAGCTGCTGTGAAGGAGTTCTCCCAGTCTGTACATATGTCTAAAGTTGCCCTGACCCAAGTGCGACATCTTGCACTTATCTTTACTGAACCTCTTTATATTCTCATGGACCCACTTCTCAGGTCCCCGTGTTCAGGTCCCCTTGGATGGTATCCCTTCCTTCTGCCACATCAACTGTACCACTCATCTTGCTGTCTTCAGCAAACTTGCTGAGAATGCATCCAATCCCTCAAGATCATTGATAAACATGTTAAAGAGCACCAGTCCCAAGACTGATCTCTGGGAGACACTACTTTTCACCAGCCCCCACATAGACATAGAACCATTGACCACAACTCTCTGACTGTGACCATCCATGTGGATCCTTGGTTGGGCCAAATCAGTGTGGTTGCCCCTTCCTGGTTCTGAACCCTTCCCCACACCTCCTCCTCTTTCCAGCTCCAGAGTCTTGTATCTGTTTCTTGGGGGTACTTCGTGGGAGGGGGAAGACTACACCTTCTGCTCTGTGAAGATATGAGGGTACAATCACCTTGTCTTGTGTGTTGTTGTGATCTGATTAGAAGCTGGCTTAACTTATTCCCTCTGGAGGAACTTAAGGCAGGGCTGTCAGTCTAACTATGTTACTGAAAGTTACCAGGTATCAATCTCTCTCACTGATTGCTGGATACTTCTCAGACCGGTGATTTCTTCTCACAACCTGGCCACTTGATTGAAAAGTTCATCAGGCTGAGTACACTGGACCCTTGACACTCTCCTTCTTTCCTTAAGCCCTAGGGCAGCTTTGACATTCTGGAATTTCGAACAGTGGGCAGCTTTTTCTCTCCTCAAGAGGTCAGTCTGAGTGCATGCATCAGCCTGGGAGGATTGTAGCCTCCAAGTCTGGGTTTCTACCTCAGTATGGCCATTGTGGTGGGTAATCACCATGCTTGTTTCAATAGTGAGCTGCTCCCTGCTGTTCCCAGATGAGGAGAGTGAGAGAACACATCTACAACAGAGTTGATCACCTCAGAGAATAGTAACTGAGTGACATTCCAGTAATAACTCCTTGCCTGTCATCTCCTAGGGGAGAGGAGACTGTCAAAAACTCAGTGGAAAAGGGTGATAATGTTAGATACTGATTTTAAAATATAGTGTACTCTCTAATTTTCAGAAGATCTTAAGTATCTAACTTGACTCTTTTCTAAGTAGAATAATTTTGGGAAGAATATATGTAAAATAATGGAGAGACTTGGGGGCGAGGGGACTTGTTTCCTCCCAAGGAAGACTAGAGAAAAATATTGCATTGTAAGAGAGTTGTTCAGGACCCTAACAGACATCTCCATCATTCAGTATTTATTTCCTGTGTAAAACAAGAATCTTTCTAATATGGATTTTGACAAATTATTCAGTCAGTTTATGCCAGAGTCACTCAAAGGCGCACTATTTTACCTCTTTGTTTTCCAAGAAAATATATTAATAACAGTGGAAATGAACATAATTACATTTCAATTATTCATAGCCAATCTATTAGTTACACTTAGTAGTCTTTATTTCCTACTCTGTAACTTTCACCGTAGACTAAGTTAAGTTTAATCATCTTACACTGTTAAAAGCATACACAAGAACATTAACTACGATAGCATGTCTGAGTTTTAAATTCCCATCCATCTTGGGAACAGTTTACATTGCCATTGTCTTGAATTAGACAGGGATGTTACGATAAAGCACAATAAAATAATAACATAGTAATAAAATAACTCTCTTTCAAGCTGTTTGTTATGTCTATTATTCTCTAACAAAATGGACTTGGAGGTACCGGTGGATGGCAAGTAATGTGCCCTTGCAGCCCAGAAAGCCAACCGAATCCTGGGCTGCATCAAAAGAAGTGTGGTCAGCAGGTTGAGGCAGGTGATCCTGCCCCTCTGCTCTGGGTTGGTAAGACTTCATCTGGAGTGCTGCGTCTAGATGTGGAATACTAGTACAGGAGAGATGTGGACCTGTTGGAGTGCATTAAAGAGGAGGGCCACAAAAAGATCCAAGGGATGGAACATCTACCCTATGAGGGCAAGTTGAGAGAGCTGGGGCTGTTCAATTTGGAGAAGGCTTTGGGGAGGCCTTTCAGTATCTAAAAGAGGACTATAAGAAAGAATAGGACAGACTCTTTAACAGGGCCTGTTGTGATAGAACAAGGGGAAATGGTTTCAAACTAAAAGAGGTGAGATTCTGGATGTAGGGAAAGACTGGATATAAGGAAAATGTTTTTTACAATAAGGATGGTGAGGCACTGGAACAGGTTGCCCAGAGAGTTAGTGGATGCCTCGTCCCTGCAGACATTCAAGGTTAGGCTGGATGGTGCTCTAAGCAAGCTGATCTAGGTGTAGATTTCCCTTTTCATTGCAGAAGAGTTGAACTAGATGACCTTTAAGGGTCTGTTCTAACTCAAACAATTCTGTGATTCTACGATTTTACTCAAGACTCACTTCTTTATGACATCTTCATTAAATTAGCTAATACACTGATTTCTACACAAGGAAAATCTACTGGGAAATCTTAACATGTTGGCTTAGTGGCAGTTGGAAAGCTCTCTGCTTTTATTCAGATGTGAATAAATTTCATCACTGTAAATATATAAGTTTAATATGAGAGAGAGAAAAAGTCTGACCTAATGCTGTATTTCTTTTTCCTTTCTCTGTCAGCACTGCACCAACACATAGACACTTTCAAGCATTCATACAATACTGCTCATTCATTTATTTCCCCAGTGCAATGCTCTCTTTTAACAATAAAACATTTGTGAAACATTTCAGGAACTTCAGATATGGGAAATGGACTGCTTGAAACATAAGACTGTATACTTTGAGTCTACAGTGAACAAAGATAAGATTTAATGCAAAACTAGTACATTTTATGTGAACATGATCAGTTTGATACATAACTGCATAGGCTTACCCATGTTTGTTTCTGTAATGCAGGAAGTAGGAAACATAGTTTAGCATTGTTGTAATTAAATCCTTGCTGGTTTAATTGTCAAGCAGTTCACTGTAGGGTATACTGGAGTTATTTAGAGCCACTAAATCTAAGTTAGAACAACAACAAACAAAAGGTATAAGATTGTAAAAAACATATGCTAGGAATTCAATACATTGCCAAATATCAGTAGAGCAAGAGTCCTGAGGTACTCTGAAATAATGTAGCAAAGCTCTCTTCAATATGTAGATTTAAGTCAAATCTGACTGATGCACATTCAGATTTATGAATTCTTTAAAGATCCAGTAAGCTGGAACTCATTTGCAATTGAAATAAAGTGTAACTTGAAAGTCATTCTCTTAAAAAGAAGGCAAAAGAATGAAGAAAGAGGAGCTTTTCAGCTGAATAGATTCAGGCAATTAATTAAACTTCTTCTGGAATAGCTTGCAAATAAATAGTGGTTATTATCAGGAACAAGAGCAACAGAACAGCCACATTTCTTTCCAGTGACAAATTGATTATTTTAACTTGCTCAGAGCGTAATATTATACCATTACTAGATGGTTTAATAAGGAAGAAACTCAAACTATTTCATTAGCAGACTGTGGTCGCTACTATACATTTTTTAAAATTATGTTTAGCTTCTTGAGTTCAAAGGTGACCTGCTGCTCTAGTGGAAAGTGAAACATTTCCATGTTTCAATTGAAATGAATTTACCAGGAATTATACTGGAAAAAAGACATGAAACCTCTTTACCTACTTGTCAAATCAGGTTGAATATTAGGAAAAATATATACTCCGAAAGAGTGGTCTGGCGCTGGAATAGGCTGCTGAGGGAGCTTGTTGAGTCACCATCCCTGGAGATGTCCGAGAAAAATTTAGATGCTGTACTGAGGGACATGGTTTACTGGGAAAATATTGGTGGTAGGTGGACAGTTTGACTGGATGATCTTGGAGGTCCTTTCCAACCAATTCCAAATTATTTTTCCTTTGCCCTTACCTATATAGTGTAAGATATACTAGAGGTGAAGATCTCCCTGCTATTTTATGATTTAAAAAAGGGTGAGAAGAAGTGATGAGTTGTAGAGCTGCTCCAAATGCTGCTAGTTGGTTAGAGCACTGGAAGAGAAATACTGAATTGCAGGGTTCTGCACTGGCTTTCAGTCTACTGTTGTTGAAAGCATTTAATCGGTGCTTTCTTAGGTGACCCACTTTCCAAAACAGAACATTATACAATCAAAGTACTTTCTATAGGGACTGTTTCTTATTTTTATGTAATTAAAATGCCTTTATCCTTTCTGTGCTTTGAATCGAAGCTGTAAAAATCTTGGTATCACTGCAGTAATTTCATGGCAGAATCTACCACGTTTGCCCCTAATATATTAGACGTCTAATCTACTAAATTGTTTAGACTACCTTAATGGTAAAATGAATGTCTCTAGTATTTCCACACTACCCATATTACACACTTATGCTGAGTAGGTCAAATTGCTGAATGGAGATGGCCTTCCCTTCCATTGCTTACAGATAGGGCCTAGACAAACAGCTTAAACTAAACACACAATGTTTAAACATCATAGGAGATGAATACTGTGCTCAGTTCAGGGGAAATAGCTCTGTTGGGTGCTTTTTTTGTAATTTTTAAAGAAGTCTTTATTTATTTTTGCAGTTGTAGGACATGCTAATCACTGCAAACAAGGCTTTCAGTATCCTTTGAGGTGAAGATATGTGCCTGTTCTGCCTAGAGAAAATTGATTTCCCGGAATACTCCCAAGGTGAATGTCCATTGTAGGGAAGAAGAGAACTCTGTATCTTCTATAGAGCTGGTCTGATACAATTTCGATATTAGACAATTGTCTTATCTTTGTGAATGGATACAACACATAGCTCAAGGTCAAAGGAGATTCAAGTGATTATGTTACCAAAATGTAGTTCAAGATAACCATACTGTAAAATGGACTACATGTGCTCATTATTTACTGAAGAAAATCCCTTGCATATCAGGTGACCATGGAACCTAGGAATTTAGATTGTAATTCCTATAAACTGGAGGATGAGCAGAGGTATCATTTTGTCACTGGGAGCTTCCTTGGATGTGGAAAAGAGCATGGTAGAGTCTAAGGATCATTGACACTGCTATGTATGACTCAGAAGACTATTGGTTTTCTTCTCTTTGTCAAGAAAGGAAAATGCTAGAAGGTAGGTCAATCTCAATCTGAAAGACCAGAGGGCACTTAAAGAAGCTGCATTAAATTTGCTGACCTGTTGACTTCCTTGAGGGTAGAGAGATCTTGCAGAGAAATCTTGACAAATTAGAGGTCTTGATAATCACCAGATGCATGAAGTTTACAAGAGCAAGTGCTGGATTCTGTTCCTTGGATATGACATTTCTGGATATATGTACAGGTTGGTTGATGAGCAGCTGGAGAGCAGCCCCACAGAAAGGAATCTGAGGATTCTGGCTGACAGCAAACTGAATGTGAGTCAGCAGTGCACCCTGGCATCCAAAAGGGCCGACCATACTCCGGGATGCATCAGACCCAGCACTACCACCAGAGTGAGGGAAGGGATTGTCCCACTCTGCTGTGTGCTGGTGCATCCTTACCTTGAGCATTGTGTGCTGTTTGGGCACCACAATAGAAGGAGGATTTAAAACTGTTAGAGACTGTCAGAAGGAGGACTACAAAGATGGTGAGGAAGCTAGAGGGTAAGATGTATGAGAAGAAGCTGAGGTCACTTCTTGTGTTCTGTCAAGAGGAGATTGAGGGAAGGCATCCTGGTGGCCTACAGCTTCCTCACGTGGGGAGCAAAGGCACGCACTGGTCTCTTCTCTGTAGTGACAGCAACAGGACCTGAGGGAATGGCATGGAGCTGCATCAGGGGAAGGTCAGGCTGGGCGTTACGAAAATGTTTTTCACTGAGAAGGTGATCCTGGAAAAGGTCTCTCGGGAAGTCTGTTGGAGTTGAAGAAGCATTAGGACAATGCTCTCAGACTTATGGTTTGAATTTTGAGTGGTCCTGTGAGGAGGAGTTGGATTCCATGATCCTTGTGGGTCTCTTTTATGATTCTGTGGTGAATAATGAATTCTAATATATCTCTTCTGTGCTTGAAGAGCAGAGATTATGAAATCACCCTAATCTCCTTATGTTACAATAGACATAAGTTTTCTTTATCTTTCAGCTCATTAATTTTGGTTGGTTTTTTTTTTTTTTTTTTTTTCATGTCTTTTGAGTTAAATGTNTATTCTGTCCACATCTTCCAGAGGGGCTACAAGCCTTTTTTTTTTTTTTTTTTTCATGTCTTTTGAGTTAAATGTGTTATCACCAGTATATTCTGTCCACATCTTCCAGAGGGGCTACAAGCCAAATCAATGGATGTAATGTATCAAAACAGTTCCCTTTTCTGATTTTTTTTTTTTTTTAAATTCTCTGCAGAGCATGAATAATATCTCCTGAGATTCTGAGATTGTGAGTAATCTGTAATAGAAAATGAGCAGCATCAAGTCAGCCTCAATGAGATTAAAAAGAAAAAAAAATTGTTTTAGATTGCAGTGGGTGTGATATTTCACTATAAGTTTTTTAGTTTTGTGGGAATATAGTGCAGTGGTAGGAAAAAAATTGACCTGAAATGTAATGATTTATTTATTTATTTATTTATTTATTTGTAGGACACAAACTCCTTATTTTACAGCTTTCTAGAGGTTTAAGGCATTTTTAACTCTGAGACCATAATTCATTGATAAAAAGAATCTGTGAGATAAAAAGTACGATTTTTTTTTCTAACCAGCTTTGCCAGGATTTACATAGCAGCTTTCTATCTTTTACTTTCCTAATACTGTATCTCTTAAAACCATGCTTCTAAGAAGTCCACCCTGTCTTTTAGATTTAATCCCTATTAATGTGTTGGCCACTGTTTTCATTATCTTATATTAATTTTTAGTATACTTCTTTCATTTTATCATATTGAAACCTTAAATCAATAAAAAACCATAAAAGCTCTGTCATTCTGAATGGAGGGGCTGTCCAATTTTACTAGCCTTTTTGATGAGATGATCTAAAACATACGCTATTATCACTGCTATAGCTGTAAGAAAATTTTATTTTTTGCTTTTATGGTGTGGTATCTTTATTTGAAGAGTTACTATTATAAAATTGAATATGGTAATGTATATTGACAAACTTCATTTTGCAATATAAAACTTAATTGTATAAATCTATTTTGTCTCATTGGAATTTTAGGGATAACATAAAGAACTTTTAACTTTGATTCCTGCTGTAACTCTTGATGAAACACAAAAGTTAACAATGTAGGGAAACATTTTTTAATTAAACACTACAGCTCAGAATAATTTTGTAGACTATTTATTTAAGCAGAAACAAGTCAACATTTCAGAAACCAGCTGATTTTGAAGAAGATAGCAAAGTGCTTGTATTTTGCGTAAGTTCAGTCTGAGTTGGACTGGTACTAACAGAAGAGCTTCCCCAGCACAATTGGTAGAGCCACATGACATAGTGTACCTCCAAAGGTGAAAACCCTATAAAAATCTGCTAATTTCATAATGGAGATGGAGACTATAGTAAGGATATACCTATCCAGCTCGCAGTCCAAGTAGTTCAGTAGTGTCTCAGCATTTCTGCTGACAAAAGTTCTCACATTACTTAATATTTTGAGAATGATTTCAGAAAATCACAAAATGTTTATTATATCTGCTATATCTCTGAGTGATCTTTGAGATGTACTGTCTAAATAGCCAAAGATTTAAAAGCCTTTGGTGTCTGGCAGTTAACAAAACCTGACAGGCAATAGTATGGTCTACTATATGGGAAGAGTTTCTGCAAGTCAGTTTACTCTTTTCATTCTTTTTAGATTTGTTACTCAACCATAAGTATCATGAGCAAGGCATTGATTTATATATGTATGAAAAAAATACTTCTGGAGTAGAATATTCCTATTCCTTTAAATGAGCTATGAGTAATAATCCTTGAAAATAGTTGTATGCATGGAAAGCTTATGCACAGTATATAGCTATGCTACTTCAGACTTTGGCTTACTGGTTCTGTTTTATTTTATTTACTAAGCAGCAGAACATTTTTGTCTCCTCATTTAGCAGGTCACTGAGGTGATTAAATACCCTTATGCTAAAGGTTTAATCGATGGAAATTCGATTTCTATTTAATCTCTTTTTGTAAGCAACAATTTGTCTTGTCTAGCTGTGTGCCCTCCACAATGCAGGATAAAATATTTCTTTGAAAATTTCTTAACAAGAAACAAATAGATTGTTGGGGGCAATCTTTATATGTCCAACTATAACTGTTTTATTCCTTCTGGTTACTTAGTGATCTGTAGGAAGAGGAGAAAACCTATTTTGTATGTCCTGTGAGAAATGTACATTTGGCCAATCTTGTAAAGAGAATTTGAGATTTCTGAGCTTGGACAAGACTCTTTTTATCCTCTTTCCCAAACTAAGTTATCTCACTGGCTTGCTCATCTGAGTAACTTGGTGCTTTTTTTTCTTTTTCTATGGAATATCATGGTGTTGACAGCAGTTTCATCTGCATTTGGTCACAGAATTTAGGCTTTCATGTAAGCAGATAAACTACAAAAAGTGTCTCAGCTCCACATCTTCATCAACTGCTCATACATTCCTTTCTATCTACAGTTGAGTATGTTGGCACAGCAGTATTGACAGAATTAGCACAGTGAGCACATTAGCACTGCAAATGTCAACAAGAACTACATGAGTAGACTTTTGGGGCTGTGTTGTTATAGAGATCCAGTCTTAGCAAGATAGCTCGGTAGGAAAGGTTTCTTGAATGAGCTTCATACTCCTTTCTTGAACAGCTAAGAGTTTGGAAGCAAATCTTTTTTTTTTTTTTAATTTTGTTTAGTTTTTTAATAAACAGAATTCAGTTATTAACACTGCCATAGAGAAAACATTGATGATTGTATATAAATGCCTAATTTTGGCAGTTAAGATCTATATGTTATCTTCTGATGAGATGACGTTACGCTCCAGTCACAAAATTCATCATCTAATCACAAAATATGCCAAAAGCATGATATACAGGAGTCCCCAGACTTGAGGATTATATCTGTCTGCATTGTCAGATAGAATGACCTTTGTTTCACATTTGAGAAATCAATATTTTTATAGTAAAAGAATGACACCCCTGCCCAGATAGTGAAAATAAATTATTATTAATAATAATAATAGTCTTATGGTGGAAAAATAAGGGACATAGATTATGAAATTAATTTCCATGTTTTAGTACCTGTTGAATAGATTGGATTTTTAATAGAAAAAATAAGTTAATGATTGATGATTGATGATTACTGTATTAACTCTTTTTGATAAATAAATAGAAGACTAGCTAAGACTAAATGAGAATACATTTACTTACTGCTAAGATAAATATTTCATTATCTTTTGGATTAATGAAAATTAAATTAAAACCTTCATTTATTCACCTATCCATTTAAAATACAGTAAAATATTTGAGCCAGTATATGAGCTCAATATGAGCCAGCAATGTGTGCTTGTAGCCCAGAAGGCCAACCATATCCTGGGTTGCATCAAGAAAAGTGTGGCCAGCAAGGCAAGGGGGGTGATTTTGCCCCTCTGCTTTACTCTTGTGAGACCCTACCTGGAGTACTGCGTCCAGTTCTGGGGCCTCCAACAGAAGAATGATGTTGAGCTCTTGGAGCAGGTCCAGAGAAGGGCCACAAAGGTGATCAGAGGGCTGGAGCGCCTCCCCTGTGAGGACAGGCTGAGAGATCAGGGGCTCTTCAGCCTGGAGAAGAGAAAGCTCCAGGGAGCCTTATAGCGACCTTCCAGTACATGAAGGGGGCCTACAGAAAAGCTGGGGAGGGACTTTTTATAAGGGCGTGTAGTGTCAGGACAAGGGGAAATGAGTTTAAACTGGAAGAGGGTAGATTTAGACTAGATATTAGGAAGAAATTCTTTACTATAAGGGTGGTGAGACACTGGAACAGGTTGCCCAGCAAGGCTGTGAATCCCTCCTCCCTGGAAGCATTAAAGACCAGGCTGGATGGGACTTCGAGCAACCTGGTCTAGCGGGAGGTGTGCCTGCCCAAAGCAGAGGAGTTGGAACTAGGTGATCTTAAAGGTCCCTTCCAACCCAAACTATTTTATGATTTATTATGTTTTTAAGTTTAAATGGTATGAAGGAGTCTGAAGGACATGTTTTGAGGGGGAGGGAGAGACTATTTTCATAAGGCATGGAACAAGACGTCTTAAAAGTTAGAGCCATAGAGAGACCCACAGGTCAAGCACAGAGCCTGGGAGTGCAAGTAATGTCCTTGATTCAGGTGGTAGGAATGGCCTGAGGACCATAGGGAATGGAGCAGAGCTTATTAAACTGAAATGTTTGAAGTTTCTGTAACCCCACTGGGAGAAAAGATTTCAAGAATGGTGAAAAAAGGAGATGTGCAGTCACCATTTACGTCTATTCAGTCTTTCCTCATCACTTCAAAATTTCTCTGCTTAAGAATTCAACTGTTCCTGTTCATATTCTAATAAAACATGGTGCTTTTAAAGTTTAAAAGTCTTCTGATTTCCTCTGGGAATCTCACTGATGTAAACTCCTGTCCTTCCACACTTCAATGGGAACATAAGATTTCAGTTGTACTATTTGCAATTGAGAACAGCATATATTACCATCATTGGTAGCTGTAAAGGACCAGAAATCAGTTATCGTAAGATGTAGAAATTTAGAGGTAGAAATATATTCCCTGCATTGTTAATCTTCACTGTATATCGGAAATACACAGATAAGTGGGCCATATTTTTAAATATGTTTTGTTAATCTCCAGCATAAAGAGAAATAAGCAAACTAATAATAACATATGGTTCAAGTGTTAATCAGATTGATGATTTTATTAATTTACTTTGGGAATCAATATTATGAAATGACCTTTAAGTAAAATGTGTTTGACTGGCAGTAGGGAAAAAAATCATTGTTTTGTTGAAGGAATAGCAAAGAGAGCATGTTCTACCTAACAGAATGTTTGATGATAGTAGAGCCATATAATCGTTACTAATTATACTGCCATGTTGAACAAAATGGAGTTGGAGAAGTAATTTGAAGATCAAAACAATACAGTGTTCCTGATTTCATCTGGAAGTGGGAATTTGAAAGACCTTTCTCCAAAGCAATTTAATGTATTAAACATTTGAAAAATCACTTAGCAAAAGTTTGTCTAAAAATGTGCTACAAACTCATGGTGCTTTGTCTTCTGTTTGTGCTCCCCCT
>JACDJE010000082.1:3943607-3962649 GCA_016647715.1 Pavo muticus | reverse complement strand
CCCACACACACACACATTTAAATGAATAAGAGAAAAGTAGAAATATTTATAAAGCTTTTACTGGAAGAATGCATCGCAGGTTTTCTGAAGTACTATCTATTGTACTGTCTAATATATGATCTGCCATTTTGAGCAATTGCTTTCCTGAATATGAGTAGAAGAATTTTATAAAGGATAAAGGAAATAAAAATTATGTCTAACCTGTATTCTTGAGACATAAAAATAAAAATTACACAATATACATATGCATAGATAAGACCTAGGCTCTCTTCTTCTTTAGTCCTTCATATGCTTTCAGGTGATCTTAGCCAGAGTAGTTTCCTCTGAGTAACTTCTCAGTGAACTGTGATTAAATATAAGGTGCAGTAGCATGTCTTTTAATCTGTGTGAATGAGAGGGTAGTCAAATATATATTACTCAAGTCTAGGGAATCTTCTAAATTTTGCTTTCTGACAACTACTGGAAAGAAGTAAGAAAAAATTATAGACATTTGCAAAAATAAAGTCATTTCCTTTCCTGGTTTGGTGTAGTGATTGTAGCAGGAATGAGCAATGTTCCTGTTCCAGACTGTGAGCTGTAGGTTGCAACTAAAAGTGTTGACATGCACAGTCAAAAGAGCAAGAGCAGAAGAAGCAGATTTCAAACTCTCACCCTTGCTACTGTGGAGAATTTCATGTCCTGACCTCAAGATTTCATTCCTTCTGTCTTTGTGAATGACTCAAAAGCTGGACTTCCTTAAAATTGACTTTCCCAGTATGAAAACACAGAGAAAGCCAAAAGGATCCCCCTATTTACAAGATAACTTGCCAGACACATGTAGTGTGCAAATAAAGACTGTTACACTGAAAAAATGGAAACTGAAGAGAAGTGAGTTTATTTCTGAGAGAGTCTGTAGATCCTTTGGGGAGCTAATGTCAGTGATCTAAACTATGCTGCTTCAGTGAAAGTCGGTCTTTGTTTGGAACAATGACCCTGAAGAGGAGCCCATGGTTTCCTTATGCACTTTGATATGGAAAATGTTTGGAGCTGTGATCTCACAGATTTTATAAAGTTCTGGTATTTATTCATTGTCGCTCTAGAAATGACTAGAACTTTACTTCTTCAGCTACAGAAGCAAGGCTATGGTCCTACAACCTTTGGGGACATTTAACTCACTGAGATGAAAATGTCACCAAGATGAATAATGAAGTACTTAATAACATTAGCTCTCTTTTTGTTTCTCTTCCAGAAAGAATTTAGCTCATTACAAACTGTTGCAGAAAGATTTTATTGTAGATACTTTGAGAAATACGGTTATTGTTTGCAATTTACTGTTTGTTAATTATTTTATTCAGAGTTCTCTAATTAAAAGCTTCTGTCCTTTTCTATTTCTCATGACTGAGACTAAACAGATAAAAATAAGTTTTAATGAAAAGTTTAGAATCCCATACTTCAAGTGTAATTTATCACTGAAGAAATGTGGTAAAGACTAGCTGAGATAAACATTCACTATGTTATCATTATTATTTGTCCAGAAGGACCAAAGAGATGAAAGAACAGCTTGTTATTTATGGCTGTATTTTTTGTTATTAGAAAAAGAATTGTGGGGACCCCAAGGTCGCAATAGAAGAAGCAGCAGAAAAAAGTTGAATTTTGCTCCTTCTATTACTTCAGACTTAGATCTTTCAGCGCTTAAAAGAACATGTCCATTATTTGTATCTTCTTAAGATGTCAACCTTACCCACAGGATCGTAACAATCTGCAGAATTTTAGAATGGAAAATCCTAGTTCTATCTTTTAAAATACACTAGTCAACCTTTAAGTTGGCCACTAAAAATTCTCCCTCTTCTCCCTCTCCCTTTCCTTTAATAAGATGTAGATAAGATGTGAGGAGCTATAAATTCACATAAGGATTCTCTCTGAAAGATCAGTAATTGGGATTTCTTCATGCTCAGTCTGTCATCCAAGGTGAATATCTGTTTTCCTCTTGCTTTGTTTTCTGCATTTGTAAATAATAATTAACTCATCAATTATAATGGCTTAGTCATAGCATGAGCCTGGTGACTGAAGACTCCTAATCTTCAGTCACCAGGTAATCCTAATGTGCAAATCTATGAGAGACTGCAAGATCAACATAACAAGCCTTGCATCATACGTGTTTAGTTAAAGCAGGCATACATTTTCATTATTAATCTAGAGCACATAAAGCTCCTTTTGAATCAAAGTTTAACTGAGATCCCAGAGATAAATTATACGGAACAAAAATTAAGGTAAGTTTGTTTTCTCTCTGAAAGCATCTGTTAACACCTGAGAAAACTCAGATTGGAGAGATAGATTTTTTATCTTTTTCCTTAACATAGCGTGTTTTAAAAATATTATATTAGTTTTCCATATTGAACAGCATTTTTGTTTTCCATTATCCAAGCATTATTCTGATAGCAGAGTATATTCTGTTGTTTTTGTTTGTTTCTGTTTGTTTCTTTGTTTTTCAAGCCCATCTCCTACCCTATTCTACATGTGGATTTATCTTTACATTTTGCAGAATCTGTCCTATCAAGTAATCAACTCCAACAGGAATCTATACTGACATTTTCTTTTTAACAGTGAATATGTATGAAAGCCTGATAAGCAATCCAAAGTTATTTTTCTGAGTGTATCTGCAATGGAGTTTACTTTCTGCACAACAGCCTGGTATGAAGCTGTATTTTAGATTTGTGACTCAAACAGTATTGGTAACAAACCAATATTTTGACTAGTGCTGAGCAGTACTTGCACAGCATCGAGATTTTCCCACTCTTTCCCTATTGCAATTAGTCTGGTGGAGGGCAAGAGGTGGGGGCAGTGGAACACAGGACGGCTGACCAGAACTGAACGAAGAAATTTGCCATGCTAGTTATGTGATACTCCAGTACCATATGGGTTGTCATGGTCAGGATTAAAAGCTCAGGAAAAGAGGTAAGGGTAGGGGTTATAGATGATAATATATTTGTGATTATAACATTTGCTCCAGGAAGTGGATGGACATCTGCCTGACCATGAGAAGTAGTGATAAACATCTTATTCTGCTTTGCTTCTATACACATCTTCCCCTCTCATATTAAACTCTCTTTGTTTTGACCCTTGAGTTTCTTGCTTTTGTCCTTTGTTTCTCTGGCACATCTCACTGGTGAGTAGTGAGAAAGTGACAGGCTGGGAATGTGGTCACTTGCTTGGGTCAACTCACCACAGTAACATATACAGTATAGGTAACAACCCTTGGTAGTACAGTGAAATTTTTCTAAATACATCTGTTAAAAGAAGCAGTGGCAAAACTTTGTTTCTTAAAAATGCCTTAAAACCTGAAAGCTCAATGAACAAAGCCAGTAAAGGAAACTGATGATAAAGTAATGTCTAGGTTGAACTGGGAAGCTTAGATGCAAAACCACAATCTGACACCTATCTTGTGTTCATGTCCTGATGAACATCTGGATTTCTCTTCCCAAAAGTCCCCTCGCGTGGCAAGGGTGGGATCTGTTCTTAGCTTGAGCAGCACAGTTCAACCTCCTATCTAAAATGGGATTCAGATGTTAAGTATTCCTGCAGAGTTCTAGCAGGTGACTGCTTTGGTAAGAAGATGAGATAAAGCAGTTCAATCAATCCTTTAGAGAACAAATAATATTTCTTTGAAAATCAGCAAGATGATTGCAAAGCAAAGAAAGTGATGAGTTTAGTGTGTATTTTCATGCAATTCCTAGACCAGCTGTGAATAAAATGAGATACTTCTGTTCAGACATCTCTTTGGCCTGAAGCAAGTTAAGTCTATATTTCTTACATTCCAAGTGAGAACTAATTGAGCAACAAATTAGTCTAGATTGAAATGAGAGATTACAAGGTAGAGATCATTATTTTTCTCTTTGGCTAGCCAGTAATTTGCCTTTACCTTTTCTTGTCTCTTGTTGGTTGCCCACATAAATTACAATTGCTTATCAGATCTGTTATTTATCTTCAGTTATACTTGGTCTTCAGTTATATCCATTCTCAATGTATTCTTTGAGAACTTCTTTTCCAAAGCCTAGATATTATAGAATCAGTTTCTTTTAATGTGCAGTGCTTTTCTGACTCTTATCTCACTGGGATGCTTTGAGTATAAGACAGGTGAAGACTTCAGCACTGGTGTCTGACCAACCTGACAGATGGTTTGTTCTGAGAACTTGAATATCTCTCTGTCATAGTTTGTTCTCAGATTTTTTCTAGTCTTTGCCTTGAAAGCTGGCATGTGAATGACTTGCTTGATACACTCAATTTTTTTTTTTTTTTTTTTTTTTTTGTTAGGTTAAATATTCAGCTGCTTTTTTTTCTTGTGGGGAGCAGTTCTTTATTTTGCAGCTTGCTCCCTTTCTCATAGCAGACATATAAACTGCAGTTCTGAAGATGAAGTTGCATGTGCTGACTACCCTTTGAAGGATTGATTGATTTTAAAAGGTTCTCACTAGCAGTTTGTAGTTCATGTTGTTCTGTCCTTGAGCATCCTAGTCTAACTTTTCACAGGTTAATATTATTTCACTACATTTATTTTCAAAATATGCTCACTTTGATCAAGTCATGCTGGTTCAAAACATTCTACCTGTCTCTTCTGTACAAACAAATTACCAAGCCTTATTTCTGTTATTAAACTGTATGTTTGCCTCACAGTTCATGCAAAGCATTTTTAGCACAGTTTAGTGATACTAAAATGTCCATAAGTGTCAAGATGTGGTCCTGTAATCAGGTAAAATATTAACAAATATCTGAGAAGTTTGATTATAATTACATAAGATAATTTGAAGTCCTTTAATAAGAACTAATTGAAGTAAGGTCACCTGTTGTACTGGTTTTAATGTCTTAAGTATTCACTCAGAGTATTTGGGAAATTTGCAGATATGCCCTATTTGACAGTCATAATTTCAGGTAGCTTAAATATCATTTTTATCTAACTTTAGATTCACTTTCCTGTTTCACCTTAATGGTGTGTTTTGGTCATGAAAATGATAAAGCAGTGAAAACAATTTTAAGAATGTCCATGGCAGGGAAGAAACTTCAGTTGTAGGTCATAATCAACTATAAAACTCAGATCTGTAGAATGGTGAGTTTCCTCTTGCTCTGCTGCTCACAGCATGACTTGTTTCAACTAAGTGAAAGTCAGTTAGGTTATGTTTTTTTATTGTAATTCATAATGTTTGGTCTATGATTCTAAATGTTGCAAATCTGTTAAATTAAATATAAATGGTAAATTAGGGACATTAATGTTTAGAAAGTTTATCTATACTACTTGAAGTTTCTGTGCATGTATTTTTTTGGGACTTTTTTTCCTATGATTTATTTCGTCCTAGGGTTTTGTGACATTCTGTGGTTATAAAGAGGATTTGATTTAGAGTGTTTATGTTAGTATTTTCTTTTCTATATCGCTGAAGAATTCAGATATTACACATAGAATATATTCTTATTTCCATCTTTTCAGTGTCCAGCCATAACTACAATCTTTACGATCTTTACCTTGCTCATCTGCTGAGGGGCTGGACTCTTTTTAAATATTGTAATTTTTATTCCTCCTTTGCATCTGTTTATTCCTCTACATTTTTTTTTATTTTTTATTTTTATTTTTAACTATGAAAGATTTACAGGAACTTGAATCATACTAGATAATCAAGGGGAATGCAGTGTTCGAGCTTGATTTCTCCTTCTCATCGATGTAAATATCCTAAAAGAAAATTGCAATATAACACTATACTGTAAACACTTTTACTATTATGAAGCTAATATCCTCTGGTTTTTGAAAGCAAAGTGTGGCTTTGGTGAACTCACCCATGCCTTCTGATCTATGGAACTGAGGACATTAATCCAGGAAGTTTTTTTTTAATTTTTATGAAGACTGTGAAATGGAGACTTCTGAAGCATTGCAGTGGTTTTTTGTTTGTTTGTTTTGTTTTATGGTTGTGTTTTTGTTTTTGTTTTTGTTTTTTACAGGGTAGAAGTAGAAGCATAGTAGGTGGAACAGTTTGTTCTGGAATAAACTCAAATTAAAAAAAAATATTATAACAATAATGTCAAATAGTAAAATACCTTCCATTCTCCAAACTGAACTTTCTAAGAATCAAGTTCTTGAATAGAAGATTAACATCAGTCTTGGGACTATTATCCATAGTAGCACAAGGACAATGGACACAGGCTGGAAGACAGGAAGCAGGGGCTTGGACTAGATGATCTCCAGAAGTCCCTTCCAACTCATGCAACTCTGTGATTCTCTTCACAACATATGTCCATAATATTGATCCTTCATAAATGTCAGTTTGGTGGAAGTAGCTTAAAGGAATGTTTTCCAGTGATGCAGGGCTTGACATTTAGACTACACAGGAGAAAACTATTATTAAGCCTAAACCAGTAGAAAAGGCTGCTTTATGGTTTTGTTTTTGTGTTTGATTATGCTTAACTACTGAAATGCATGTAACTATGCCTGCTGAACTCTGATTTGAATGACTTTACTTCCTAGTTCTGATCCTCTGTGTCTGTCTCTCAGATGTGAAGTATAATGCTAACCTTTTAATAAAAGGCTTTGGGATTAGCTGAAGGTGATTAAAGGAACAAATCATTATTTAAATTAAAGATTCCTTGCTGTGAAGGGTAGCTGAAAGATTTAACAGTAGCAAAGGGACCAAAACCCAATGTGAAATGGAAGCCATACTAAAGAAAAAAGCTTCAAACACAAAACACATGAGAAAGACCTTTAACAATGTCCTTGATGACTCAATATTCTTTGTAGTTAATTTTTCACGTGTTAATTATTAATTCAGAACAGGACAGGACATTTGGCAGTTATAGTTGTGTTTGCAGGCACCACAACTGAGAACCTGTAGGATTTGTCTCCAGCTGGGTGGAACACACTATGCTTCTGAGGGAGTCACTGAGAAAGGGAATGGCTGGGGGAACCAACCTCCCTGCCAGCCATGCTGCAAGCTGCTGCCCACATCCAGTGAGGGCAGAGAGCATGTTCCTTCTGGATTGCTTAGGTATCAATTTTGTGCATGGGTATTGTTCCCAACCGTGCCAAGCAGATGATGAGTAGACCTGAGAGTTATGCAGCAGTTTGTGCTTGGAAAACAGTTTGGGGGTTGGTCTGGGAAAGAAGTTGTAGCATTTGTGTAACTGGGAAAAGACAAGTGAATTATGTATTCTTCTGCACTGATGATTTCGCTGTAACCCTAGCAGGTCGTTTTGTTACAAAGTTAACATTTTAGAATCTGCTGAAAAATGAGTAACATCTTTACAACTCTTTCCTCTTAAGTATTAACATTTTCTCTAGTTTTTGAAGTTCATGAGCAGGAGCACCCAATCATAGAGCCAAGCAGCATCTTACACATGTAATTGCTGAAAAAGCTATTTCAGGAAAATAAATAAATAAATAAATAAAAAATCCAACCCAAACAAAATACATTAATAATAATAAAAAAAATCCAATGGAACAAAGCCATTGTTTATGCAAAACTAATTGCCTANAATGTGGAGGGTGAAAAAAGTCTGGAAGTTACTACCTCTCTATAAAAGCCTAGGGGTAAGATTTGATAAAGATACTAGCACACACTGCTACATTGTGTTACTGCTGAATGAAAGTAGACAAATGCCTGAAGGAAGCTTGAAGTGCTAAGCAGGGGACTGCAGATGTCGATGTGACGGTATTAGTTACAAGGGTGTTATGGTCTTGTCTGCTAACGTATCAGGAATTCATGTAGCAAAAATGTTACGTCTACCATAGGAAGGAAAGTAGTTACACTTCACCAAATACTGTATTTCTGTCAAACTAGTCATGTTCTGTTCTTTTTTTTTTTTCCAAAGTAAAAAACATTTTGATCAGTCCAGAAAGTAGAAGTGAAATAATGTAGAGCTGAAACACTCATTTTCTGTGAAATGCATTTGTTCACTAAATATGAGTGTACCAGAGTGCTGCTGAAGCATTTGGGAATGTACACTCTATCTTTGGTGAATACTTTCCTCTCTGTGCCTCTATATAGGCATTCAGGTAGTTTAAGTTATCGTTTGAAGTGGTACCTTCTTCTTTAAAAGCAGAAATTTCAGTTGCTATTATTAGAATGGAGTCAGAACAGCTGTGACTCAATAGAGTATTCTTACTAAACATGGGGAAAACAAATTTCAACACGAATGAAATAAATGTAGAAAACACTGATGTCCTGTCATGACTTTCATTTATTTTACAACATAATCAATGAAAAAATCTTTTTTTCAGAAAAATAGTGTTGTGTTCAAGAATACCTTCTGTGGTAGAAGCTTTTTTCCTTAAGCTACTATCCTTTCTGAATATAGTCTCTAAACTCACACAGTGAATTTTGACTGTGGAGCTGTACTGTTGCCAACATTAAGCATTCCCTTCATTTTTANCTTTTTCCCTTTCTATGCCACAAAGCAGTGCTGTTTTTTTTTTTTATGAGATTTTTCTTTCGCACCTAAAATAACATTTGAAACTTCTATAAATAAAAGTAAAATTATTCAAGTCATCACCAGATCTACAAGGGCTTCTCTGAAAGTAGTGCCTCCTATTTTATTATGTTGCTCCACAATGTCAGAGATGTTGGAGGTGTAGCAATACAGGTTGAACCTTCTCAACAATATTCCATTACATTTTGTCATCGTGCGACAAATGTCAGCAGAAGGGCAGTCTGACACAATGGAATCTGACATGGAATGAAGCAAAGGAGCTCAACTGAATTCCTCCTTGTGGACAAAATGTCACCCACTGACATTCATCAATGCTTACTGAACATTTATGGAGACCAAACAGTGGATGTGGGCATAGTGAGGTGGTGGTGGTGCATTTCAGCAGTGAATACAGTGACATGAAAAACAAGCCACGTTCCAGATGACCATGCAGATTCTTATGAGCATGGCATGCAGCCTCTTCTTGATCATAACTGCTTAAAATGGATAACTAATGATGGTGATAATGTTGAAAAATAGTGTTTTGCAGGTGAGAATTTGCTTTATCAAATAGTGCTGTTGTATTCTTTGTATCTGTTGTAATTTCCATGGAAATAAATAGTAAGGATTACTTTCAGAGCAACCTATGTAAATGATAAGTAGCCTTAAATCTTCTAACTCAGATAAATGCTTATAAAGATCTCAATAAAAGTTAAAGCTTAAGATGTTTGATTCTGATCGAAAAAAACTTTTAAATTGCCAGCCTTACAATTAATGCACTAAAGGGTGAAAGCCACCTTTAAATAGAAAAAGCCTTATGTCTGAATAGCAAGAACTCTAAAATCCATGACTGCGTAATAAGAATGTATTAACGTGATGGGTCTCGTCTGCTCTTGCTCAGAGTAGTGTGAAACAGGTGTAAATTTAAAGAACTAGAGAGAATTATGCCTGCATTAAATAAGAAAAATTGTAGTGGGTTGTAGGACCCACAAGCTGCCTGGACATGAGAAACTGATATTTTTCCTCAACTTTAAATCTCTTTGTATATATTTTTTCTTCATTACTTTGTGGTGTGTTAAAAAATATGTGGGTTAACAGTTTTTCAGTATTGTAATAACACTGAAAATACTTCAGATTTTCCAGCAAGCTATTGCTTTAGCTAAAATATGAGGACTGCTCAAAAAGTAGTGCCTCCTATTTTATTATATCAGCCCGCATCGGAGATGTCAGAGATGGATGTTGGTGGTACGGCAGTTGAGGTTGAACCCTCCTGCCAATATTCCATTACATTTTGTTGCTGTGTGACAGATGGCAGCAGAGGGTCAGTCTGACAAAATGGAGTCTGACATAGAAGCACATATGAAGAAAAGGTGTTAATTCATCTACACAGAAAAATGTTCACCTACTGATATTCTCCACCAATTATTGAATGTTTATAGAGACCAAACAGTGGATGTGAGCACTGTGAGGTGTTGAGTGGTGTGTTTCAGCAATGTTGCTATCATAGAAACTGTGAAACTATGGGACTCCTCTCTGGTCCAGATTTTTACAAGTGCAGCATGCGGGCTGGTGAAAATGCATAGCTAATGGTGGTAACTACACTGAAAAATAGTGTTTTGTAGCTGAGAATTTGTTCTTTCAAGTAGTGTTATTGTGCTCTTTGTTATGGCTTCCATGGAAATAAACAGGAGGCACTACTTTCAGAGCAACCTATGTATTTGCAGCAGGTTAATGAATTATTACAGGTTAAAAGTTTGTATAGCTATTTTGGAGTTATACCGGATCACAATCCAGTTTCTGAAGTCACTTCATGTTTAACTGTTGTGAAATTCATACATTCAGTCTGCTGTGTAATCTAATGGAATGATGATAATATCACAAGTATATTTTGAATCTATATCTAAGCAGCATTTAAGTTTTCTGTCATTCTGCTGAGGTATATTTGCTGTACTACCTTGTCAATATGTAAAAGTTTGACAACAGATATTAATTTAATTTGTCTGGCTCTGAATTTAAATTCAGATATTCTTCATACCATCAATAGCTTGTGTGGAGCAATTGAATACGTTCCCATAATAAGTTGTGTGAACATAGAGTAGTTTAAAAGTTTTAGATATACTTGCATTTTACCAAGTTTCTGGGAATAAAAGACTTGCTTACTCCTTTAAGGAGGCAAAAAAAAAAAAAAAAAAGAATTTGTCTCATGGATTTTTAGAGTTTCCCCAAGAGGCAAGCAGTTACTTGACCTGTGTGCTATTTTAGGCAACTCTGTTTTTCTTAATTAAGTGAACTCAGATACTTGACAAATTGATCTATCTTCTCCTTTCTTCTCCCCTTCTCAACTTTTAACCTGGGCTTTATAGCATTTGTTGGCTTTCAACTTGTTGATATGACACTGAAGAATATTTATTGTATTACAATGTGATTTGCCAGTGTGTGATTTTTCTTTTTATCAACAGGTTACTATATATAGATCCTAAAATGAGAATAAGTTGTTCATTTCAATCTCTACACGTTCCCTCTTAATGTATTAAAAGAATTCTGGAAAGAGAAAAAGAGATTCATTTCCACTGTTTTTAAAATAGAAGAGTAGCTCTATGGATGGAAAAAATGTTTTACAATAGAGATGAAAGAAAAGTTGAGAAAATGGGAAATTGAATGCCCTCACAATATTTTATTGAATATTTTAAACTTTGATGAAGCACAAAGGCAATGCTACATATTTTAAGTTCGAAGGTAATGAATTTTGAAGGACAGAACAAAAGACTAAGAAGGGTAGTTACTTTTTTCCCTTCTGACCTGTTGATCAGATGAACATACAGTAGTTGTAACTAAAAGCTGGACATTATCCATTCACAACAATTGAAGAAACCATGATGTTTGCCTGGTATCTTAGGCTCGGAAATAACACTAAGAATGTGCAAAAATAAATGTTAAATGGTGCTATTTTATGTCTAACTGAAGGGATTAAACTGCAGCTAGAAATGCCAGGTGATTATTTGCCCATTAAATAAACAATTAAATATGCAAATACGCTCTCAATTACTCACCTTCTTTGTAATGTAAATGATTTCCATATAGAAACATCTTTCAGCTTTTGTATTGATTTCTATTGATGACAAGTGAGCAATTTCAAAAGGAGAAATAGACAGAAAAAGAATGGGTCCAAGGGCTGTAATTTTATCAAGTTTACAAATTGCTTAATGTAATGGGCATTTACTATGACTGGAGTTGCTGTTATAGCTAGCTGTAATGGTTTGGTTGATGTTATCAGGAGTGATGGGCCTTCCTGGCCTCTTTAGTGAGTACACAATGTAATTACAGTAAGTATATTGGAAAGTATATAGGAGATCTAAGTGATTCTTTTGATTTTGGAACTTAAAGAATTTTTCTGGTTACAAGGTGAGGTGTCGAAGAAAAACTCAAATGGCAAATACAGTTGCCGTTAGAAAATAATCTCCAGTTGATTTTGAAATGGAAACATTTCTGAAAGCACAGTCAGATGGAAAAAGCTGTGTGATGCTGCTGTCTGCAGGACCTGAAGGAGACAGATGGACAACTTATAAGGTTGAACATTAACAAATACACATGGGACCAAAATAAAGAGAATGAGCATCCAATGGATTAGTAACCCTTGATAAGCATAATTCTCCAACTTACCTAAAACGTGTGCATCTTTCAAAAAAGAATTTCCATTCAAACTGAAAGCTTTCATAAGAGTACCCAAGGCTCTTTAAGCCAAAGACGAATGGGAAGCTCAGTTGCTGCTCATAAAACTGTGCATTTGTAGATGAAGATTACAAGGTGAAACAGAATTTTAATGAGATTGTACTTCAGAGACAGATGAAAACCTTCTAAATGCAGATGCCCTGATCCCAGTGAAGGAAAACACAATAGAATGAATGAAGAAGCCTCTTTGGGAGCTCATGAAAATACTGAAAAAATATCTGTGACAAGTGCAAGCATCTGGATAGCCATATATATGAATGTAAGTCCCAGAAATGTCACATGTCATACTCTGGTAAGGATGGAGAAGTAGAAGTATAGAAAAGATGAAGAAGGAGCTGCAGTGAGGATCAGTTATGTGAATTAAATTCAAAATGTGTAATATAAAAATATGTGCAACTTTTTGTTTATTTATTTATGAAGATAACTGAGAACGACAAGATCCCAGAAGGAAGGGAATATATGTCAATGATAAAAAGTGAATTAATAATTGTATGTAGGGCATTGAAACTGGACTTGGCTTTGGTATCAGTTGCAGTAACTGAGGTATGTGGTACAGTTGAAATAGTGAATGTTAAGATAGACAGCCAAAATATTTTTAGAAGATAAGTTATTTATATGGATATTCAGATTAATGAAATGAAAAACATTAGTGAATAGTAGTGGATACAAGCTAAAAAAAAAATAAGACAAGTTTTGATATTTTATGCAAGCCAACAGAAGATTCACTGGGAACACTGAAGGCTGCACTGTAAAGACAAACCATAGTCACTAGACTAAATTCTAGATTTTCAAGTCACTGACTCAAAGTCCTCTACATATTTTTTTGAGAACTCTGCTACTAATATATCGACTATGAGGAGATTCTTGTAGTAAGTAATCTCACTGGCAGCAGTTAAGATCATGACATTTTCTCCAAATTTCAATTTCAAGAAGAAATATCATAGGATCATAGAATCATAGAATGGCCTGGGTTGAAAACGACCTCAAAGATCATCTAGTTTCAACCCCCCTGCCATCACCAAATTTGAGAGAACTGAGGCAAAAATAGTGGTTCTGTAAAACAACATGATGGTTTATCTTAAGGTAAANAAAAAGGGGTGGGGGGTAGGGGGTGGGAGGAAATTAAGATAATTCAGCCAAAACTCCATTTCATTTAAAAGAAGTTGCTATGTGACATCAACTCCTAACAGCATACCCATCCAACACCCCCCTTTGTCAAATTCATATACTGCTTTCTTTTTTTATTAGTTCAACCTAAGAGATCTATTAAAATTACACTGTAATTTTGTGAATTCATTGTTAATTATAGCTTTAAAATATCTATTAAGTAATCTACCACTGTATTCCTAAACTAAAATTTTTTAACTTTATCCTTCAGTGCTCAGAAAATTGAGACCTGATTTTCATTTACGTTCTCACCCGTTCATTATGTATTCTGCTACCATAAAGGAGACCTGCATATAAATATACAATGCATTAAAGTTAGTAGGCGTGTTTTTTGGTTGATGTTTTTTTTTTTTTCTCTCTCTTCAGGATTTATCTTACAGACAAACTTACATTTTTAAATTTAATGAAAGTCACAAAACTTATTATCAGGGTTACTTCCAAAGAAATAGCACTGTTGCTAAAATTAATACTTCTAACAAAATGATAAATAGTTAAGTGGTAAATTCTACAATTCTTTTAGACTTTCTAATTGTTAAGAGTAATTCTCCTAGTTCTCAAGCTGCTATCACAATTGCATGGGAACATCTATATTGCTAGCATGTCCTTGTATTACTGTACATTATTATTTGATTTACAGAAACTATGTAGTCTTGTCAAAGAAAAGCTGATGCTTTGTCTCATGGTATTTTTAATGTTTGATAAGAAGAATTTCAGTTTTGCCTGTTGAATTTTTCAGCATTCTGACCAAATTCTTCAAGCATGATAGTTTACAAAATTATTCTGTTAGAATTATTTTTATTTGTTTGATTTTTGTCCTCTTTCTTTGGGGAAGAAGAGGTGAGGTACTTCGTATTGATTTGATAGCAGCCTTCAGGAAGAAAAGAGGTACTCTTGTGCTTTTTCTATGACTTTTTAGATACCATTTCCTGGGAGGAAGGATTAATGTGCTGTTAATGACAACAATTCAATTCTTCCAAAGCTTGCAAAAATTAATTCCAGTCAGAGAGACTGTCTAGGAGCCTACCTGTGCATCTCTCTAATCTAACTACACTGACACATTCAGTACAAAAAACGGTTCAAATTTTAAGTTTGTTGTAGCATCATTTTTTTCTCCATATATGCTAGCTACATGGAATTAGAATGGCATCCTCTTTTGCCCTTTAGTATATGTAGATTTTGCACAAGTATTTTATCAATGTCTATGTACAGATGACTTCTTTATTTGTCAGGGTCTATTGCTTTACATAGTTCATTGTGAGCCATCTAGCAGACTCTTAAGGATAATTTTTGTTTTCACCTTCAGGCATCAATCATCTGACTGCTTATCAGGAATCCAATTAGTTTTGAAAAATGGAGGAATGACTCCCCAGCTTCATATCCATCATAGCTTCTTCATGTTTTCTCCTTTTTTTCTCTGGGTGGCATTCATTTCATTTTTATCTTGAGTCTAGTATTACAATTCTGTGATTTAGTCTCAATGTAAGCTTCCTCTGAGCATTAAAACCACGAAGCATTTCACAGTTTGTATGTGACTATCTTCTTTTGCTCATCTCTTCCCTGCATATCTGCAGTGACTTTTATTTGTTAAATGTTTTTCCCTTTCTACGATTTTCAGATTCATGTTTCAATACTATGTACTTCTTTTGACCTAGTCCCTTTATGGACTAGATGCTGGATGTATTGTTAGGTCACACCCTCAATTGATGATTGAGCACCTGGTGAAGGAGTATGGCTGGCCCAGGAAGCACAGGTGCAAAGAATTTACATGTGTTTCCCACTTGACCAGGAGCACCCTGGGCTCAATTAAGGGCTGCTCTCCAAAGGGAGGACATCTCCTGTAGGAGGGCTACTCGCTTAGTGGATGTGCTTGCTTGTCAGAGATTTTCATCATTAGCTGGGTGAGTTAACTTTTTTTTTTTTTTTTTNCTCATGGATTTTTAGAGTTTCCCCAAGAGGCAAGCAGTTACTTGACCTGTGTGCTATTTTAGGCAACTCTGTTTTTCTTAATTAAGTGAACTCAGATACTTGACAAATTGATCTATCTTCTCCTTTCTTCTCCCCTTCTCAACTTTTAACCTGGGCTTTATAGCATTTGTTGGCTTTCAACTTGTTGATATGACACTGAAGAATATTTATTGTATTACAATGTGATTTGCCAGTGTGTGATTTTTCTTTTTATCAACAGGTTACTATATATAGATCCTAAAATGAGAATAAGTTGTTCATTTCAATCTCTACACGTTCCCTCTTAATGTATTAAAAGAATTCTGTAAAGAGAAAAAGAGATTCATTTCCACTGTTTTTAAAATAGAAGAGTAGCTCTATGGATGGAAAAAATGTTTTACAATAGAGATGAAAGAAAAGTTGAGAAAATGGGAAATTGAATGCCCTCACAATATTTTATTGAATATTTTAAACTTTGATGAAGCACAAAGGCAATGCTACATATTTTAAGTTCGAAGGTAATGAATTTTGAAGGACAGAACAAAAGACTAAGAAGGGTAGTTACTTTTTTCCCTTCTGACCTGTTGATCAGATGAACATACAGTAGTTGTAACTAAAAGCTGGACATTATCCATTCACAACAATTGAAGAAACCATGATGTTTGCCTGGTATCTTAGGCTCGGAAATAACACTAAGAATGTGCAAAAATAAATGTTAAATGGTGCTATTTTATGTCTAACTGAAGGGATTAAACTGCAGCTAGAAATGCCAGGTGATTATTTGCCCATTAAATAAACAATTAAATATGCAAATACTCTCTCAATTACTCACCTTCTTTGTAATGTAAATGATTTCCATATAGAAACATCTTTCAGCTTTTGTATTGATTTCTATTGATGACAAGTGAGCAATTTCAAAAGGAGAAATAGACAGAAAAAGAATGGGTCCAAGGGCTGTAATTTTATCAAGTTTACAAATTGCTTAATGTAATGGGCATTTACTATGACTGGAGTTGCTGTTATAGCTAGCTGTAATGGTTTGGTTGATGTTATCAGGAGTGATGGGCCTTCCTGGCCTCTTTAGTGAGTACACAATGTAATTACAGTAAGTTTATTGGAAAGTATATAGGAGATCTAAGTGATTCTTTTGATTTTGGAACTTAAAGAATTTTTCTGGTTACAAGGTGAGGTGTCGAAGAAAAACTCAAATGGCAAATACAGTTGCTGTTAGAAAATAATCTCCAGTTGATTTTGAAATGGAAACATTTCTGAAAGCACAGTCAGATGGAAAAAGCTGTGTGATGCTGCTGTCTGCAGGACCTGAAGGAGACAGATGGACAACTTATAAGGTTGAACATTAACAAATACACATGGGACCAAAATAAAGAGAATGAGCATCCAATGGATTAGTAACCCTTGATAAGCATAATTCTCCAACTTACCTAAAACGTGTGCATCTTTCAAAAAAGAATTTCCATTCAAACTGAAAGCTTTCATAAGAGTACCCAAGGCTCTTTAAGCCAAAGATGAATGGGAAGCTCAGTTGCTGCTCATAAAACTGTGCATTTGTAGATGAAGATTACAAGGTGAAACAGAATTTTAATGAGATTGTACTTCAGAGACAGATGAAAACCTTCTAAATGCAGATGCCCTGATCCCAGTGAAGGAAAACACAATAGAATGAATGAAGAAGCCTCTTTGGGAGCTCATGAAAATACTGAAAAAATATCTGTGACAAGTGCAAGCATCTGGATAGCCATATATATGAATGTAAGTCCCAGAAATGTCACATGTCATACTCTGGTAAGGATGGAGAAGTAGAAGTATAGAAAAGATGAAGAAGGAGCTGCAGTGAGGATCAGTTATGTGAATTAAATTCAAAATGTGTAATATAAAAATATGTGCAACTTTTTGTTTATTTATTTATGAAGATAACTGAGAACGACAAGATCCCAGAAGGAAGGGAATATATGTCAATGATAAAAAGTGAATTAATAATTGTATGTAGGGCATTGAAACTGGACTTGGCTTTGGTATCAGTTGCAGTAACTGAGGTATGTGGTACAGTTGAAATAGTGAATGTTAAGATAGACAGCCAAAATATTTTTAGAAGATCCTCAGTATTTGCTTAAGTTATTTATATGGATATTCAGATTAATGAAATGAAAAACATTAGTGAATAGTAGTGGATACAAGCTAAAAAAAAAATAAGACAAGTTTTGATATTTTATGCAAGCCAACAGAAGATTCACTGGGAACACTGAAGGCTGCACTGTAAAGACAAACCATAGTCACTAGACTAAATTCTAGATTTTCAAGTCACTGACTCAAAGTCCTCTACATATTTTTTTGAGAACTCTGCTACTAATATATCGACTATGAGGAGATTCTTGTAGTAAGTAATCTCACTGGCAGCAGTTAAGATCATGATATTTTCTCCAAATTTCAATTTCAAGAAGAAATATCATAGGATCATAGAATCATAGAATGGCCTGGGTTGAAAACGACCTCAAAGATCATCTAGTTTCAACCCCCCTGCCATCACCAAATTTGAGAGAACTGAGGCAAAAATATTGGTTCTGTAAAACAACATGATGGTTTATCTTAAGGTAAATGCATGAAATAACTTAAATGGAAGGAATAGTGTGGGTATTTTGTAAATTCATGTGATAGGTACCACTTACCTACTAGTGAGTGCATGCTTTAAACATTTAAAGGTTTTGAAGCCCATAGAGTATTCATTTCAGACTGAGAGTGCAACTCCATCCCACCAAATTTTACTTAAAACTCATGTGTCAATTTAATGATATTTTAGAATGTTGTCCCTTGCAATGCATTCCAACTTGCAGAGTTCCAAATGCTCTTTGTGTTTGATTTGTCATCTGCACTGAGCTCACCTCGAGTTGTATCACCAAAATTGCAATTGTGGTCACTCACAGGTCAAGAATTCAGAAGGAAATCTAATTGAGAATCAAGTAAAATACTCATATCCTTGTGGTCCTTAAAATCTTTCTCAGCACAAGGACTCTAAGAATGCAACAAAAATATATGAGTTAGCTGTTCTTGATGTAACTTATATCATTATTATTTATATTATACCAGATGGAAGTGTCAATCATGGGGTATCAGCCCCAGTGAATCATAGAATCATAGAATCATAGAATCATAGAATCATAGAATGGCCTGGATTGAAAAGGATTCAAAGATCATCTAGTTTCAACCCCCCTGTCGCCAACCACTAGACCAGGCTGCCCAGAGTCACATCCAGCCTTGCCTTGAATGCCTGCAGGAATGGGGCGTTCACAACCTCTCTGGGCAGCCTGTTCCAGTGTGTCATCACCCTCTGAATGAAAAACTTCCTCCTAATATCTAACCTAAATCTCCCCTGTCTCAGTTTAAAACCATTCCCCCTTGTCCTATCACTATCAAGCCGAGTAAACAGTCATTTCAGCTCCTGTTTATACACTCCTGTGAGAGACAAGGCTGTTTTTCTCTTTTGTCTCAAAGCTTGCTTCGTGAGGCCTTTCTGGTGATAAGACTCTAACTGACAATTGCAAATTATCTAGGGGGGCAAGTGGTAGGTGTCACCGTGCCACAGTACCTCTGCTCATGATTGTAAAGATAAGCAGAAGCGGGACAAGCAGTCTTTTCCAGGGGTGCGGCTTGAAGGAGCTGACCATTGCAAAAGGTGATAATGCTTGTGCATGGCAACGAGGGCACCACTCCCTGCTGGCTTATCTTTTGGGCCAGGTATGTCACGCTAACAGAAAGAAGAAAAAAA
>JACDJE010000082.1:3913962-3937820 GCA_016647715.1 Pavo muticus | reverse complement strand
AAAAAAAAAAAAAAAAAAAAATCACTGTGGAATTCCATACTCAGTCTCTTAATAGTTTCCACATTGTAATATGGGCATATCTTACTTCCTCTAGTGAAGTAGGATCTTCCAACCTTCTACACTACTACTAGAAATGAAGATGTTACAGTCTAAATTACACAGCAAACCCAGAATTGGCGTAAAGCCTATGTCTAAGCACCCCTGAAATTTGGAGAGGCACAGTACAGAATGAACATTTGCAAATTTTCTTTTTCTCAGTGGCAGATGTTGTACATCTTAGGCCTGTTACATGCCTGATGATTAAATAAGACAAAAGACTTCAATTTCTTTTCTTAGTTGCTTTTATTAAGTTGCTGTACATGTAGTTGTGTGCGTACTAACTTTAATCTTTCACTATTAAATTTGGAAGTCAAAACAAAAATGGTCTTTTTCTTTGAAACTGATCTGAGAACTAGCCTACCCTTCACAGTCTTGCTTTTATCAACTGAGGATTACTGGCTAATTACTTATGAGAGATTAACAGATTAAAGCTTCCTTGACTTGTACCTTCATTCTGTTTCAAAAGATGCCTAACAGATTCATTCAGTTTTAAAAGGAGTTTGAACAATCCTATTATTTAACATATTGTTGGAAATACATGAAAGAGCTTTAAGCTATACAAAAGCAGGTTTTAATGCTCAGAATTGTTTTAGACAGAAAAACTACTTTTGACAGAATTTGTCTGAAGTGGAAAGTGAACAATATAATTATTTCTATTGGAAAAGAGATTCATAGCACTGCCTATGACTGTCTCGCTCCAATTTATAGGAAGGAGATGAGGTTCTTTTAATGTATGTATACCCGACGTGAGATTAAGAAACAACGGTTCAAATGTTGGTCTGATCAGGTTTACTACAAATCCTAATTAGGGAGATGGAGAAGTAGAAGACAGACACTATTACGAATTAAGGTGATGGGGAAGGGAAGGCGGGTGATAGAAAAGATAGGAAAGAAGCAAGAATTACGTAAAGCGGGGATAGTCACCACCAGGATCCAGCAGAGGTCCTGTTGGTCTTGGGCAGAGGCTCAGGGCAGGAGGGCAGCATCAGTGTGGCCGGTCTTAGGCAGCAAGACGGTGCAGGTACTGGGTAGGTCTAGGAAGAATCCGTGGGGTAAGTCTGGGAGGAAGTAGCAGGCCCAGGAGAGTCCGTCAGCATGCAGGCATTCCTTAGGGAGGAATCTGATGGCAGACACCCTTCTTCTTCGGGAGAGAGCAGCAGCAGCATGGCTGGCCTTAGGAAGCAAGCAGGTAAAGCACAGAGCAAGTCCAGGAGGGAGAGAGGCAGGTTGTGAGGCTTCTCATGTCAGAAACCCTCCTTGTTCTTCTTCATGAGGCTTCCATTGTCAGAAAACCTTCCTGTTCTTCTTGAGGAATCTGTTGTCAGAAAACCTAAAAACCATGGTTGTTTGTCCCTTTTTTATCCTTCTTCTTCTGCCTACATGACATTCCTGGGCACTTGGGTAAGAGTCATGTGCAGCATCTCCTGTGTGGGCTTATCTCGAAGGAGATGACCCTCTCAAAAGAGTGCTTCCCAGCCATTAACGTGAAGCTTATCTCTCTCTTGTTGCCTCTGGCCTTGTCCATCTGTGCCCCTCAGACAAAGGACTTCTCAACCTCTGTCCAGGATTTGCCTGGACTTTTCCATCAGTGTTCCTCAGCAAGCTTTGAGGCAATGGTATAAAATAATAATCTCTTACACCACCCCAAGACTTACACCCACCAACTCAAAGGTTGCCTAAAATGGGACACTGGCGATCCACGATGGTGAGAAAAAGATAGCAAGCATAAGGGCAAAGGAGGGAGGGGAAGGAAATCAAATGTTTCATACAATCATTACAAAAGACTTTTCAGGCTTCGTTACAAACGTTCCCCGGATGTGCTTGACTTTCCCATCATTAGAGGAGGTTACAAAGTACGTAGAGGATACAACACATTGTATCAGTTGAATAAAACATGGTATCATACAAGGGACAAACATGAGAGTTGCAACAACACACAATAGATAAAATAGGATATGTTTTACCCATGGGCCACCTAGGAGCCAGGAAAAGAGGTCAAGGTCTGGGCTTTTCCAAGTTTGGACAGGAACATGGGCTATATTCTGTATACCTTGAGCAATTTGTTTAATGACTTTACCATTATCATCAGTCTTTAGATAACAAGTAGAATCATTTAATTTGCCACAGATACCACCCCGTGATTCTTCAGGAGCAGTGACATGAATATTACACAGTGAATAGAGGGAAGTGACAATCATATATTTAACAATAACAAATAAATACAACATTACCACCCACAACAACTCAAAACATAGTACTATTGCAACCAAAATACAAAATGAAATCAAGAGGTATATCCAGCATTCTAGCGTGATCAAATTTTCAGTATTTCTATCACAAAACACAAATTATTTGAGTCCTTTCTGTGTTTGAAGTCCACAGGGGTATTCTATAAAATAAGACACCGACTTGCCCTTTTTGGGCTTTGTTAATATGGTTAACGGAAGGTGTTAAATCGAGGGTTTTGTCCTTTTGTTGTGAGCTTTCTAACGCGTCCACCCTTCACCGCCCCCTTCCCCCCCCCCGCTCACTTGGGAGGAGCGAAGACATCAGCTTTTCTTGAACTTTTGTTCTGGCCACCAGTTAACCAATTTCTCTAACCTGACTGTGGATAATCCATTCATCAAATCTCATGGAATACTCTTTTGCCAGCCTAGAGTACAGAGACAATTACGTTTGTGATCAATATTTCTCCTACCCATTTTTACTGGTAATGAGACCCTTCCAGCCCCACTGAGCTTCGGGCTAGGTGGCCTGGGGACAAGGCTGACCACTGCAAGCCTTACTCCACTTGGCTCAAATTTACTCGAGGAAGAAACCACTGGCCCATATTTTCTCCCGCAGTTAAATTTTGCTAGTTCAGTGACTGAGAAGGGAATTTCTTTAACATTCATTTGAGGATCCTCACTGTTATCAAATGCATATTCTGTTTTTATCAAAGGATGCAGTGGGGCTATTGAGGTTTCTAATTTATCTAGCCTTTCCTTCATTCCTTATAGTTCCTCCTGAGGATAAGGTTTTTCTTGAGGTGCACTATGGATAACAGTGTCACTGGTGTCCTTACACGTTAACAGCTCCGTAAAAGCCACTTGCAACAAAGTGGGATTACGTTTCTCTCTTTCTAATTATTCCTCAAGGTTCACTATTTGATTCTGCAGAGTTTTTACCAATTCTTGCAATATTTGTATAGTTTAGGTTTCTGCCAAATGCTTTTCATCTCGGAACTCTGTGGCTGCTTTTAAAGCAGCACAGAGTACTGCACAAATAAACGATTTTCCTTTTCCGGCTCAGGTACGAGCCTCATTTTGTAAAACACTAATACGGTCTGAAACACTTCTCAACCTCTGTCCAGGACTTGCCTGGACTTGTTCATCAGTGTTCCTCAGCAAGCTTTGAGGAAATGGTATAAAATAGTAGTCTCTTACAATGACAAAAATGGAAGACATAAGCAATTTTATCTAGTTGTGTGGGCTCACATAATAAATACATTACTGGATAGTCTGGATAGGTGGTATGAGGAGGGGAAGAAGATGCGTGTTTTAGGAGCAGCTCCATCAGGAAGGAGGGAGAAGTTCTGTAGCTTATGGAGCAGACCAGCTTACAGGAGTAACAAGGAGTAAGAGGAAAAAGTCTCCAGGAAGGATGAAGCAATGGTGAAGAGAAGACAGGAAAGATGTGAATCGTGTATTTTCCTATTGTATTCTGCACTAGATATGGCCTTCAAGAAGCACAGGGAGGTCTGCTAAGGAGAGGTATGTTATAGAGTATATCTTTTTCAAGTAGGGGAGAAGGATACTTGGAGGCAAATTCAAAGTTCTAGAGAAGAAATAATGAGTTTATCATGGGAAAAGTGTATGCAAGGGGAAAGAAAGAGAGGAAGAGATCACAGAATTACAGAATCATAGGGATTAGAAGAGGTCTCTGGAAATCATCTATGTTCCCCACAGGAAAGCATCCAGAGTAATGAGTATCTCCAGAGAAAGAGATTCCACAGCCTCCCTGGGCAGCCTGTTCCTGTGCTCTGTTACTCTCAAAGTAAATTTTACATTATGTTCATATGGAACTTCCTGTGTTCCATTGCACTTTGAGCCCATTGTCCCTTGTCCTGTCACTGCACACCACTGAGAAATGTCTGGCCCCCAATATCCGGGGTAGCAGAGAATGGAAGAAGGAGAATTAAGTGATTAAGTGTGAGTATATGAATTGGAGAAGTAAGTCAAGGAAAGAGGTAGAACTTGGAAAAGAAATGGTAAAGGAGGATTTTCAAGGGAAGGGAAAGTGAAAGAGGGAGATCCTAGAGATAAGGAAAGGTACTAATAATGGAAGGTAGAGGAATATTTTGGGAAACTGGGGCAGTCTCAGACATTTTGAAGGAGGTCTGAGAGAAAATGTCATAGCGTAATACAGGAAAAAAGAGTAGTTAAAAGGAGCAACAAAGGAGGTAAATGATAGAAAACCAAGTTGATAACTTCTGGCAAGCATTCAGAGTATCTCCTAACTGTGGTCAGCAGTAACAACTGAGAAATTTTAATTGACTCTTAAGTTATCAGTCCAGAAATCACCAAGACTATGACTTATACCATTGAATCTTACAATAATAACTTCATTTTTATGGATTTGTACTGCTTAGAGGCACTAGTTTTCCTCTGTGAACTTGCTGTATATTGACTCTACAGTGTTGTGATACAGCTGCCTTAGTTGGAAAGCTACTTGTCTCTAAGCGTACTCAGTTGAAGAGTTTAAATATTGTCACAACTAATGTTTAATATGTTAAATGACAAGAGAAATACTGAGTATGGTTTTAGTTTCTATTACAACACTAAAATGATTATTGGAAAAGGATTACAAAAAATAACTGTTTACAAGAATTAGAAAACAAAGATAAAAGGAAGATAAAAAGTACAAAACCAGTTATGATTAATCTAAATCAGTCTCCTGCTCGTGTAAGGGTGCTGTTACTTTTTCCTTTAGGTCAGTTTGAGTTCAGAATGACTCTTTGTATACAGGAATAGTGATAGAAGTGGAAAACTGAATGTTCAAAATATGGCCTCATTGTCTTTCCTCTCAGGAAAATAAATAATGTTCAAGTATTAAAGTTTCCTCCCAGAGGAACATTATGCTGTACTTTGATAAGCTTTGTCTCCATCTAATTTTTACGTGGATATTCTTAAACAGGAAAATGCTTACTGCTTCATCCAGCCTGCCCCAGTGCAGCACCTTCCTCTCCAGCTTCCAACTTACGTGTTTAATTGAGAATGAAAATGCCTTTCAATCTCTCTTGGCATTTTGTTTCGTAGAAAGGATCTTTTAAACAAATGAAGCGTTGGATAACATCAAGCTGATCTTCCAGTAAGTTCATATTGGTGAAGTTAACTTTTCTGTTGCTTAATTTATTAACTGAAATAGTCATTGAAATTATACTGAAAAGTCACTGCTTTTTCACTGTTCTTACGTGTGGTATATTTACTATAACCTATCAGAATCATTCAGCAGGGAATCTGTTGATGACCTTTCTATATTGGATCTATTTGTAAAGTGTTGTCCTCATGCTGGGAATCTAAATTAAACTAAAAACAGCTGAAACACAAGTGCATACTTTCAGGAAAAAAAAAAGCAACAACAAATTACTAGTGTCAGGATGCCAAAGTTCAGTATTTCAAAGTAACACTAAACAAGAGAAGTCCTCAGTTGTCTCTTCACTGTGGAAAATTCTCAAAGACTAAGTTGTTGGATGGTTGCATCTTATTATATTTATCTCCCCTGCCTCTTACATTTTTGACGCTCTTAGATATTATCACTCTTGAAAATTAATTGCAGTGTAAATATTTTAAAATGCAGTAATGGCTGTATTGCTGTATTCTCACATATCTATTTCCTGAAGACAGCTCCTGGAAAATCAAACCAAGAGTACTTCTTGTTTATGAGAAGACCTTCCTGGTATTTATGATATTACACAGTTACAAAAAAAAAAAAAAAAAAAAAAAAAAAAAGGTTATCAGTATACTTCAAACATTCATTATGGTAAAAGCGAACAATAAATCATCCTGACTGCAGAAATACAATTTTATAACTATAAGATAGTAAATTACCTTCCTGGAAAACATTTTTTTTAGTCTGGAGATCTCTTATAAGAATTCTTTATGATCTCATTAGGTTTCCTCTTTGCAGCAGAAATCTAAATAATTTAGTTTTTGGTTACTAATTCATGCTAAAATAATTTGTGAATGTTTACATTATATGAAGCTGATTCATTAAATTATTTATCACCTGGTATAATTTCAATAGGCATTTGTTTAATTTTTAATGCTTTACACAGAATACCATTAGCACAACAATACCCCATGGTGGTGTAGATTACTGTAGAGAAGCTCCTTGTTCTTAATCAGAAAGTTGCAAATTAATATTTTCAAACAAAGTAATGCGACTTTGTCCTTTCCTTTTCTATATCCCCACATACATTATTGTTGATATGTTTGGTGACCTTGTACTACATTTACTACTGGAAATTACTTGTAATATGGAAACAGAATCAAATTTATAAAACTTTTGGCAAGAGGGATTTATAGCAGCTATTTAATCCTGTTTGTAGCAGAACAACACTGTTTTCAGTGAAGTGCTTGTAGGATCAGCTTATAGGTGAAACAGTTTCATGGAACATCACTTTTGAACAAGAAATAAGCTTACATCTTCTAGCTGTATATTAGGGCAAAGGAGTACTTGTGGAGTGTTGGGCATGGGTAGTGACGCTGTCCAGAGTGCGGCTAATTTATACATTCTCATTATGGTAAAAAGGCCTTGCGTTAGCTAAGATATGGAAAATAAGCTTGGAGCTCCTTCGTGTGTGTGTTGTTGTTCATCTTTTGGTCTTGGACTATGTATTCTTGTTTTACTTAATTCAAATTAGTCTTTGATTTTGCAAATTCTTTAAGATTCTTTATTGAACTTGAAGCTAGGTTGATTGATCGCTTGCTTAATATTACAATGTATGTTATTGTTTACTGGCTAATTCTGCTAGTAATAACACTATGGGTAACCAGTGGATAAAGGATAAGAATATAAAATGAGTAGTAATGATGACACTATGTTTTTCTGATTGCTTGAATTTCAGATTTGTAAGAACTGCAAAGACAGAGAGAAAAAACACAGAGTCATTCATAGCACTTACATTTTTTATTTTATTTTTTTTTATCTTAAGTCTTATATTAGCATGGGATTTAAGCTCTACTTCATATAATTTAATGAAATTCTGCAGATTCACTTTGAATCAATGTATGTGCACTTCCCTGAGAGAGGAAGGTAGAACTCAGTGTGATCTTATGAGAAGTATTTGAGCCACGCAGTTTTCTTACTTGAGTGAAAGATTGTCAGGAAACTTGTGGCCTTTATATTTTGCAGTCTGTATTTGCAAATGTATCAGTATCATTACAATTATTTGAACATGGCACCTACTCTATACTCTGTATTCTTGCAAGTATGTAGTAAATTTTTTTAATAATTAATTTGCTTATTTAAACTAAAGTTTTAATTCCTGCAAATTACATAATATGAATCAGCTTTTTCATTTTGAATTATTTACTGTGAGATTTTGCTACTTATTTCTACTCTTCTTACTCTGCTTAACATAAAACTATGCAGTATTAAGTACATACAGCAACTCATATTTGTTTTCATTCCTTCTATATGTAAACTAGAAGAGTGATTTTATATATATAGATACCATACAAACAATGGATGTGCATCATGAGTGGCTTATTCTCTTCTGTTTAGAATTGGGTCTTTAAAAAAAAAAAAATTCCCAAGCTTTTAGATAGCTTATGAAGATGCTACTATAGAGCATGCAGAGTGCTTGTCCTGAATGTAGTATAGCCAAAGGAAAAGTGTAATACTTAGAAGAAATACTTTAATATCTCTAGATGTAATTGCTAAAAAGTAGGACGACTGTTAGTGGTAACAGAAATCAGCTGGAAGTAGTTTACTAAAATGTTCAATTTCATTTTAATCGTTTGAAGTTAATTAATGCAATGAAACACTGGGATCAAACATGAGGATGAGAATGCAGATTGGAATAATATTCTCTTCCTTTAAGCTTGTAATCCAATCTCTTCTGATTTAGTAATAACTGATGTGCTGGAAGAATAACTGCTCAGAAGTGTCAGGTGTCATTCTGCCATAAACAACATGTGCATTTCCATTGATGGTTCTTCTTTGTTCTTCATGTTTCGGCAACGTTTTCATAAACATGTTTCTTTATCACATACATATGTATGGGCACATTTGTTTTTCCATACTCATACTATGGGAATTCTAGGTAATGGTTTGTTTTTTATTGAAGATAATCAGAGGATAAAAGTAGGATGTGTGTAAGCCTGATATGGAGTCCTCTCAGTTCTTCTGTCTGAAGAAAAGCAAAAGGGAATTATGTCTTTAGCTTTGAGCTGTTGGACCAGTTTCTGGTCAAAACTGGTCCACAGAGATCAACTGAGTCATGGAATTATGTGGATTTTGGATGATTTTCACTGGTCTGGATTTAAATGAGGCCATGAGGCAACATCAACACCCTGCACTTCCATTATTTATATTGGTAGGGTTAAGGTGTTGTTCTGCAAAGCAATAAAAATGCTTGAGAAGAACCGCTTTTCTGTGCTAATTAGAAATTATCAAGGTAATCTTTCATGGAAAGATTACTAAATAATGTTGTAATCAAGTTTTGTTTTTGAGATCACTTAAGATGTTACTGGAATAAATGTACAATGAGGAAATGTACAAATTGGCAAATGATGCTTCTATAACTTTTGCTTTCAGATGAAAAGGAGAACTTGGGGAATAAGTAAAAAAGCTGAAAAACTTATTCTAAACTATATAAAAAAGAGTTGAATACATGAGATAAAACCCTAAATATTATTTATTTTAAGAGTTTTTATACGTCTGTACAAGTATCACATTTTATTGTGGTCTACAATTTTCAATTTTTGAATCAATCTTTTACACATGTACACAAAAATATTGTCAGAGTGCATGTTTGTATAAACTTTCTGATAGTTCTGTCTTGCCTGTTTAGAACACTTTAAAAGGAGCTGTATTGTTTTTGCTCCCTGTGCATGTTTCCCTGGCATTGTAAGGAATTTCTTTCATTACCTCTATTATAAGGAAGCTAATCTCTGAAAGTTAAATTCTCAAAATACTACTGAATTTGAAATGAAAAAACCTACTTGTTTTTCCAATTGATCTACCCAGTAACTACTTAGCATCATGCATATATGATATTTGGCTTTGTTTTTTAATCCCCACGAACTATAATTATTTTGGAGGTCAATTTCTTCCATTATTGCATGCAATATGGTCTATTGATCTGACTCCATGCTTGTTGATCCGATCTTTTTGGTGAGTCAGAGTGACACACTGTAGTGATTGTTCTATTGCATTTATTTTGTCTGGACACAAATCAGCTATACCTCTCAAATCATCGATTACAGTTAGGCATCTGATTATCTCATATATTTGAAATAATTGACTGTTTTATTTTGGTAACACCTTTTCCATCTTATGGTATTTCTTCTCTATTATATTCTAAATTTATTACGTGTAACTATTCAGCACTGTAGTTTTAAAGATATCACTGTGAATCAAATAACTTGAGTGTATTACAAAAGGCTCACAGCTTTTATTTTCTTATCCTACGAAACAGAGTAATGACTTGACTAATAACTAAATGTACTTCTCAATGTATTTTCTTGATTCTGTTAAGATGTCAGTGATCTTCAGTTTTCTGTTTAATCCATCTTCTACATCTGTTAACTAAGACCCTGTCCTTTTACACTCAGATTTTTTCAGGACATCTTTGTAATTAATTCTAACCAAGGCTGTCTCTTTTCCAATTGCAAACTGATGCTTTCAAAACTCCCTAACAAAAACAATAACTAAAGTTGTAAGAAAAGGCACCCATGATATTTCTAAAAGTGACTTGAGGTCTGCAGGGTAAAATCCAACAGAAGGCCAATGTATGAGATGCCGAGTCTCTGCAGTTGAATCCAAAATTGAGATATTGGTACCTTTTCACAATACACACAGTATGATGTGGAGTAGATGTTTAAAAAAAAATCTTTTGGAAAAAAAAAAAAAGCACTTAATGAGAAACAATGCAGAGCTAGGTCGTAAGAAATGCTTAATATGAAGGTATACTTGAATACTCATCATCAAGTACATTGTGAGGAAGCTTTGCTAATGGTCTGCCTGAAATAAAGATTCAGAGAACTTTGGCAGCTTCATTTTTGCATGTTGCTCTGATGATTCCCTACCATCTTCCTTCCCACCTACTGTCTGCTTAATATTTCAGTATCCCCCAGCAGAAAAGGAGCTAGGGAAACAGCCATTGAGTGCAGGACTTTAGGACAGCATACAGGAGGATGGCTGAAGCAAGATGTGTGCTTTTTGCCTGACACTGTTACAGGGGGCAGTGCCAGTAGCTTGGGGCTGAAAACTCACTGGTCCTTTCTATTCAAATAAACAGTTCCTCTCTGAAAAAATAAAACAAACAAAAAAAGTGTTCACTCTTCTGAAGTGGCCTTAATAACACTTTTATAGACTACTAGTTAAATGTTCCTCACCTTGCACTTGACACTTTCCTAAAACTATTGAAAATTCGACCTATTTGTGAAGAATTTATCTAGGAGTAGAGTTGCTATACTGTGCAGTAAATTCAATGTTTTCCAGTGTCAATCTTGATCTGGGGATACGTTCTGGATCAATTCTTCTAGTGGAATGAATCATGTCCCAGGTAGGTTTTAGAGCCTGTTTATTAGAGCTCTGGAACACAATATTAAACTTTCCTTACCTTTTAGTTTCCTATTATAGCCAACTAGTTACTGAGCAGTTAATTATGTTATGCTTTTCAATTATGCAGTAAAAATCCTCCAAGTTGTCAGAGTCCACACGCCATCCTTCATCTCAGCATAAGTATTTTTTTGTGCTAAGCACGCCCCAGGTGATGGTTTAAACATAACAGTTTTCTTATGGAATGAATGGTCTGGACATAGAGGTTAGGATTACTTTCTTTTTGACATTTCATATTAAGTCCTACATGACATTGCAGCTGTAGATATGATAAAAAGCAGTCATTTCTAGGATCCCAGAGGAGAAGGAAGAGAATTTTCTCTAACTTACTATGAGAGTGTCTGGATTTGAAGGGGAGAGAGTGTGATTATCTGTTTTACTTCAGAAGTGCATTTTTGAAGTTAACCTTCTATTAGTCACCACTAATTGAAATTTGGCTCAAATTGTCAAGTGCTCTCAATGTATGAACTGAATTCCATTGAGAACTTGGAAATGGAAGATTTTCTCCGATAGTAACTTGATACTGTTCAGCTTCTAGTGGACATTCAATGCACGGAACCTGATTTGAACCTGTATGAAGTAAAATGATCCTGAAATGCCTACTGTGTATTTTCGGCTCTTTAGAACCAACTATTTAACTTGGCAGAACTGTTGGTGTTGCACTACATTTTTGCTAATATAATCATAGCTTGTGACTGCAGGAGAGGACTAATTCTGCTAGAAGAGAGGACAGAGACCAGTGTATTTTACCTAGCTGATCTGAGAATTTCCCCTCAAAGGCAATAATCTCCTTTAGAGATACTGAGAAAAACCAAGCTGCTATTGTTATTTATTTGAGTAGGAAATGAGTTTTGCAGAGTGGAAGCCACCCATATATTCAAGGTTCAGACAGGCACAAGGTTTAAACTGTATGTCAGAAAAAATCCTTTAGGACAAAGATAATGTGGCACTGGAACAAGTTCCTTCCATCTCTGAAGATTTCTATGTCTTGGTTAGAGAGTTCCATGACTGATCTGATTTGGTGCTGGCAGTCATTCTGCTTTGAGAAGACGACTGTTTTCCAGATGTGTTTTCCATGGCTCTGACACTGTGTTGATGTATAACATAAGTAGAGTGGTGGGGACAAAAACCTTAAGCCATTCCACCTAAGCTGACTAGGTCAGGAGTTTGTCCTGCTGCAAATCTGTTTCTGTTCTGTTTTTGTTTTTTATGTACAGTTCTACACAAATGCAGAAGCAACCAGCCTTTCAATCTGAGCACAGATAAATAATCAATTACTCCTTTTACAAAACTGATCTTACATCATTTTGCTAGTGTATGCTGTAGTTTTATTTCTGGCTGTGGAGAAAATATTAAGCTGTACATGGTTAATACAGTTTCGGAGGAATGTTTTTGTTACACCAGGAAAATCAGTTTAAAATTTAAATGAATGAGTTTCCCATATTTTTCATTTTACCTATATTATTTTCCATATAGTCTGTATTTGGATCTTGGATCTCTTCCTTTTTTTAATGCAAAAAGACAGTATATCAATATTGTCCGCACTGTGGGCATCAGTCTTTATATGAAGGCATAAGTACCATTTTATAAGTACTTTTCCTAAAGTATCATAGTTTAGCTATTGCTATATTTAAATTTCAAACTCTGAAACTAACTAAAATGTGTTTCAGAAAGTTGTTTTTGTGGTTTGAGTCACAATTTTTCAGCATAAAGGTTTGGAAATATAGTGTGACATCAAGAAGAAATTTATGAACTTGATATGTCTTAAAACTACAGGCCATTGGCTAACAGTCAGTTGGAGAGATCTTCAATGGGAGTAGCTATAAGATTTCTTCTTTGTAAAGTAGTCAGTGAATAAAAGTGGTTGCATACCTATCCCAATATCCTTCAGGAAATGCTTTGAGATTAGTGTCTTCTATTGTTTTGAATCTGTATTTAGTCTGAGTAATCCTTGAAAAGTTGTAGGAACTGAATATTTTCTTTCGTGTATGGCATATCCATAGAAGTTGTCATGAGGAGTAGTTTGTTTCAACAATGTCCTGTTTAAGTAGATTTGGATAAAGATGTAGTAGACAGAAAAGTTGTCTTCCAGAATGTGAATTGGCATAACATAGTATTCACTAGGTTAAAAACTACCATGACTGGAGTGTAATATTGCATACAGATTATGTAGGCCTTTGTTAGAGAGGACTGGGGAATCCCTGAAAAGGCCAAGATGAAACAGTGAAAAAATACCATGCTGTAATTATGATCTACTGCTGCAAAGTTGTTCAAGTCTTGCGCATGCTTATGAGGGTACATGTTGTAGTCCAAGTTTGAATAATCATGTCCGATTAAATTGGCCTCACAAACAGACCTAAAATAATAATTCTTATTTTACTTGATTTGCTTTCTGTTTATTTTCTTTTGGTAACATTTCTTCTTTAGGAATATAAACAGGAATATACAATTTGGATATACTGTGTTGATGTGAGCTTTTTTGTTTTAATACAATAATAAAGAACATCCGCTTTATGTAAATGTAATTCAATTGTGTATGTTTATATATGGTATACTAATGTATGCTACTGAGAAATGTTAATCAATTTAACCTATCAAGCTAACTACATTTAACTCTATTGATATCTCTTCAAAAGATCATACAAACTTTGCTTATTTCATTGATTTTTATGTGGCTGGAAGTGAAAATATTTTTCACATAAGATTCAGTCTTCAGAAATTTGGTATCTATAATGCTCTGAAGTATGATGTGAGTAATTGGGGAAATATGAAAACCCATACATCCCAAACCTATAACCTTTGCTACCTTTATTTTTATATGACAATTTGCTGAATGAGTCTTCAGTAACCACAAATTGCATAAGTATTTTAAGCTTCACTGTATTTGATAATGATGATGCTTGATTGTTGAATGAGTGCAAGGTTATAATCAACTCCCTTGGCTTTTTTGTCATTCATAAAATACTTGAGTTGCTCTCTGCTAGCTTATGACATTTCTAGATCTCTCTCAAGTTAATCGTAATCTTGTGTGTGCTCAGTGAATTCCAAGGACCAGCCCTTCTAAGTGGGTTGAGGTTTTTAACTCTGTCATTTGATAAAAGGTTCCTTGCCATATAGTTTTTCTCTTAATGTCTTAAACCTTGCTTTGTGAGCATTTTGTGAATACAAACTGAAAAGTAATTTAAACTGTTCAAGTACTCTGTTTGCATTTTAGAAACATAAATAACTTCATATATTTAATGATAACCCAGCAAATATGTCTGGAAATAGTGAAGACACTTTAGACCAAGATTCCAAAACTATTTCCTTGTTTGTACCACATATTTAGAATTGATATCTTGTTTTGTTGTCGGACTGTTTTCCAACAAAAGAAAACATGTTCTCCTTTGAGGAAGATTATCTGAGTAAACTGTTTCTAAATTGTCCCTGATTTTTGTTTTTAATTTTTACCTAGGAATCAGAGCATAATACCTATTAACTAATGGAATGACATCAGGTATTAGAAAGTTATTAAGTACTTTCCTTAACACCATTATTATGACTTACTGATTTTTGATGTTAGTGACAAGTAAGCCAGCTTTTTCAAAATTATCGCAGTAAGATATTTAGAGGGAACAGAACAATGTCATTCTGTTTCTTAGCAACTTGCTTAGAACCTGATAAGCAATGTACAATGTGATATGAGATAGTGTATGAAGACAGCGTCGGGTTTGTGCCAGAATGGAAGTTAGCATCTTGTTTAACCCTGTAGAAGCCAAAGAAAATCACAAAGGGCCTCATGCAGAAAGATGGCTTGAATAGGCTGAAAAGAAAATATACTTTAGCAGATGCAATTTAACAGCACCTTCTATGGATTTGGGAAGTAAAGGCCATGACTTGTCCCTGATTCACAAGTGGACTACCTCAGTTTCCAGATAATATTTTACATATGAACAGTGCATATCGTCCACTTTTTCTTCCTCCTCTTCTTAATAAGATTAGTTACTTTATTCAACATCAAATGAAAAATAACCATGTGATGGTGATTTTTGTAGTGACATTTTTCTTCTGCCTGACACTTTCAATTGTCCACTTATGCTTGGCTATATGCCACTTCTTCCCAGTCATCCCTGAAAGTTAAATAGCAGTTAGGTTTAGACTGTGTCTTTAAAGTTCATGTTGAACAGAAGTGTGGCAGTTGCATGTGACAAATTATTTACACTGGTCTAATGAAAAATCACAGGTCGAATTGTATCTTGCGTTAAGTGGGTGTAATTCCTTCAAATTCAGCCCAGGTGTGCCAACAGCAGATTTGCTTATGGATCTACTTAAACTTAACTTCCTGTTAACTTTGTGTCTTTAACTCCCTTTTGCAATAGTTTTGTCTTTACGTCTACTGTGTATGTTTGTGTGTGTATATATATGTATATTCACTTCGTATTTATTTCTTCTTTTCTGTCCCACAATTCTGTCTACCTGATGGGGGGATAATATAATTTTGAATAGAGCTTGTAAGCATTTTTTTTGTCTGCCTCTTGCCCTTTTCTGTTTTGGCCATGTCTCAGTCTGCAGAAGTTGGAAAAGCATTTGAAAATGGTATTAGAGAATAGAGAGCTGCACCAGAGTAAAAGAGAATGTCTGCAAAGAATAACTCCTTTGGAGTTTTAAAATACTTTCCTGAACAGGAACATGGTTATAAAAATCCTTGAATGTTTAACCACCCAAAAAGTCTGCTCCTAGTGACTCAGGCTGGAAGGCCTCAGGACATTGTTTCTCACTGTACAACTCATTTTAATTGGCAATAAATTGTTCTCTCAGTCAGATGTTTTATTTGTGAACACTAATTTTTAAGGGATGTCTCTATTGTAACCTTGACCTGTGACATTTTTAAAATTATATTTTCTCCTATGTCCTGTTGGGGAAAGAAAGTGAGAAGGAGACTGAGTTCAATAGCTACGTTTTATCTTTTAGATATTTATAAGACAGAACATAACTATGCAGTTTTTTTTAAGCTTTCTGTCTAGCTCAAACTCCTTTTATGTTCATCCTTTGAGTTAATGTTGCAGAACCCATAGGGTTTTTGAAGATGCACATTGCACAAACATATTAACTCCTCCTAACATGTGAGTGCTGTATTTATTTTCATAATAATATGTATAGAAGGGCCTTCAGATCAATTTTTGTCCTCTCAGCAGACCCAGATTTAGCTGGGCAGATTGAAATCTCTAACACCCGACGAAATAAGATTTGGAACAGGTTGAGTATATTTCAAACAGAACTATAAATGGATAGAAGACCTTTTCTATACTTAAAAATTGTATGAAAACACGTACTTTTTTTCAAAGAATAGTTTAAACTTATAGTACTCTCTCTATTTCTTGCTTTCTGAACAGCAAGCATAAATTTTCCAGCTTGGAAGTGTTATGGGGCAGAGAAGGGTTCCTGCTATCCCTTCATTCCATATAGGAGTTGTTCGGTGTAAATAATAAACATCTTGAAGATAAACCGGTCCAAGGATGCTATTAGGAATTAAAAATAACTGCTTATGCATCCAATCAGAGAGATATGGGTCCACATGTGCATGTTAATCTCCAATGCATTGTTTGAAAGTTTCAAATCTGAAATACCAAAGGTTTTGCATTAGCAGTGGAAATGTACCCAACATTCAAATAAGTAATTAAAGTTTAACTGCTGATGTAACTTCTGTGCTTACATACCTGTTGTAAAGATATCAATTCTGGGAAAAAATTATCTTTGGATAAATTCCATGTACAGCACAATTATGTGATGAACCCATTAGCAGTCATTAGTGCTCTGGCCATGGTCTGATGAGGAGAACTATATACGTTGAGGTCTGCCTCTAGCTGTTGAAGAGTTGACTAATTTGATGACCTACAAAAAGGACTGAATGAAGTTATTTCGGAACATGATGATGAGTATTTAGCCACTTATTAATGTTAGGTTAAGATTTCTTGGTGAACGTTATTTGTTTTGGAAAGAAAATGATGTGAAACATGTTGAGAGACAGGAATTTGAAGTGTTTCTTTATATTGGCACAGGAAGTTGCAAGGTAAGAAAAGTCTTCACAGAAGATCTGCAGTGAAATCAAGAGATCATATCCATAAAGAATATTTTCTCTATTCAGCTGAAGATCTTTAAAGAGCTTGATTTATAAAAGAGCATGAAGTAGAAAATATTTGGAATTTGCCTCTAAATCCCTAATTACAAATCCAAAAATCTTATCTCTGCTTACATACACAATTTAACTTAAAGATCCTAAATATTTTAATACTATACTTCTGTGTATGTCCATCACAATTTTAGTCTTGCAAGCTAGAATTACTTTCTGCATGTCTTACATCCAGATCTAAACGTGACCTGGAAATTAGGTTCAAAAAGTAGAAGTAGCTCTTCTCTGAGCGTACATACCATATGTTGACAGGGTCAAGCTTTGTAGGAAACGCACAGTGTTATTGTTTCCCTGAAGAGAAACATTAGGAGTACAGGAGAAGTCTCTATTTCAAAGGGATTCCAAGGTTCTTTTCAAAGGAAACAGCTGCAAGGAATACTACCTACTGCTGCAACTTTCCTTTTAAGATACAAAATAATTTGAAGTAGATTTATGCTAGCTTTTTAGTTTGCTGACTCTAACATCTAGTTTATATGCTAAACGCTCTGTTGTAGACAAGGTAAATTGCTATTTACCTCTCATTTCAAATCCTCTTCCCCTTATTTTAATCACAGAATCAAAGAATTTCAGGGGCCAGAAGGGACCTCTAGAGATCATCTGGTCAATCTGTTAAAACAGGTTCTCCAGTGCGCGCTGCACAAGAAAGAGTCTAAGCGAGTTTTGCTTATATACAGAGAATGAGACTACAGCCTCTCTTGGCTGCTTGTTGAAGTATAAATAATGATAATTCAAAAAGTAAATAATCCATCTCTGCAAGAGAGTTTATGATTTTAACTTGCCTGATCATTCTGACTTGGCCAGAATAACATAAAAACCATTATTTAATGCAAATTATGCAGTTGTTGCTATTTATTGCTTTAGATGTAGTCCTTAAGTGAACAACTCAATACCTAATGTTCCTTCAAAAAGATAAGAAATATGGCAATAATACACAACAGTCTGTTGTAGAAGTAGAGAAATAGAAATTACTTGCATATTTAACTTAGAGAATTAAGTTTTGTCAGCCTGAACCATTTGTTTCCTTGTACTACAACTGTCTTGACTTCCAAGATCCTTGAAGGGAAAAACTGAGTGGAATTGTTTCAAAGGAGCCTTTCTGTTTCCATAGTTTGCTATTTATCATGGTTTAATCTGTAAGCACAGTGTCAGAGTAGTGAATCTCTTTGATGTGATTTATAATCTGATTTTTTGTTGCTGAGAAAGGATATCACTAATAATAGCAGATAATCAGATCTTTTGTAGTTCTTTCCTTTTCTTAAGCTCTTGTTTTATCCTGTGAAGTTTTTTTGTTGCTTGTTTTGTTTTTGTTACTGCTTTAAGTCTTATGTTCTGAATTATGTTCTGAAATATTTACAGTTTGTCTTTTTACAGAAAGACAGTGCTACCATAGTATCTTCACTTACGTTAAAGGCAAGAGCACATCTTTATTTCAGTTTCATGTGTATAGAACTCATTTCAGCAGTGAGAGGTGCCTATTTCTCTGTCCCTCCCACTAGAAGCTACTAATATTCCAGAGACCTTTTAAATATATATTTTTTACTACTTTTATTGTACCTGCAGTGAGTGTTTCCTTTTAGATAAATTAATCCCCCAGAATGAAAACAAGGATTAAAAAAAAGGCACAGGAAAGAATATAGATTTTAATAGTCATGTAATCGTTCTGTGTAGGACCGTATATATTCTCATAGGGTAAGTGGTTATGTTTCTCTTAATGTTGTTTTTAATCAACTCAGCTCTCCTTTATGCAATCAAACTGTTGTGCCAGATTCTGTGGAGCACTGAGGTCTCTTCCTATTCCAATGAATGCAGAAATAACTTGTCAAATACAGATTGCTTTGTTTTTTGAGAATCTCTGTACTTTTAGTATTTTCTTTCTTCTCAATTATTTCACAGCTGTGAAGCTTGATGCTTTATTGGGCTTCAGGACAGTGAACTAAAGTTCAAAGTTATGACTGTGCTGTAGTATACTTTGGCAGCTTGTGCTAGAAGTATTGAATTCACTGTGTTATACTTCAAAATGTAGTTCTTTCTAAAGTAAGCTGGGTGTGACTCAAAATAAATTTATTTTTTATTTCTTGAATGTAAAACAAGTAGGATTTGCCTGAAAGTATTCTTTTCTTTACTCATGATTGTAACTTTTGTGTATTTTTTTTAATACCTACTGATGGTTAAAAAAAAACTTCTACAATACTTGTCCTCACATTGAGGGGAATATGAGCTAATAGCAATATTTCATTTACAATTAAATTTCTTCTTGTACAAAATTAAAAGTAAAGTCTCATCCTCTTTGAAACCAAAGGTATTTTGCACTTGATAAGCACAACATAAAATGCTTCTTGATCTTTTTTTTTTTTATGTTGAAGAAATTGAATAGTCTCGGCATGATGCAGCTGAAATCAAATCTTTCAATCACTTTTCAGACTACCTGTAAGGAACGCTATATGTTGATTTTATTTATTGTATTTTGATCATACTGCTTTCAGAAAAAAAAAGGAAGTTGTGCTTTTATTACAGCCAGGCTCTAGTGAACTACAGAAGACAACATTAAGTCTTTAAGATAATGTTTATAAAAGCACATACAGAATACATAGAATTATCTGACTATGATAGGGTTACCTGTTTTTAAAGCTGTAAATGCAGTACAGGAAAATAACACTATATATATATGTTGACATTAGATTTAGCTGGTGATTTTCTGTTGGTAAGAACCAGGACTTACTAATGAGTGCTTTTAAAACTTGAGGTCTACTGCACATTTTACTGAATAATACTAAATGTCACAATTAATGAGGGAAAAAATAAAGAATCTACTTCTTAGCAATTGTTATAAGAATTAAAGTTATTGCTCAAAGCACAAATAATCTGAGAGGTCTACCCCTAAAATAATGCCTCCTATTCTATTATGCCTGCCCACAATGTCAGAGGCAGATTTTGGTGGTATGGCAGTAGAGGTTGAACCTTTCTGAGAGTATTTTCATCACATTTTGTTGCTGTGCAACAGCTGGCAGCAGAGGGGCAGTCTGACAAATTGGAGTCTGACATGAAAGTGTGTATGAAACAAAGGGGTGTAACTGAATTCCTTCATGTGGAAAAACGGCACCTATTTGACATTCACTGATACTTGCTGAATGATTATGGAGGCCCAACAGTGGATGTGAGCACAGTGAGGTGGCGGGTGCTTGTGAGAATCCTTCTTTGTTTTTCTGGCTCAAAGCTTGCTTCCTGAGGTGTTTCTTGTGATAAGACCCTAACTGATTTATTGAGAAGGCAAGTGATGGGTGCTACTGTGTGAAAATCAGCATCTCTTTGTGGACACCTTCCTCCAGAGCTGTTTGCCTCCGGAAGAGAGTGCTTAGGAATGTTTACTGGTGGAAGATCTGGCCTGTGACTAAATAGCTCCAGCTTGGTGTGGGAAAATTGGGGAATGGTACCATCGTGTCCTGTGAAAAACAGGATGCAGATGGGCATCCCTGCTCCCTCTTATCTGCTGGCAATGCCCGGAAGATGGGAACAAAGGAGTTTCTGCTGAGATCCCAGAGCCAGGAGCTGCCACTCCAAGGAGAGCTGACTCAACCACTTTGGTTTTGAGCTGTCACTCCAAAGGAAGCTGACTCGACCACTTTGGACTTATAAATACGTTTGTACTATCATCTTCGTCGTCGTCGTTGTCATCAACGGAACAACAATGCCTGATGACCCACCACTACTGAAGATCAATGACTGAGCTACGAACCTCACTGGAGCTTTGGTGGTGACTATCTCCCTCTTGCTTCCTATAAAGACTCCTTGCTTCTATTTCCTATCTTTCCTATCGCCCGCCTTCCCTTCCCCATCACCCTAATTCGTAATAGTGTCCGTCCTCCTCTTTCCCATCTCCCTGACTAAGATTTGTAATAAGCTGGTCGGACCAACATTTGGACCGTTGTTTCTTAATCTCACGTCGGGTATACATACATTAAAAGAACCTCATCTCCCTCCTATAAATTGGAGTGAGACAGTGCTGCATTTCAACAGTGGAGACATTTTCATAAAAGATAAACCATGTTCTGGACAGCCACATGCAGCTGTCACACCACAAATGAAGAGCATCTTGATTGGTTCATCCATGTGAATCAGTGGATTATGACCAGGGAACTGTGTATGGAGCCAAATGTTGACTTGAATGGTTTGGAAATAATTGTGGCTATGTGAGAATATTGCAAAGTTTGTGCCAGGTGGGTCCTACAGATGCTTGCACAAGAACAGAAAGAACACGGTATGCAAGTTTGCCAGGACCTATTAAAGAAATATGGGGCTGAAAGTGATAGTTTCCTAGATTGCATCTTTACTAGTGACAAGATGTGACATCATTATTATAAGCCAAGTAAAAATGGCAGTTGATGGAGTGGTGGCATTTCCCATGGAAGAAAAAGTTCAAGACAGCCCTCAGTGGGCGAGCTGACATATAGGGTAGTGAAGTGGTGATCCTTCTAGAACACAATCTAGAGTTGTGTTCATTATATGAGAAATTTTAAGACTCTGAAAAGAGGAGGGCTCTTGAGTGCACTGCAAATATAACAGAAACAGTTCCTAGGAGAAAATGAAAGCTTTTGCAGTTCAAACTTATCTTTTCAGCTGAAACTTTAAACTGAAGAATCAGGAGCTGTTCCTTTTATTTAGGAGAATAGGTCTTGGTTTACACTCTTCATAAGCAAGATAGAAAGAGGTTAGGAGTAAGGCTTTCTCAAGATAAATTCCACACTATTTCAGTAGTTCAGCAGTATGGCCTTGAGGGAATGAGTCTAAATACATATATTTGCTTGCAATTGTCTTAAATATTTTCATTATGATAGAAAAACTTCATTTAATAAGACTGCTTATTAGCACAGGATATACAAAATACACAGTGAGCAAGGCTTGTCTGAGATCCATAGACAATAAAGGAAACCAGTCTAATTTGCTTACTGCCTTCTCTCTGCCCTCATCCCATCCTTTTCTGTTTTCTTCTTCACTTCTATCTAGTCCTTCCTTGCCTATAAACCGGGGTTCCATTTCTAACAAGTCAAACTGTTAGTTTGCAAAACTGTGGCAGCTTTCTTCTTCATGTTGACACAAGTAACATTTAAGAGGATTAAAATCACACAATCATAGACTAACTCAGGTTGGAAGAGACTCACAAGGGTCCTATCCAACTCCTAGCTCCACACAGGACCACCCAAAAATCACCATATGTCAGAGAGTGTTTTCCAGACACTTCTCAGATGTGGTGCTTCTAAACTGGGAAAGAAAGCGATGATATGCATGTCTGATTTTTGGTTACATTTTTTCTGGAGCAGAAGCTAGCATGTTGCTCCTCTGTCTGTGCACTACTATCCTCCGGACACTGAGATACCAGGACAGATCAATTCAGCTGTGTATATAGCTTTGGAAAAAGTGGTGTTTTGCTTTAGAGTTGTAGCCCTGTTGGGCGTTGGAACGTAATCAGTCTAAACTAATTAGAAACATTTAGTCTGTATGCAAAACATCCAGTGTCAGTCAAAAAGCACATAAGTCATGAGTAAGCATTTCTTTACTTTCAAGGTAAAGATTTGAGGATTGTTGGAGACATAGAACTGAACTTTTATGTTTGTTCTGTCTAGAACAGAAAACACAAAATGCTATAAAACATAGCATTTACAATTGCTAGAAAGAAAATATAGTTTTAGATCTAGGTTTTTTGAAGCTAGTGCATTTTTAATAATTATCTACATCAAAAGTTCTGTTTAAGTCCAAAAATTACTTTCCCGTTTCCACGCCAGCTATATTAAAAAATAAAAAAAAGCAGTTGCAGTTGAATGGAACCAAAGGTAAACCTGGTAGATGGGACTGAATGCTAAACGCAATGCAGTACATTATTTATGTATGTATCTTAAACACGTTGTACAAGTTCATATTTTTTTCATTTGGAGAATCAGATACTACTCTGACAAATTCAGTGACATTTCAATCGTGTAAGCCCAAGAGACGGATGACTACAAAATAAAAATAATTTACTATTCTTTAGATTTACTTTCTTATAGAGAACAACTGATTGACTTTATTTTTTCCCCTCCAACATATGTTTTACTAAAAGACAAACAAGTAATAAATTGCCAATGGTTTCCTGCATTCTATTACTCTGATTGCTCATAAAATAAACCATTTATTCTGAATTTACTAAACTTAGTTCATTTAAATTGTCAATAGGGAAAGAATTGGCAGAAGTTAATCCTATGAACTTAAATATTTCTACTTTGTTTTGTTCTTTGGATTTGGAAGAGTTGTTAGGAAAAATGCTTTAAAAGAAGAAAAAGAAAGGGGAAAAAAAGACAGTGTCTTCACCTAGCTATATATACTGCATTGTTTCAGTGTGACTTGTGACTCAGAATCTTTTAGTCTGAGAACATCGTTTCATCATTTTGAAGTTTTTCCCCTTTAATGCGATTGTTCAGATACTGCAGTTATGTGTTACTTTTTCTCTAGCCGAATTTAGTAAATCCATATGGTTTTTTCACTCCCAGGTGTAACTCTGGAATTTTTATTTTCATTATTAAATTACTGAAATGTATTCAGGTTAACTGCAATTCCAATCAAATGTCTTCCCCCCCTTCCCATGTCTTTTAAAATATACTTCAAACACTTTCCTCTTCTGTGGAACAGGAAGAACAGGTATACTTACTGTGTCAATCCTATAATGTTACCCAAGATTTGTGCTAATAGATAGAATTTACTCTTTTTTTTTTTTTTTTTTTTTTTTTTTTTT